>JARQTI010000697.1:135236-414273 GCA_030142655.1 Trachelus tabidus
AAAATGCCAGATGTCCTGGAAACTGCCAATGCCCAACAGAAAAGGTCCTGGAAACTGCCTTCTAACATATTTATATAAATGTATTTTGTATACCTATTTCCTATTTTATTTCAGACGTTCGACTAGCATCAATGCGTCTCAAGTTTCTTCGTTAATGGGAAATATGTTTTCGTTAAAGAATCTGAAAGCTTTTCCTTCTAGTCTGAACCAGTCGATACAGACAATAGGGATGTTATGAGTTGCGGATGATTTTTCCTCGAGATTGAAAGTTAAATACTGATTCCTATTGATCGAGCTGATTGTAATAGTTGACTTATTTCTTTCAATTTATTACAGCTGGAGTTGCAGGTGAAAAGATTCTTTGATATGTGTCGATATCGTGTGTCAAATTTCAGCAAAAAATTCCTGATAAGATTTCTCGTGTATATTTTGCAGTCCAACATGAAATTTTTGCAGATATTCGTTAAGTGGTGAAGACAGCCAGACGGATAATTAAGACAGACAATTAGTTTAATTTCAAGGATACGCTGGAAAGGTACGCCAATGCAGAACTAAGGATCGTCCTTCGTAGTTCATAATTCAATTGGGCGATGTCCGGTCGAATATCTAATAATCATATTCCCAGACCACCGTTTACCAAGAAAATTATTTCCTGTGGAGAGACACGGCTCTCATATACCGCATCAAATTATCTAACGACTTCGGCTTTAACTATGCTAATTACAAAGTTTCGCATCATCTCTGACCCTTGTCATCAACACACGGGCATGAACCTTCTGAACTTTTATCGTTAAGGCGGGCGTTTGATTTGAAGCAGTAAAAATTAATGTGAAATTTGGCAGGTGTTTATAGGGTATCCATACATTTTTTTTTAGTAAATTTATATATAGTATTATATATAGAATCAGTTGAAAATACTTGCTAAAAAAACATTTTTTTATTTTGGTTCACGATGTTTCTCCTCTTCTAGAGCTAAAAAAAATGTATTTTTGTTCTACACAGGTCGTCGCTATGGAAGGGCCCGTCGGGAATAAAAATATTGAAAAATAAGAAAGTTACGGAATTTTGAAAGATTGTTGCATTTATTGCTATTAACTCAGTGGAAGATAGTTATTTTGAGAAAAAAGCTTTCAAAGTCTTAGAATGAGTTTTTATGAGAAATATTCAAGAAAAAAGCAGAGTCACTTAAAAATAACAGTCAATTCGTTATTGGCAGTGAACTTTTCAGCTGGTGCACTTGCCAATACTATTTCTCACGGTGTGAAAGTCTCTTAAAGCCATACAGCGTGGGTAGATTTATCAGAGAGCTGATAGCCACGCAAGAGAGCAGTGGCATGTGCCTCTTATCGAAAAGTAATTTCGCTAGAGTCCATTCATGATATTTCGAATTGACCCAATCTCATTTTCTTCGCCATAGGAAAGGCGGCATTTGTGAACGCGTCCTTATGTCAGATTGATTTCTAATACATATTAAGTCTGCTGTGCGAATTATATATGAAGAATGGAAATTTTCAAGTCTCGCGGAAAAAATAACCTAACGACAGTTAATGAGGCTTAGAATGTCGTTGTTTCGTGACCTCAATGGAGAAATGTGGGGACAACACAGTCGGTCGACTTTATCGCGTTAAAAATCAACTCTTGACATATTCGAGTAGCGGCGTAGCTGACGTTAAAATTAATGTTAACCCGTTTCGCGAGACTTTATTCCTCTTTAATATACTTTAAATAAATAACCTCGGTTTCTCTTGGCTGCAAATTAACTTTGCAGCTTTTATTCCCGGGACGCGAAGTCAATGGCCCCTACGACTAATTGTAATACATAGCACAACTGCATTACGGTATTTTTTTCAACTTTTATTTAATGCTTACCTTACCATACTTTTTGTTCAGAAAACTAGAATTCGTGGGGTAGGTCATGACCGATTAAGTCCCATGCGAATAAACTTGTATATAGTATATGTATATTTATTAATCCTCACATTACTTGGCCAATGTGCATTCACTGGAACTAATGCCTTATCGGCTAACGTTTTCCATCCCTAAATAAGCGTTGAAGCGTTTTCCTATCCACTTTATATTCCTTGATAAAATATTTTCATTGGTCCTTTATCATCCTTTGATCTTGAGCCATTCGACTTTGTTGAATCTTCGAGTTTGAAAAGGGTCGTGGAAGAAAAATGGTATACACTGATATGAGTGCGAATAAAATTTCCTTAGTATCTCCTGAGGAACACGAAATTCACATACTGAAAAGGGATCGAAATTGAAAGGATTAACTTAATTAATGCTTAAGAAGAATTTTAAAAGTTATTTGAAAATAAGTATTTTGCACGTTTATTTAAGTGGAATGTAGTACGTGACAGATACACGAAATGACTATTTTAACGCTTTCGCCTTTGAAATTCAATTGGAGCTTAAATAAATTGATGGCGAATAATGAACTCACGTATGGCTCGTTCACGAAATGAGATTCCATTAGATTCAATTAGGTCTCCTTGAGTGAAATTGGTAGTCTCATTGTAACTTTATTTGGACAATTATTCGTATTAACTCAATCAATTACCAATATCCTATTCGTATAGCAATCAGAAAATTAATATTATTTAAACTACTTAATTGCTTTATAAAATTAGAAAATGTCTTAAAAGAAATTAATTTTTAACCATTCGTGAAATACTTTTTATTAATACGTCAATGGTGTCACTTCTTTTCTTGTGACATCAATGTGTAATACGTATAAAAGTAGTGAAGTACATTACATCTTTTTTTTGGAACTTCTTATAAAGCGGATGCTTTGACAGGACCCAGAACAGGATGATCCAAAAAGGATAAACTTGAATTGGGTTTGAAGTGTTCGAAAATGATTATCTCGTTCTCGCCAATTTTAAGTAGCGGAGCTGGTAAATATAGGGTCTGTGGCGGACCCAAGTGGCAATATCTACCTAAATTAAATCCATTAATGAAAACGATCCCTTTAGACCATCCTGTTAAATCGATAAAAGTATCCTGAGCCTTAGTAATACATAAAATAACTTTTGAAAATGTAGGCCCTTTCCCCTCAAGAGCATTTCCTTGTTTCCAACCACTCAGCGAATTGACCCACTTTTTATTAATTTCAAGAGCACATATTTCCCAGGTTGATAAGGCTTTATCATCAAGAAAAACTGGACCGTCTCTCAGTCCTTTCCTCTGATCAAAATCTGATAAAACACCAAAGTTTACACGTCCCCAGTTTTCAACTATAATATCCAAATCGTGTTCGCCTTCACTTTCTGACTTTACGAGTAGTTCGGAGTTTCTAAAAAAGAAGTATAATACTAACTAATAACAAATATATTTTTCCAACAAAACATCTAAGAATATACTTACTCTGTTGACCAGTATCCAAATCCAGATATGTCATCTAAGCTCTCCAATGGTTTAGTCTTAAGGATTCCATCGACGAGAACCATTGCTGTATCATGGATGTGACCAGAAATTTTTAAGATTGATTCTTTAAGCAGTGGTACTCTTTTTTTATAAATAATATAACCGTACGACTGACCACTTCCATTGTTCATTGGTAGATTCTCCATCGATACGACATCTGGCAAAGTTACCTTAGCGTCGGCACTCTGTATTGCGTCAAATTATGTGATCGATCTTATAAATTGAAATGTAACGCTATTAAGGAAACTTTAGTATACGACTTACGATCTGATTTAAAATATCTCGATAAGTTAAATGAGTAACGACTTTCACTGTCGGATAAGTGACTTTCTGACTTTCGGCAGGTAATTCAGGTAATCTTGTTTTGACCTTCTGATAACGCGCTAGTATCTCAATCGTTTTGTAATACTTTTCCGTATAATCTCCAGCTTCGGATAATGGTGCATCGTAATCTGTTAAGGCGAACGTTGACTTATATTATCAGTTTCTCCTCAAACTTATAAAAGAAATGCACTTGTTATTATGGATACGTAACAATAATTTAGAGGGAGTCAATTGATATCGGATATCTTTAGCCCTGTAATCAATCCTAATTCATCTATATTAAGTCAGCTCTTACCATAGCTTGTAACGTCCGGCTGATACTCGGTAAATACGTTAGCACCATTCATAAATCCAAAATTCGTGCCACCGTGAAACATGTAAAAATTTACAGAAGATGGAAATTTCAAGATTCTCTCGAGAACGTCGCAGTAAACTAAAAATTAATTTGTTGAAAAATATTTGCATATTAATCCTTACGTCACAAGAAATTTTGTATACAAGAATCATGTCACTGTAGCGGCGCCAGTGACAACTTGGTAACTTTGTATTGGATTCTAACAGAATTAACTTCGGTTATAAGTACTATAGCGTCCTTCTTCAACCGAAATTATTTGTGTTAAAAGCCAATACGTTGTCAGCGACTCAGCTAAAAAAATCGAGCACTACTATACCTTCTGGAGGTTCTGTATTGTGATAGTCCTCCAACCAATGATCAAACCAGCCCGTCCAATATTCCATAACCATAAGCGGTTTATCAGGCTGTAATTCTTTCAGTAACTTAAGTTCTCGCTCAGGCTCCTCCTTGAAATTAGCTGTTTGCAAAATGCCAGGTAAAGAACCAGCACTGCCATGTCGACTTGGTGTATCCGAAGTGAAAAACAATTCCACTAAATCATGTTTCACGAAAAGGTCTTTCAAAGCCTTCAAATACTCAAGATCTGGAACTGTACCATCCTCCATTACCGACCCGTACTCGTTTTCAATCTAGCCCAATAAGACGATTAATAAAACTTAAGTAATATCATAAACGTTAGTAAGTAGTTGAGGATTTATTAAGTAAAAGATTTGGATCCTTGTATATTAAATTATTATAAATATATTACCTGAAAAGCAATAATCGGCCCTCCCTTGGTAAATTGCAATGGCGTCAGAAGCGGCAGAAGTTGATCGAAATAATCAGTAACTCGTTTCATATATTTAGGGTCTGACGTTCTTAATTTAAGATCCTTCTCATTAAGAAGCCAACTATCGTGTACAGAATTATTAATGTATCTCTATTGATATAATATTATACATAAAAAATTATTTTTACTGTACCTAGGAAGACCGCCGAAATCCCATTCTGCGCAGATATAAGGACCAGGCCTGACGATAACGAAGAGGTCCTCTTCGCGAGCCAATTGAATATATTTGACGATATCGAGAAATCCCGAAAAATCATTGTCCGCATCCCCAAAGTCGAAAACGTCTCGTTGAGGCTCGTGCAAATTCCATGGGACGTAGCTAAGGAAAATATATGTTCAGTATATTCACTATACTAAAGATGAAAATTGAATTCAAGTAAAAAACGCAGGAACTGAATTACGGGACGTCAATCGAATCGTCAAGAGCGCGCACTTACGTTTCTACAGCATTTAATCCAGCGGCTCTCATTTTACGAAGTCTATCTCTCCAATAACCTGGCGGAACTCTAAAATAGTGCATTGCACCACTGTGCAACATTATCTCTTTATTATTTAAATAAAATTCATCCTTCATAGCAATCAATCCTGACGCTATAGCGTGTGGTGCATAATACTCGTAAAGAGTTGGTAAGCTCATGTTTATGGTGTCTGTGAAGAAAACAAAGTGATCTTTTTTAAAGATTAATAAAATACTAATAACAGTAATTATTGTCGGCAGAGAGTTGTACAGTAACGAAGTTTTCTCGTAGCTGTTTCTTATATTCATTTTTCTTTCTACTAGCTCTTGCCTTGAGTCGATTAATTTAATTTACTCCGTAGAAAAAAGTTCTATCCTCGTATTTCTGGAGGGAACTTAGAGAACGGAGACATCGTATTATCTTTTCTTAATAAATAATTTTGCTCTTACCTCTGTTTCGTGAAGAGTCAGTCAATGCACTGTTCTGTCGGGAACAATGCAAAAGCCTCTGATTGCTCTTATCATATCAGTTTCTGTTCACAATATTCATAGTCTGTCCTCAAGACCTACCTTAATGAAGACCGCCTCAAGGCGAGTTTCAAGACGACGATATAGATTCACAGTCATCAAACAAGACGATCTTCAGACGAAGTCTGAAGCAGACTTTTCTGAAGATCGTCCTTTGTCCCCGTGGTTTAGAATCGTATTTATTGAAAATAAAGAAGGGATTAACCCATCAGCTATCGCGCTATCTTCCCAGTACATGGTCGCACGGTGAGAGATTCGCTCACGCGCCGAATGAATCCAAAGAATAGGAACTGATAAATTTTCACTGGAAAGGGATTTAGATGTTACAAACATAATTTATTTAAACATGGAGAGTCCAGAGAGCACAGCCAATTGAATAAATTGTCACAGCGTTCTGGAAGTTGCCGACCTTTAGCGAATAGTGCCAAAGGTGGCATTCTGCAATTCATTTTATGCGTGTGATAAGAGACACTCTCGCAGTTTGCCGAAAATTACAGAAATTTGTTTTTTATTAATCAAAAGATTTCAGAGAAATAATAAAATATCAAATTCGATTAATGGAGATATTATTCGAAGATAGTAAAGATTAGAGGTATTCATGGCCTTTGAAATTTGAATGAAATATCAACTTAAATAAAAGGGATTTTCATAGTGTTATCATTGACGGGTTAAGAATACCTAGATACATAGTTTGTTGAGGCAACGTTATTTAACGTTAAATTGATTGTAAAGCTTTTAAAATGGAGTTAACCTAACAGGTGGAACTACTGGTTGTTCATCTTTTCTTTTTTTTTTGTATATTTCAGTGTTTTTTGACACTTTATAATGCATAACTTGAAAAAGCTTTTCGTATGAACGAATCGCTTTATTTAGATACTAATCTTCTTTTTTTAGTGACTCAAATTCTATCACTAAACTGTAGGGGTCATTAAAGCTCCTAGTTAACTGTGATTTCGAGGTTAGGATGAAAACCTGTACGAATTACTCTCAAATATTACCTAATAAAGGACTAAGGAAAGATTAATTTTGTACGTAGTAATGCATGTTTAGATATTAATGTAAAATATATTGGTAATCAATTACCTTTTTGCAGAAACACGTCAGCTAAATTAGACTTCTTTTCATCGATTTTGTAGTGCTGATACCATTTGCCTTTGTTGCTTAACTGAGGATACACAATATGTACAAAATCAGTTTATAAAGACTGGCGTGGTTTCTTTGAAGATGAGCCAGCCAGATGTGTCTCCTTATAAAGAGGAGCAAGATAATAGAAATGCAGACACTAAAATTGGCTTTTTTGAATCAAATGGGTGCTCTGATAACGGTGGTGCTTGTCCACCCAACGAAGCCTGTGTTACAATTCTTGATGTTGTATCTTTGGTGTTTTCCATTGTTACACATTTTCTTGATATGGGATTGGATATCAATCTGGCCATTAGATATTATCTTGATGGCCAAATTATGCATTTCGCTTGGACTCTTGCCTTTATTATATTTCCAAATGTTGTCATCACTATCATCAGTCTCAGAATGCAATATCAAGATCGTGAAGTAAAGTTATATATTTTGAAAATACATGGTCAGATATTTGTTCAATGTTGTAATTCATAATTTCTTGTTTCAGATGATCCCAGAGAATAGTGTTCAACGTAAAGATATTATAGCAACAAGAGTATTTGCTCAGCGCAGATTATACTGCGAATTTCTTCTTCTGTGCCAAATGACACCCGTGCTACACTATTATGACAGTTTAATGTATGCTCTAAGATCTCGAAGGTATAAAAAAATGGGTAATCGTAAAGGAGAGAGGTACTATTATCTAAAAATGCTTAAGGAGGACCAAGATATAGCATTATTAAGAGTCTTTGAGTGTTTTCTTGAAGCAGCTCCGCAACAAATTTTGCAAATTACTATTTTCCTCAGGGCTCGTGAAGAGAGATTCAGTTTTTCACGTATTTATCCTTTGATTATTTCTTCATTTAAAACATCAGTGTTTTATATTTCTAGCTATTAATATTTAAATCACTTCCTACAGTATTACATCAAGCTGCCAGTGTAATAAGCTCTCTAATAAGTATGGGATGGGCAATGGCAAGTTATCACCGAAATATCCGATTGGCGCAGCTTGACAAAACAAAAATTGATATAGTTGGAACCATCCTCCAATTTTTGTGGCACTTTTTCGTCACAGGTATGCAAGAATACGTCATTGCTACTTCCATTTAACATTGCCTGTGATCGATAAACCATTTTTTTACTTTTTAGTATCAAGAATCATATCAGTGAGTGTAATAGCCAGTGTGTGGCCATTATATACAGCTATTGGCTATGCGTTACATTGGATTGCGATGACATCATGGCTCGTCGCGGAGCCTTACGGAGTAACAGAATTTTGTCGGAATCGAAGTCACGCACCTCATACTCCCCTTACAATTAGAGCAAGAGTGGGCTCACTTTTGTTTGCCTGCGTACTTGGAATAGTCTATATATTTACGTACTTAAATCCAACCGAGGGCCGAACATTTCTTAGGCATTTATTTTATTATGTTGTGTGCTTATTTGAAAATGTTTTAGCTAGTATGTTATGGGCTTTCGTATCGACAGATGAGGCACGTGCACATTGGTTTTTCAGAACTTTCGTAGCTCTTTGCATTGTACCTTTCCTGTTTGGAATCGCTGCCATGATTTCCTATTATAAATGGTTTCATCCTTCGACTAAACGAAAGACCACGACTACCATAATGCTCAAACCTAGCTGACATGATCCATAAGATAGCTGTACGTTACACAGTATGTTAAAATAGTAGTAACAATGCTTAAATCTTCCAATTTGGGATTGAATGTAAATACAATAGGATCAGAAATCCAGAAAGTGTATGTCGCTTCATAAGCGACAGTTCGCTAAAATCAATGCTCGTAATTTTTTTTAGCGCGATAGATTTTAATATATTTATTTTTGTATATCATTTCACAGAAAACGGTGTTTTGATATTATTTATAAATAAAACAAATAAGAAACAAAAGAACATAATACCATTGAATAAAATAATCACTTGAAGCACTATCTCTTCGAGATAGTTACTTTTACATCTTCAATATGTGGTATTATGTACAAGGCATAATAAATATTATAGTATCGAACAGCTGTATATAAATGAATAAACAAGAAACTTTCACAGTTTGACACTTAAACACATTTGAAACAACTGTAAAATATGTATTATTTATTCGCTCAATAATAAAGCACTGCACTCCAATACTTCATTATCGTATTAAACATGTGAGAAGAGATTAAAGTGCTGAGCGCAATCAATAGCAAATAATAATTTAGGACATTGGAAATTTTACAACTTGTAATTGCTTTGTATGCAAGATTGATTCATCAATCGACTGGATTCTGGACAACGATAAGTATAAATTCTTTATCCGGGGCAACCATCACTTCATGCTTCTTGCTACGTATACGCAAGAAAGTCAGATCATTTGTAGGATCCAAATCCCTTACGACAGAGCGTGCCTTGTCTGACAGCTGACTGATTAATCCAGCATATTGGACTGTTGTTGTGTTGTCCAAGGTTGATTTTATGGGAATACCTATGGTTATGGTACAAGAAAAAAAATTCATAACAATTATATTATCCAATTATCAACTACCCTGGATATACATATTTATATCACAGCCAAGATAGTATATTCATATTATTCATACGTATACGAGTACTCTCATACAAATGCAGTTTTCTCAGCATAAAATACCTTCTGCATTGACGACAATTGTTCCAACCACTCCCTTGTGGGATTGGATGCGTTTCATAGTTTCTTCTACTTCTTGAGCCTGCAACACGAAACATATTAATCTTTCTATACAATATGATTCATTTTTATTTTATTTTTACCATCTTCAAATCTAAAATATCGAAATGAAATTTCGCCGATGAATTACACTGCGTGCCAAAATCAAGTGTTTCCAAGGAAATCAAAGGAAATCAAATGCCAGCCTTTCTATGAAGCGTACAAATTTCTCATACCTGTCACTCTCGGCTTAAGGCAGTTTCTATGACGTCAACATTAATAGCCGAGTTGAATAGCTTCCCACGTGTTCGGTGTTTATATTCGTTGAGACAAGTTAAAGTTTTCTGTAATAAATGATGTTGGACGGCGATCAGGACCAGGAGGAAGATCAGGGTGGTTTGCGTAATGATGGAAGACGTGCTACGGAATTAAGAAAGATTCAAGTTCGAATGGGTGTATTTGGACAGGCTGATGGTAGCGCGTATTTAGAGCAGGGTAATACAAAGATCCTGGTTGCTGTATATGGTCCTCATCAGGTACTGTAAATTAATGTTTATAAAATATTCTTAGAGACTGTGACTGTTGAATATTTACTTTTAACCACGATTACCACATTTCTTCTAGCCGAGAGGCTCAGCTGCTCGAGCTGGTGGCAAGAACATAGGAGGAATCATAAATTGTCAATATAGTACCGCAGTATTCAGCTTCAGTGCTGGTGAAAGAAAAAGAAGACCTCGTGGAGATCGTAAATCTATTGAAAGGTCTCTTCAGTTACGCAGAGCAATGGAGTCAATTATTCACTTGGATTTATATCCTCGTTCACAAATAGATGTGTTTGTTGAAGTCTTACAGATTGATGGTAGTGAATATTGTGTTGCTGTTAATGCTGCAACTCTTGCTTTGATCGATGCAGGGATTCCCATCAAGGTATACATTTACCTAATATTCATTAACTTGTTAATTCTTTAAACACAGTGATATACTTTTTATCTTCTTTTTAGGATTATGCAATTGGATGCACAGCCAGTCTAATTGATTCTACATCTAAAAATGATGAAGACTCTTCTCATGCAGCAGGTGTAGTTGACGCTACTTATATGGAGGAATGTTCTCCTGGTGCAACTTTATCTATAGTTGCATTACCTGGCTCAAGTAATGATGCAACCAAAGGTTTGGTGGTTGTAGCCCAAGGTGCCGGTCAAAGGTTACACTTGTCTAGACTAGAAGCCTTACGAAATCGTGCACTTTGTGGATGTCGAGATATCAGGAATATTCTGGATCGTGCTGTAAGGCAACACCTTACCGTTCACTCTCAACCATCGTTTAGTACGTTACATGTAATTGACTAATTTAGGCATCTGGTAAATTCAATGAGTGCAACATAAAATTGTTTTAATATCGTTCTCCTTTCTATTTTGTTTCATACAAAAGTAAATAGACTTTTAAACTATTAACTAATTTTAAAAATATACATTATATTTTGCCATCTTGTTTCATCTGCTTGCTTTTAGATGAGCTAAGTAAATATGATGTAACGTTAGTGCCGCTTAAAATTTTGAGGCACCCTTTCAGCAAACACTCGTACAGATCTTATAAAACTCTAAAGTTTCGCATCGGGATGTCTTTCCATTATCATACCGACACCCTGACCACCAGCAGCGCAGGCTGCGATTAATCCGAACTGTTGATTTTCCCGAATCATACGATTAGCAGTGTGTGATGCTAATCTGACACCAGTTGCAGCAAATGGATGTCCAATGGACAAGGATCCACCCCAGGCATTCCATTTGTTAAGATCGGGGACACCAACTTTTTCATTTCGTTTTAGATAAGTTTTGGCAAACCACTCCGAATCCAGAGCTTTCAAATTCGACAAGATTTGTGCAGCAAATGCTTCGTGAACTTCCCAAACACCAATATCCTTCAAAGTTAAGCCTGCTTTATCCAAGACCTGTGGAATACAATTTGATCCATGATCACAGAGTAATATTATCTATACATTCAGATGGAATCGATATCGTACCTTGGGTATCGCGTAGGCTGGTCCCAGTAGAAGCTGATCTATAGGATCTTGAGATACGTACGTAAAGTTTCTTAGATAAGCTTTTGGGGTAAGTCCAAGTTCTCGTGCCTTGTCCTCAGTCATAATAAGTGCTGCAGATGCGCCATCAGTTAGGAAGGACGCATTAGCAGCAGTAACGGTGCCATAGGGTTTGACAAATGCAGGTTTCAGCTTAGCTAGTTGTTCTAAAGTAGATACTCGTATACCGTTATCCTTATTTATAACTGCATCTACTCCTGGTACTTTGATGGGTATCAAATCAGAGAAATACCCTTTCTCATGAGCTTCTGCAGCACGGGAATGAGAGAGTCGTGCGTATTCGTCTTGCTCCGAACGAGTAACGCTAAATGCTGCGGCTAATCTGTCACTGCTGTGACCCATAGTCTCACCAGAAGAAAACTCTGCTACGCTTGGTAACTGTGTACATTGAAATCAATGTCTTATGTAAGAATTCTTAATGTTTTAATTTATTATGATTATATTATCCAAATAGTTACGTCAGGTACAAAGTGCCCAGGACGAATGCTAGCCAAGAGTGCCAGCTTTTGACCTGCAGTCTTTGCTCTGTTGGCTCGTAGCATCAAGGATCTCATACTGCGGCTATGTCTGATAGGAATATCAGACATGAAATCCACTCCTCCAGCTACAATGACATCGTATACACCGCAAGCAATCAAGCCCATACCAGTAGTTATTGCTTGGTTGCTACTGATGCAGGCCATAGTAACGGTATGTGCAGGAGTATATTCACTGAAACCTGCTGCTAAAGCAGCTTCCCTAGCAATATTTGAGGTGCGCACTTCTTGTATTACTGTTCCATATGTGACATAGTCTACAACTTCTTTCGGAATACCAGTCCTTTTCAATAAATTACTGTCAAACATAATAATTAGCTATAAGTATAGCTCAGTGGTTATTGTAGTAACCTGATACCTTTACTTATATGCTTACAGTAATGTATCCTTTGCTAGCTCGTAAGCCATCATTTTCTCATATTGAGTACCAGATTGCAAGAAGGGTGTCCGTACACCATCGATATATACAATATTTTTTCCACCTGGACTGACACGCTGGGTTGCATAGTTCATGCGAGTGTTGGTATTGGTGCCCCAAGTATAAGCAGCAGCTAAGAAGTAACAGTATAATGTAACAGAATCAACAATTTATCATAAACCATATTTTCAAATATATTCAATAATATATTATTAAGTAAAACGTATCGAAGTATAGTACAATTAATGATACGTCATTTTTTATTGTACGTTTTTAAAAATTTATTATGTCAGCTTATTTATTATCGCTGTTGAGGACAAAAGTTTCTCAAATTGTACTTTGAACTGACCGAATAATATCTTGCACACGTCTCATGCGACTAGAATATAGCAATATTCTGTTTGTCAAAATTTAAACAATACAGGTAATTCTTAAAGAAAAGAAAACGATGGTCCTACCTTGAGTTGCTGCGCCCTGATTGATTCGCACAAAATTTCTTACAATTAGACTTGTCATTCTTCCAATATTATAAACACCTTCCAAGTGAAACCCAAATTGATACGACCCTTGGACAACACAACTATTGAATACTGTACCGTGCATACACTATAGAGATGAGTAGGGAGGTGCACAACGCTACGGTTTTAGGCGACACCAAAAACAGGCGCTAAATCGTAGCGGCGAGTCCGGGAGTAGGATTTTGTGATCATCGCCTCCGTCGATAATGCATATCCTGTCATAACCGAGCTGAACGTGATCACGAACGTATAGGCCGGCCGGCAGAGGTTTTCCGCAACTTACTGCTGGTTATCAGAACAACCCTTGGAACGGGGCCACTCATCAGATATTGACTAAATATTTTTTTTGTAATCTTAAATTCGAGTGCACAGTGTAAGCTCGATAAGATTTACTAAGAGAAAAGCTAGCACCTCATGCCTGCCTGCGTTAAGGAGTGCAGCGATGCGCTGCTAGCTTCCAGCATTATTTAACAATAGTTCCAAGAGGAACTATGGTTCCAACAATGAGTACTAGAGAGAACTATCCCGGAACTGTTTGAAACACAATCTCCCCACTCATCTCTGCCTAAAACCAGAGCGTTGTGCATCTGACCACTCATCTCTGTAATACAAGATTGAAATTTAGGAAAACTTGATTCCTCATTGGTACTGGCACATCTCCTCATTGGAAGAGTCTGCCACAAGGAAAGGAAGGAAGGATTCGTCATTGGTCAGATTCCATATTGTGGAAAGTTACCTGACTGAAGGATTACATGATGACCGATTCTAACCAATAAGAGATAGGTTTTCCGAGTATTCGACTTGTGTACAACTGGGTTGTTCCACTTCTGTTCGATGCGGGATGGTGGTTCTAAAATGAATTAAGTGAATATTTTCTGTAAAATCGACAAAGAATGGAAGGAAGACTGAGTTTCAATTAATTTTTAGTGTAGAACAATAAACTTATTCTTTTCTACTTAAAAAATTTACAATAGGTTAATCAAAATGTGGTATCTAATTTATTTAGTATTAAGTACTTTACTTGTGTATGTTTTGCCATACAGTACTGCACAAAATGATTTTTTTGATGAGGAGTTATTGTTAAAGCCATTAGCTAGTGGACACGTTTACGCATACTTCCAGTTTACCACTTTGTGGGAAGCTCCAAATAGTGTACAAACATGTAAGCTAGTTGAAACGATTTTCGTTTATTTATTGTTAATATTTATTATGATTTTCTAGTTCAGCATTCCCACCTATTTCCCAGAGGATTAGGCGAAATTATTGGTCGGCATAAGGTTGATGAATTACATATCAGTTTGACCGAAGGTCTATGGAATTATGAAAAGTGGGGATATCCTGTTCACGATGCAGGATCTGGTGCTGAAATTTTTGCATGGTTCAACAAGAATGTATCAAAGTATGTTACAGATTTACATATATAAATCATAGTATATCAATTTTGTTTAAAGATTTTTGTATCTTCTCTTTTGCATACAGTGTCAATAATGAATGGAAGGGTCTTACAAATGCATTGGCTGGATTGTTTTGTGCCTCGTTAAACTTTGTTGACTCTTCAAACAGTATGTCTCCGGAATTCAGTTTCCGCCCTACTGGAATTGTTAAAGAACCACCAAACTCCAGCTATTTGCGTTACTCTTCTCTACCCAGAGAAATTGTTTGTACAGAAAATCTGACACCATTCAAAAAATTATTACCCTGTGATTCGAAGGTAAAAATAATTTATTTTACAATAAAATGATCTTTTAACATTCATTCAAACTTGTATGTATTTCCTTGTGAATCTAATTTTATATTTTTAGAGAGGTTTGGCCACACTATTAAATTCCGCACATATACATAATACAAACTACCATTCTCTTGGTATACATTTTCGCTCAGTGTGCCGTAATGTAGGATGTACAAAACCATCTCTAGAATTGCGTCAGACAGTGTCCCTTGTATATGACACCTTGACAGAAGCTACACAGGTAATTCAATGGTCAATCAACAGAATATTAATAATTTCTTTACATTTGCTATTAATTGTATAGGATTGGTCTATCCGTAAACTATTTGGCATTGGGATTAAAGGAGCTTGCCCTCTTGCTAGTCTAAGTAATGTGTATATTGACATGACAAGTAATCAAACTGTTCATGTCTATCAATTGACACCATCACCAAACACTAAAGTAACTAGCTTCCGCGGTGGACAACAGCAGGAATTAGCAGTGTACGATATAAGATCTTATTCGAACAGAGGAATGTTTAATATAGCAGCTATTTATACGACACCGAAAACTAGTAGTGTAACTTATCCTTCTGTTTTATACGCCAATAGATATATAATTGGTAAGTGAAAGTATTCTAAGATCAAAGTATTTACTTAAGTAATGTAATTTTTATAATTTTTCTTCTATTTCAGGGTATGGACAGGAAAGGGGTAGTTTAGTAACAAAATTGCACAACAATCATTGGCAATCATTGGATGTTATTTTGTTGGAAAACATTCCTTGGTACTTGCCAGTATATTTACACACGGTGAAAGTTATTTGCAATGGTCAGCAAATTAAGCCATGTAAGTTTTTTCTTAAATTAGCACTGTAATGAAATGTCAGTATTATATTCATAAATTTTTAGTGATACAACGTTACATGCCGGGAAGAGAGAGAACGCGACCATATTATTTAGAACTAGTCTTGCGATTACCACCACATTCAGTAACAAAGTTTTCAATAGAATTAGATTATTTATTCTTAAAGTGGCAAGAATATCCGCCAGATGCAAATCATGGTTTCTATATGGGTCCAGCTGTTATTACAGCTTTGTTGTCCATTGCAAGAAATTACACAGCCTTACCACTTGATGGAAGCACGATAACATCCAGGTATCTGAGAATATATTATACTCTTGGGACACTGTTTATCGTAACTGGAATTTCTTTAAGTTTCTTAATTATCTTTGTAGCTTTAACGCATCTCGTAATGGCTATCTGGTACAGCTGAGAACAGAATCCCTGTTAATCAGTCTTCCAACACCAGATTTCAGTATGCCTTACAATGTTGTGTGTCTTGCATGTACTGCAGTGGCACTAGCGTTTGGTCCATTACACAACATAACAACAAAACGACTAGTCCTCAAGAATGTTACAGGAAATTGGAAGAAGAAGCTACTTTCCTTCGTTAAAAGATTGACCAAAGATACTAAGGACAAAACTGACTAAGCAATGTATTATATAATTACAATTAAATTTATAGTTAAGTTATGTATTGTACTGGGATAGTGCTAAATTAATATCTTTCAATGTACAGTGTAACGTACTATTTCTTATACAATTAAATAAGTAGTACAGAAGACAATAGTTGTAATGTAGTTTATTCTTTATCAACAACCTGAAATTATAAGTTGCTCTATTTTGCTAGTAACACATTAGAATCAATATTGTCAAAAATTCATGAGCAGATTTTGTCCTTTTCTATAGTAATAAATGATAAATTGTATCGATATATAATTGATATTCATAAATGCCTACAAGCGGGTTCGATAGTGTTGACACCATTAAATTTGCACCAGTTGCTCCAAATTCCTTTTTTTAAACTAGCAGGCTGTGCACACGTGAGACCACGAGTTCTATTGCAGCGCCACTATGTGGGCGTAACGAAAACTTACCAGTCATATGATCGATTTGTGATTCCTGTCCCAAATCGTCGTTCTCTACGTTCGTCGCAAAGATGGCTAGCCAGACGCAGGGAATTCAACAGCTCCTGGCAGCGGAAAAGCGAGCCGCCGAGAAGGTTTCGGACGCCAGAAAACGTGAGTTGATCATCTAGTATAAAATGAAGTATAATTTACTAAAAATCCGTGGATTATCAAATCACTTTTCTTGGAACATTCCACTTGACCCTATTCACTAGGAATGGGTGTAACCTTTTGGCAAATTGCTGACTGCTCCATTCTTAATTAATGAAGAAGATTAAAAATTTCTACAAAAAATCTCTACGTGACATGTTATTTTAATGTCATGCTCGAAATGATTTTGTGCACAGAAATAATATTGTAATATCTTGTTCAGGTTGGGTGGGTCTAACCTTCGGTTTTCGTTAACGCGTATTTATGCCAGCACGATTCATAAGTATTTGAACAATATTGAGCACCAGGAATCGCGATTTTTAGTTTAAATCTTGCCAATTGTTTAACTTTAATCATGTCTTCTCATACAGCAAAAATGGGTGTTACCCAGTTCTTGAGGATAAAACTTTGCTTTAAGTCAGTAACTAAAAGGATCCTTTAATAAGGCATGCCAAATAGAATATAATTTTAGATAGCTATTTGGAAAGATAGTTTTCATTCATGAAATATGCTTACATAAATTTCTAATTCGAATCCTAGGTAAAGCCCGTAGGCTGAAACAAGCAAAGGAAGAAGCTCAAGACGAAATTGAAAAGTACAGGCAGGAGCGTGAGAAGCAATTCCGTGATTTTGAGGCCAAGGTAAAGTAATTTTATTTTCATAAATATCAATAAATGTCTACATTGAAATGTGCATGTCTTTAAATATGTGTGTAACAAATATAGCTGCAAGCATCTTATCAGATTGTCATTTATCAAAAGTACTAGGGATCATGTAGAAATATAGATTTTATAAAATACTGATAACTTATAAATTTAATTTTATATCAGCCAAAGTTTTCATTATAAATTAATGAGTAATTGTCCTGTGTAGCATATGGGTTCAAAAGAGGATGTAGCTGCACGTATCGATGCTGATACTCAAATTAAGATCGAAGAAATGAATCGAGCTGTGGCTGTACACAAAGATCCTGTAAGTTATTTTTTCTTTACAAATATTTCTCGATAATAAGGTAATCAAAATTATGTTCGCAAATTGTCATTATTCCAATTGCAAACTTTGCAAGCACAATGATTCAAAAATCATGTGCAATCACTACAACAGTTTCATATTTCTAACTCACTACCTGTATAATATAGGTCATGCTTAAGATCTTGGAGTTGGTGTACGACATTAAGCCGGAGTTACACAAGAACTATCGTGAAGCTTAAACCACAAAATGAGCCTCCCTGCATACGATAATTATAAATACTATATTATATGATATACATGTACATTAAATATTATCTTCCTATATACATATATATACACACACATATATATATATATCATACCTTGCAATGTATGTATCTATCGTCGTTCTAATGTATTTAATTCAGAAGGATAGTATACTATTTAGCTTTAGACGGTGATACTCAAACTCCTAGAAACATCTCCGCTGTTGCACGCAGTGACCTTTCATCCACCAGTCGACACGACAATAAATGTAATCGTAATCTATATATTATCACCGCATCCGCTATCATCGCGATGGATAGTTTGAGCATTGCTATAGTTGTACCGTAAAAAAAAAGATTATATTTAACGGAAACGCCGCATCCTGGTGCGCAACGGCCTAGTACGCACTAGGACGCTGCATAGTCGCTAAGATATATATTGAAAATGATTCTAGGGTGGTGGCTATGAATTGTATATTGTTAGACGTATCTTAGTAGATGTCATTCCATGTTTCTGTAACGCCGAGGATTATACAAATCTTATCACAGTAATTAGTACAGCCTCTCGCGGTTCACGGTGCCAGCTCCCGGTAATTCGAGGACCACTAGACGATGTACGGTACCTTTTGCCTTTGATTTGCCGCTGTTCGAACCTCTTAAAACTTTGTTATGTAAGAAATTCGATAGCCCTACCTCAAGCGTACACCTTACCTCTGTAAGTTGGCTGGCTGTCTGTACAGTATTAGTGTTCGAAATAAAACAGAAAAAAAAAACATGGTAAAACGTCCAGAAAAAAAATGGGAATTCATGATGATCTTTGATCTTCATTCAAATATGCTTGTATCTTAGGCTATAAAAAAGAATATTTGCATAGGCAGTTCTGTGCATATTAAACTACGGAAATGAATGCCCATCTAATTTCTGATTGGATTCAATTTACACGATTACGCAACGAGCACATATTATCTAGTGTCCTTCAAGAATTTTAATACTACCGCCGTGCAATGAACATGCGCAGTAAGATTTCCGTGATACATCAAGCTGTGCATAGATACCACGTGATAGCCAGGTAAAAGAACGGATCAGCTGTGTTCACACACATATGTTCTGCTTCACTCGCGTTAATGACTAAAAACTACATTGTCGTCAGACAGCAGGGTACCGACTCTCATCGATTCTCGAAAAATTCATAATGTTTCGAGATAATAAGGGCCACCATTATTGGACTCCTGGATTTCATTTCAAATGTCAATCAGTGTTGAAAGTTGCTTTGACATTCAAAATTCTTAAACCGGCCCGCGATTTCTATTGCGCATGCGTAGCACTGTTTCAATACTATACGACGAAGCTGATTGGTTTGTTTTATCCAGCTTCATGCGGATTGGTTCACCGAAAGGAGTGGGTGATGGTTTACCAGTTGGTAGTGGAGAATCAGCTGTGAACGCCTACCTCTCCTCAATCGGCGAGTTGAGCTCGCGGATGGAGGTTTGGTACGTGTCGGGGCACTAGCGCCATTCGATAACTACGGAAGGTTTTTCAATTTCGCGAACTAATCGCAGTCTGTGTCATTCCGCTCCGAGAAATGGAAGTCGACGAAACGCGTTCGGGCAATACGAGCGCGAGCACGTTGCCGTACGACGCTACAAGTGAGGACGCAGTGACAGTTGTGTTCGGGTTGGCATTTTAACCTGTTATGACAAAGAACGAACCGGTAACCGGTCGACGACCGACCGCGAATCCGGAGGGAAAAGCTTAGATCATACGTCGCGAGTCGTGAGCTGTGTTTGGTTCGGTTTTTATTTTGTTATTAAACATCAACGACGTGGGAGCATCGCCGAGGCGATATATCACTTGAAGCAGAGCCGTTACGACCAGGAAAAATGTGGTGCCTCGTGAATCAGGCAAACTCCGTCATCCTGGAGGTACAGGTCGATCCGAAAGCCATCGGTCAGGAGTGTCTGGAGAAGGTGAGTTATTGTGGTTTATTTAAGAAAAAAAAGTAGTTTACCGAGTACTAATTATTACGTAAGAATGTCATTGCTGCACAGAGAATAATTTAGTAAAAGAATTCCTCGACTGGTTCTTCCTTTGACAAAGAAGCCACTAGCTATCTTGTTGGGATGTAAACAAAAACAGAGCCACGTTATCGCTAGGGGAACGTGAAGGAGGTCGTAGGCGTGCTTGAAGAATCACTCGGCAGTTAGGTACAGTCCTTGGCGATAATATTATCGAACACCGTATACGATACTTATGGCTAGGATTAAAGATCGTTGATCGGACGAGGAATGTTACACCACGTCTCTGGGAGAAATGGCTGGGATCTACGCCTACCTAACGACGTCGGTGTAAACGGCACTGCAAGGTCGTAACTCATATGCGCAACAGATGCCCCCAAAGTTGCCCCTGTGCTCGTCAGCAAACCCGTCGGAAATTTCAACTCCCTTTATTCCTCGTGAAGGATACCGCGTGTGGTCCATCTGTATAGAGGATGCCTCGTAGAGGACGCTTTATATTTAAATGACACAAGCATTTGGGGTAATGGCGACTAAGGGTCTGTATGTTGGTACCATTTTTTTTTTTTTTCGTAGGTTGAACGACCCCCTGCTCGTAGGACGTTATTAATAACCCAAGGTTACACATATGCGTATCACTACCCTCGAGGAAGGGACAAGTATCTTAATTCGGAGGAATCTCATTTAATTTTAGCTGCGTCCAACTATCATTAACTCGCTAGTAGCCGCGTAATTTTTCTTGACGTAAATTATCGCCTAAGGACACCCCGAATCACGATGAGGTCCAAGACATCTATCGCGACTACTGGCGGGCTAAGATCATCGCTTTAATGCGTTTACGGTTATAGGGCTCTAATTCGATCGATAATATCCACCAGGAATAACCGCGAAGGGCGTCTTCCTCGTGGAATAATTTCTCCTCGATTCCCATTGGGGATAGCTCGAAGATTTATCGTTGTTGAAGATCGATCGACGTTCTTGAGGACCTTCGAGTCTCTTAGCGAGGATAATATCGCTGGATTTAATCGCCATAGACATTATATAGTAGAGGAATAATTCGAATTGTCCTTATAAGGTATTACGAGGACCTTAGGATATATTCTCGGTCTTCTTCTCTCCGAGTAGCATCGAATTTCTTTCGCTCGATTAATCTGCATTTGACTTAATTTATCTTCCCTCGGTTTTGGTGGATCTGCCATCTTGCTCGGGGTTCAATCTTTCTGAAATTCTTGAAGCCAACGTCGCGAAAATAACTGCCAAGGACACCGTGTATCAAAATAATTTGTTTCTCCAGGATCGACCTTGATAACTGCCAAGGTCCCTCGAACGGCTCAGGTTTGATGCAACAAAAACGTTAAGAGGATAAACGCGCGTGAATATTAATATTTGAATACCACACGATAAATACTATCAAAGCCTGACATTGGTTAATAGAAATTATTCGAATTGTGCAATCGGCTTAATAACGAGTGCATAGCTTTACGGTACTGCGAAACTAATTAGGTTGATACCGCGATGAGGTCAGATCTAAATAATTATTAATTCAGTATACCTGTGACACTTTTTTTTTGGGGGGCAAATTACGACACGCTAATGGAAATTGTTAATTTATTATTTGAATTACCCGCCGAAAACGTAGGTACAGGCTGTTTCATTTAGCTGAGTGTAATAAGGTCTCTCGTGTCAGCAGCAGACGCTTTGTATACGACGTGTGTATTACGCGTTCGTAATTCCAAGTTGATGACTGCTCCTAAGGGCAATGATCACATGAAAACGTGGAACATAACCTAACTTTTCGTGTGATTCCACTGTTCCTCGTGTTATTGCGTGATAATCCACGTTTCAACGAGAAAAAATTGCTGACCTTTTAAAACGGTAAGCGTTTACCTTTTTTTTCAAATTTCGCGTTTTATTTCCAACAAGAGTTAGGTAGCATTAAACTTTAATCAGGCTACGCTTAGTAATTTATCCATCATCCTTATCACGGAACCAACCATGACTAATGGCGACAATAACGCGTTACACTGTTTATTCGTGCATGTTATTAAATGCATGTTTCAATAATCTTGTCTTTCTTCGGCGCGGACACCGTAGGTACTAAATCTGTCTGTCTAGTCCTCGTAGACGGGAACCTTGCATTCTGTCTTCTGCGTCGATATCCCGTACCCGGTCCCGGGAAATTAGGTCGAAATTTACCAGAACTCAATCTGCCAATTCAATTTGCCGGCTTTGTGCTCCACGACTCGATCCGATTGTCTCGTCGTTTGCGAGATCTAATTTGCGTTCAAAACCTATCTGCCTCCCCTCGTAGAATCCCCCTCCTCCTCCCTCTGCCTCTTCCAGTCGGCCAATTCTGCACTTCCGGCATCCTATCTCTCACCTTGGAAAAGTCTGTCCATGTGCTTTCATAATCCTCGCGTCATAATACTCCGTTTTGTGCATTCACGTACAATTGCATTGCATATCGCCGTAGAAGGCAAACGTCACGTAAATTGTATGGCGTACGGAAGTAATTTCCATAATGACATATGATTTCCCTGAAAATTGTTTTCGCGCCGCACTTGTTTTCGCATTACTTTTCGTTTATCCGCATTAATTGTTTAGCAGCGGAATCAACGACGAGGTCACGCGTGGCGATAGGCCGTCGTCGCTATGCGAAGATCTATATATACGTATATGTATACAATAGAGCAGAATATCCACTTCTCCTCAGAAGTCTGTATATTAATTCGTTGGTGGGTTCCGCGCTCGAGGGTAAAAAGCCACTTTTAAAACACCCGGACGATTAAAGCTTTCCCCGGGAGGGTTATTAATTAATTTAGGAACGTCTGCGCCCTCGTTCGCTTTACCCAGAGGTTGTTGGAAAACAGTACGGTGAGCCTGCGGAAGTAGTCTCACGAGGGTGAGAAGATCCCTTTCCACGTAATATTCCTCGCGATCGTCTTCCCCGCCGCGACGCCCCCTTTCGCCATACCTATATACGGGGGTGGAAAAGTGCAGTTGCAGGGATGTGTACAATAAATGCATGCCCCCCCCCCCCTTCCCCTCTCTATTGTCACCTTTCAATACGATTCAGAAGGCATCGGTCATTTCTATTTTAAAGCTTCCGTCGCTTGGCGCGGAATTCTAATCGCTGATGAGTAGCGCTCACAGCCAAGCCGTCTCGACACCACGGAATTTTCCGTACCCCCTTTAGACTATCTGGGCGAGTGGATATTGTGCCAAGCGTCGCGACGCCCACTCTCGTACGCGATAAGTACCCTTCGTTATAGATTGCACTTTATTTCTCTCAGGTTGTTCGTCCTTTATTTCACTATCCCGTAAGGGGCATTTTTCTATGACAGAGGCGTCGCGACGCTTTTGATATGAATTGCGTCACTTTTTTTTTGTTTTCTTTGTTCTTGTCGCTTACCCTTAAACGTACACTTAGGCTATTGCTTTTTTTTTATCAGTCGTTTGCTCGCAGTCTGGCCAGCTTGAGTTCCGACAAGTTTACCATTTGAAGTCGCGACTTAGTTGCGGGGTCGGCATTAACATCCCGGAGGTCACGTGCGATTTGCATGGGATGGCGTCGATCGCGATTGTTTACTGGCCAATCGTCGTTTTTCTTGGACCGCTTGGGAACACGACGCCAAGCGTCGGCAGGATGTAGTCCAGTTTTTTTTTAATACCTCACTGACTCACTGATAAGTTACTCCATTTTGCTATCGGATACGGATCTGACAGTGATATTACCCGAGGGAAACGAAAGTAGACAATTTTTCGTTGCAACGTTGGTACCTTCTATTCGTGCATCGGCGCCTTTCTGCTGGGTCAGGCACCGGCTCTGGTATCGTGCTGGGAACTTTGCTGAAGACACGTGGCACGTGATGCTGAAATGAAGTTTTTTTTTTTAATGGAAATTGAGATTCCAGGGAACAGCCTATTTCAGGTTAAGAAAAAATGTGTGTCTTCTATATGTGGCTGTTGCGTGCTTTATTTTTTTTAAACGTTTTTTGTTATTTTGTTA
Source organism: Trachelus tabidus (assembly GCA_030142655.1). Classification (NCBI taxonomy): domain Eukaryota; kingdom Metazoa; phylum Arthropoda; class Insecta; order Hymenoptera; family Cephidae; genus Trachelus; species Trachelus tabidus. The sequence continues at coordinate 159,590 of JARQTI010000697.1, forward strand.
ACTAAATATTTCAATGCAGATCCCTGTCCTGGCGAGCTTCTTCTTCCTCTTCATCTCACTTTACTTCTTACTCTCTCAGTTTTATCGACGCGGCTACCCTGCCTTCCTGTTTTTCGTCTGGTGGATCGCTCATCCGCTTTCCACTTCGCGTCTCGCTCGTTCTCTCTTTCTAGTTCGAAACCGCGAAACTTCCTTTGCCGCGTAAGTAATAAAAATCCTCGCTGACGATCGTCCATCAAAAATGCAAATGGCCGCATTAATATTTGCTCACGAGCTTTCGGCCTCGAGCCGGTAATCTATGCGGGAGGTACGCAAGAGGCGCGTTCGTAAAAAAAAAAAAAAGAGCAAGAGAACGTAGATAAGATGAAAAGAGACATAAAATTCTTACAAGAAATTTTAACGGCGTCCTTGTGTACAGCCTTCCGTATAAAAATATATCGCGTCCCTGTACACTCTTATACGAATTAATTCTAGTCGTTCCTCGTCTCGTACTCACGCTGACGATTCTCTTCGTTTCCGGGTATTCAATTTTTTTTCTCGCATATTTCGAACAAAACTTTTTCGGGACATTTTACTCACGCTCCGACATCCACGTTAAACCTAAAATGGAATAGCTTTGTGGATTCGGCTTTAATACAAGACTTGATAGGAAATAATGAAAGTTGATAGATTCTCAAGCTCGGACACCGTCCTCGAATATTATGCGACTCTCGTTACCTTCTTACGCATAGTTTAGCAACTTGAATTTAATTGAGCGCGACGCCTCGGCCTCTGCCAACTTTTTCTCCTTCAGTCTTTCGGCGTCTGTTACTGTAATTTCCATCTTTTCCTTCTCTCTTTCTCCCCCCCTCCCTCCTCGTTTTCATAATTTTTCTCGCTGTCTTCTATCTTGGTACTCTGATTCTTTTTTTTTTCGAGAAAATTAAATTTTTGCCTCTGATCTCTCTCGCGATCCACTCTCGACCTTATCCCGAATCGCGCAACTTTCTCATAGATCCTCGGATTCCCCAGACTCATCCCCTACAGTCCTGCACTTGGAAGTTTAATTAGCCGGACAAGCGACGTCTGGATACTCCTCTCCGCAGGAATGTTAATTCGACTTGGTAGTGGGTGTCGCGCGACATTCTATCCCGTGAAAATTGCCACAGGCTCCTCTTGTCGCTCGCGCGAAAACTCGTTACGACAACCCCCTACCCTTAATTGGGTTGCATTTCCATGAGTTTAATTATATATACGTATATACACTAGACACTCCATGAGTTCAGCTGTCTATTTAATTAATACGATTAATTAAAACTCACCCCTAACCTCCTCGATATATATAATTGTGAGCCCTATATATAAAAAGACATTTTAGCTTTGCCTCTGGGTATAACACCCTGGTACCTGAAGTCACGTGCTTTTCCTTATCAGTATGAGCCTCTTGCGTAGCTGTAGCCCCCATGATTAGCACGTGTCGAATTTGACAAAGGTTCCTGCCTATTATAAAAAATTATACTGTCTTCGTCATGCAAGTACGACATATTTATTGAGTAACCAGTTTGAATTTCTATCATCAAGAGGTTAAGCTCTGTCCTGCCGAAGGTATACGAAGTATTCAGAGATTTTCTCCTGAGATAATCAAGGTTCAGATTTTGGAAAGCCAATAATTGTTTCGTTCATGGATTTTCTTTTAGATATGATTTATAAGCTTTTTTTTACCTGTAAAGATATATTCCCCTATGCGTTTCCCATATAAACGCGATCAGCCAGCTGCTCGAGTATTGCGAGCGCCAAGCGCGAGGCGGCGCTGCGGACGCTTTTTGAAGATACGCAACAGGCCCATAGATCTCACTTTTGGTGAATTCCTCCTGAATCTCCGGATACGATATCTATTTCTTGAAGACAGGTAGCCCAGGTCATAAGGGTCGAGGCCATAGCAGTCCCATCCTTTATCACGCCCACGCACCCTTAAACTCGTCCTCGGTGGGTTTTATAAGTTTCAGTAGCGCCAGCGGATAAGGCGTCCATTGGCAGACATCCCATCGATCCTCCCGCCTCTATTCCCTATAAAATCATCCTTGGCAGGTATAGCCGCTGGGTCCTCGTCAATCGTTTCAGGTCGTATTTCGAACGGAGCGACTTTTTCTTTGTCTCGCGAAATAACGATATAAAGGCGAAACGCGCTAGTTTCACGAGCGACTAAAGTGTCGACCAGACAAGCCTTGTACGAGGCATCCTGAAAGGGGAAATAACTTTATCGAATTTATAGAAGCGAATCTGCCATCACGTCGCGGCTTATGCGAGCGTCTATTAAGTCGAGCGTATCCAACGGCGCGACACCTTTTTCCACTTTCTTCATTCCCTTTCTCGAAACTTCTTTTTTTTTCACCCCGACCCTCGTCACTCCCCTCCTTCCTCCTTTTAGCTTCGTACTCGCTCCTCACGATGGAACCACTCGCTTGCCTCCCCATGTGTATCCATACATATATATAGACAGAGAGAGAGAAAGACAGAAAGGTCGAGAGAGACGGAGAGTATTGCCAGGCGAACCGCAACAAAGCCTCTTTCGCAGCCACTCCGGCGCGACGTCGACGCCTGCATTCAGCTATTCGCTCAATGCGGTAATATTACGCCGGTGCGCTTTATTCCTTGACTGTCGCGCGGTAGACAATTTTGAATAAACTAATGAGCATTATTACTCGCGAATGATGGGCCGCGCTTGCTGTCAAATGGAAACACGTATTTCCAGATTGCAACTCTATGCGGGTGTGTGCACATGTACCTACACATGTGACTTTGACTACTCCATGGAATTTGAACGCGACGATCGTCGCACGCAAGGCGTGGCGGCGACTATGGCCGATAGATAAACATTTATTAATTTTTTTTTTCCGCCGCGTCCAGGGCGTTTCCCCTTATTGGTTTACGGTACCATGTGATTACCTCGTTACGCACGGTATAATTTGTTACTTGGCAATTGCAATAAAGTTAGTATCCTATTAGATCCTAATGACCTGTCGTTTATACATTGCATATACCATGTGTATGCATATGTATACTTTTAGTGTAACTCGGTGACAGTCCTGCGTTCAACTTTGAATATACGGCTTTAGATTGCTAATAGTGATAACGATCAACGAAAAAGACACCTTGATGAGATTTTTATTGTTTGATTTCATTTATTTTTCATTTCTTTCGCGTCATAACGCCGTGGGAATTTATTGGGAGATCGCGCGAGCGTTTTCCGTTACCCAGGGAACTGTCTATGGTGACGATTGAATTCGTTGATGTCGCTACCGGAAATTGAGCGAAATACATTAGATCAGCGGACGCGCCAACGGAAATGAACGGATCATCGCTCTGCATTAGTCGTTTCGAAGTTCACGCGACGTCCGCCAGGAGGCGGGAGCGTTAGGCCGGTACTTTTACCATACAAAAGGGCGGCGCCAAGAACGTCAAAGTGTCAGATCGCCGCTGGTGGTCGTTGACCACGTGGAAGAGTCGTCAGGACCGGTGGGTGTGGTGCGTATCGTCGATACATATGTAGGACCAACTTATTTGCCTTTGGGATTCATTTGATCCTCCACCTTGTTCGCTATCGGACCGTCTACCATTTTTGTACGTGGGCTGTGGAATCAACGCCTGGCTGAGGCTAGGGAATTTTTTTTTAGGGACACAGTCCGGAAGAAGAGTCAGCCTGGCGAGATTTGGATAGGTCGTCGGCGATGGTTTAACGGGGATAAAGGAAAACAGAGGAGTAACTGTAGTGCACGGTATGGAAATTGGGGATGAATATTCCGTGAGGTTCCAAAGAGGCCCCCCCCCCCCCCCCCATGAATATTCCCCGTTAGACGGACGGATTTCTATTTTACACGTTTCGCGGGTAAAATTCATGGAGGGGCACGCCTCCTTTGCGTCTACCGGTTTTCGCACGGTTTGTGATGGAGAACGCTGGCGAAATACGCCCTGTGAATCCCCCCTCCTCCCCGCTCCCTTCTTCTGGACTTCTGTGTATATAGCTATCTGTGTGTCTGTGTGTATACATGTATACATATAGCGTTCTCTTCCTCTACAAAACACGAATTCGTCGGTGGGGTGGGATGTGGGCGGGGGGGGGGGGTAGTTGCCGCCCCTGCCAGACTCATGCATTTTTTCTGCTGATTTAAGGGCTGCATTTAAAATGCTTCGTTACCCGCTTGCTGAGCCTGCACGACCTCCTAGATTATGCATCTCTCATTTGCTCGTGAATACAGTCGAGACTTTCGTGTAAAAGTTGGGTACTGAAAGTTGTTGAGAAAAAAATTCGTCCCCCCCACCCACCTACTCCTTTCACCCTCGTTTCGTTCGTTCGACGTCGGACGCGCTGCGTGAGAGTCGCCTTTTCGTTCACTCACCGAGTGCAATCGCTCAATGCAATCAGATGCATCTTCGTCGCTGACCCTCGTGGATGCATTTTCTTTCCAGTCCAAGAAAAATAAAATTTCACGAGGCTTCCCCGTCGGATGGTGGCTTCTCAAGGAAATGGGGATTGTACGTAAGTAGTTTGACGAGCGGTCGTCGCAAATTTGGGTCAGCAAGTCGCACGGTAATTAATCGTAGGAATGAAAATGAATAATGGCCGACGATACGTCACTTGGATCCTATCCAATTTTATCGTCTCCGTCTCTCTCTTTCGGCAAACCTCCATCCGGGCACAAGAAGGCTAGAAATTTATCCTCCTCGCGCGAGCGAAAAGTTTTTCGGGAAATCCAACGTTATACTCGTCTCTAACCTCCCTCCCTGCTGATAAAACTGCGGAGACTCGAGAACCTGGGGTTTTGTTGTGGTCCCCCCCCCCCCCCCCGCCGCCTCTATCCATCATTGCCCACTCGCCACTCGTACATCTTTTTTTGTTCTCATTCGCCTTCCAGTCGACTCCCCCTCCTCGCCCTGTATTTCATTTCCACGAACAACTTGCGGCGGCTGCAAGCTCGACGCTGGACATAAGCATTTTCCGCAGCGGCCATTTCGCTCCCGGCTCGCCGTTCGCCCAGTGCGATGCCGTTGAAAGTTTTCGTATTTACGAGCAACCCCCATGGTCGAGCTTCGCGGGGGGGGGGGGGGAGACCCTCTATTCCTATTTCGCGAAAACCAACGGCGAAGAAAGAACCAAAGAGTGGAAGACAAGCGGGACTAAATATTTTTTTCCAAGCGAACTTTTTCATCCCTGAAAGCCGCGAGTGGCTGGTGTGTGTGTGTGTGTGTGTATATATATATAAAATATACATATGGTATATAATGGCTGGTCGCGCTCCGAAGCATATTTTCCTCGCGTCGTAGCCGTTGGAGCGGGAAGGGGCCCTGTATTCCTGCCGACTCGACTTCTCTATATTTCAAGTCAACGGAACGGAAGAGACAACCAAGCGATACCCTCTCCTCGGCGCTGCTTCCATTCAGAAGGGAAGCGGCCGGAATTCACGCGGAGATTATTCTCGAGAAAAATTTCGACACTTTATTTCCTTCTCGCCGTCACTTCTGTCTCCGATTTTCTATCTTCACTTAACAGCGAAGTTCCCGACGTCCCTCTGCCTCCAGCGCTTTCTCCAATTGGAGGAGAAAAAAAAATAAAGAATTATTCTCGCCAGCGTCACCCTTATCTACTTTAAAATGATTATTTTATTTTTTTTAATTTTTATTAGCACCTTTGATAACGTCCTTTATCACTGCCTTCGGTTATCTTGCCAACGAGCAGTAATCGCGCTCTCTCGGCTTTGCACCTGTAACGACGTCTCGATATTACTTGCCTCGCTTGGAATCCTTTCGCGAAATAACGGGAGCATTTTCTCGTTGTCGTATCTCGTATTGTACGCAACTCCACGGGTGACAATTCTTTGAAGATTTTCACAAAACTCTTCATCTTCTCTCGTAACCATATCTTCCGTGGTAGCAGCAAGTTATAGAGTTGAAAATACGTTTCCACGGTAACGCGCTGCGTTGTAACTGTAAATGATAGAAAAAACAGATGTCTCCAAGGAGGGATTGGGGGATGAAAAAAATGATAAGGGTGTACCATTCGGAAGTTACTGCTCTTCGGTAACCGGAAATCCAGGCTGAATCTCCGGATTCAGCAAGTTCATACAACTACACGACCCTCGTCGAGATACGCCACTTAAACCATATCCAGCTGGCCGCGTTGCAGTCCCAGAAAATTCGAAAGACGAAAGTTCCGCGAGGGACATGATGAGAGGAGTGAGAGAGAGAGGGGGAGACAAGACGAGATAGCAGGCCATCTGTCCAGAACTGCTGATACTCGTAACGCCAAGTGTCACGGTCACTGATATTTACCTCATTCCAGAAATTCCCGCGAAATGCTCGGTTCGTCGGATCGACATAAATGGACCCCATCCCCTGGTCCCAATTATCTTCACTGATTTATCGGAATTGTGAATTTTACCACGAAGCACTGTGTCGTCCCGATAAGGGTTGGAATTGTTGAGCGTTGAAAAAATTTTTTTCCCCAAAAAAAGAAACAATCTTTATTTTCGACTCGATGGCCTGCCCAGACTTTTATCACCGACGAGGGAGCACTTAAAAATTGCACGTGGCACGTACGGGACTAAACTGCCATACTCGCCAGCCGACCACGGTACAGCTGGATAACGAACTCACCGAGCGTACAGCCAGTCAAATAAGTAACAGTGACTTGCACTTTGCAAATTGCTACGACATTCAGTACAGTTCGCGTACGAAAGCGTTTCGTCAGTTCGCGATCGCATGCACAGAAGCGTACGTGACGCACGGAACGTGCATCGCGAACCCGGTGCATGCATGGAAGTATGAATGGAGTAAGTAATGAAAAAAGGAAAAAAAAACCAGTCAAAGCTGGTACCAGCAGGACTGTGAATCAGGCTTGAGGGAACGACGAGAGGCAGATCGTCGCACGACGACTGGGGAGAATCATAACAGCGCACCGAAAGCTTATTAACCGACATCGATCGTTCCAATGGGAAGTTAAATGGCAGCCGTGAAACAGCTGACATCGCGAAATCACATTGAGCATCCGGGTTAATTGAAAGCGGACAAAGTGGCTCGACGGCGATTACAAATTCATCGGGGTATTGTCCACAGTCTCTCTAGTCGCTCGTGCGGACAGGCCTTTAAGACCTCACAGGCCTCGATCGACTTCGTACTAATTCGCCGACTAAGTCCAAACTTCAATCGACTTAACCTCAAACGCGTCACTTTGGGTCTGCTCGTAATCCAAAGTGGCGAGTGACCTTGAGGCTTGTACAGGCTGATTTTATCACGTCCAACCGGCACGCTGTTCCCAGCGACAAAGAAATTGACTGTGTACAAACGTATTACTTCGAACAAAATCCATTCCTCTTCGTAACGAAGTATTCTGTGGCTTCCTGATATCCCACTCGGATATTAGTCTCAAGGGACAGCCGTTACTGGTGTACCTGGGGTCTATCTAACTTGTCCGTCTACCTCTTCCACGTAGTCGGGGAATGTCTGATGATGAAGCTCCTCTTGGGTATGTTGGGTGTTCTGTTACCTGGCTACCTCAGGGTAGTCCTATATACATGGAGATTCACCACAGAGGCCACGGGGACTTAAGGTCGGACCTCGCATACGTATACATTCCTGATATAGCTAAGGGCACAGCTGCGGCACGCCTCTATGAGCGCTAGGGATATGCTGCGTATATATACTGTGCTCTGCTATATATTACATTATGTACTTATGTATATGACTGTACCGCTTTAAGGAGGTGAAGTCACCGTGCCTCTCCCTCTGTATCTGTATGGTTTCCCTCTTGAAATGCTTGCGTCGACGTTCTACGCTACTGCTCCTTGGTATTATTACCTGTTCTATTCAACCGTGGCGGATGTATACATACCGCGAGGCACAGTGCCAGTACACAGAGAGAGAGAGTAGATTGTGGTACGGCACGAGAGCGAGTGAGAGAGAAAGTGTTTGGTTAGAAATATATATGGATCTATAACGTGTATATAGGCGTTGTATAGTTTCGGCGGAGTCTATATTAGACTTACTGGTTGGGATTTGACAGCTGTCACGCGATCGTCTTATACTTTAAAAGACACTTGGCAATATACTTTGCGATAGATTTTTTGAAAAATTTCGTGTTCATTGGACGACCGAAATTTTAATTGAAACTTTACGAAATAAGTAACAGTTTAGATTTTCGGTGTCATCTGCGTTTGACTTTATAAGTTTTTTTTTTTTGGTTTATGGCGAGGCAGATCAGACCGCCGCAGCAGGGCTGTGGGATTTAGTTTTTTATTTTCTACCTTCACACATTTTACTACTACCCATGTATTTTATTGTATCGCATCGTACTGTAGCCTCGGTATACTACAGTAGTCGTAACTGTGGGACCAAAGTCAATGCGCTGGGCCTCTGACACACTCGAGATAACGAATGGACTTTATAATGCTGGCACCTTTGCTCGCTCCGACCATGGTTACTTTTGCTGTTTATATTACTGCACTGATAATGGATATAGGTATGGAGGCTGTATGTACTATTTTATATATATGTAGTATATGTTTGTTATCATTGCTAGCGATTGTCAGCTATACCTAGATATAGATAGTGACAGCTGTTACGTGCATATTGTATACGGTATGTGATCGCTATATGCCGTATACTCGCACAGTGACTGATTTTTTTTTTTCGAAAATATTTTTAGTCACTGGTCGATGGGAAAAAAATTTTTTTTTTCGATACCTCGTCTCTTCGTCACGATTATTCAATTTTGCAGGGGTCGGATGGTAACCTGAAAGTTTATGAATGAAATTCGGCTCCCTCGAGGACGTCGGAGCCGTTTCTCTTCATTAATGGTAACAGTCCGAATTCTGTGGGAACGATATTGTTTCCTTACTTTGCTAAAAATATGGATGCCGGCAATGTAGATTTCTTGAACGAATGAACGGATGTATCTGATCTGCTCTCATGCTCCTTACTGGTTTTTTCCCTCATATTATCATCTTTTTATCTGACTGGTACAGAATTGGGTGGTCGAAGGTCACATGAATACTTTTTTTTTCCCCAGGACGATATTTCAGGATAGCAAGCTGAACGAAATGTTTATTTGAAACTTTTTTTACGGGGCCCTGCACAAAAGATATGAATTAAAATTTTTTCAGTTAATAAATTATTTCGTAAATTCGCAGGTTATTACGACGACCCTCATTTGTCCCGAGGTTCCAGTTTTTTACGGTAATTTTTGCTGATGGATCTATCGGTAAATTTTATTGGAAAATTCTCCTCCTCGTGTACCGAGGACACGGAAGGAAGAGGTAGGGAAGGGCGGAAAAAATTCTCTAAAAATCAAATCTAGGTTGATGGGACGACCTCGTGTAATTCTATTTCACGTATATATACACACACACTTTGTATATACGAGCACACACGTACGTCTGTGTATGCATGTCGTCCAGAATGACAATGGAAATAGAATTGACTTGGTGATTCGTTCAAATGATAACTCCGTAATATCAAGATTTACTAGTATCGCTACTACCGCTGCAATCTTCAATTCCTATCGTTCCCGAAATTGCGCGCCTCCGTCCATAGCGAATAACCACTTTCCACTCGATACTCAACACAAATGCATTTCCGTATCCAACGTGCCCGTCGCTCGATCCGCTACGTAGAGGATATCGTGCACGTGACTATCCCCTATCAGAATTTTCCTACTTTTCATATACACTTACCCGATAGCGTAACTCGAGCTCTTACCTTCTACGAAAAAGAAGAAAAAAATTTTTCGACAAGGAACGTATCGATGGCAGATCATTTTGAACTATCTTTTCAAAAACCGGCAAAGACACCTTTATCGAATAAGTGCACTCATTCGTTCGGTAAACAAGATCGTTCGGAGGATCCGCATATGCAGGAGCACGGGATCCCAAGCAAAATGAAAAATCGTAGTCCACAGGAGCGTGTGCGCATTTATCGAGATGCTTTAGCATTGAAAAAAATTTTCCCCTTATAAATTACTCCTAGTGACGTAATCGCTTCCTCGTGAAGTATGACATCCAAGATGGATATGGCCATACAGTACAGTACAGTATAGGCGTATATCCCAGGATACCTACGTGTCTGGTTGGATCAATTGAAATACGTCATGTGCGCGAAACACTTGGTAATCAATCTTTTCGCTCACAATGGTAGACCCGATTACTGTATATTGGGAGAAAAAGATTATACCGACTATGCTTATCAAGATGTACAAGTGTAATACCACCCTAATTTTAACTTTCGGTTGTCGATGGGCTCGAGACTGGGAAACCAGTAGCGGCATACGTGCAGGGTCCCATGTGCTTAGATATACGTACATGCACAGAACGGTAATATAATACGCGATAAGAGCTAAGTAAATATTTTTCGTTTTTGTTACAGACTATCAATATTTGAAATATTTCGATCAACTTATACTCTTTTGTATCTATTTCGACCAACGAATTGTTATACTGGCTGATTTTCATTTTATTAATTTTTATCTTGTTTTTTTTACTCGCTCACTCCTTGCAATCTTTGTAATGTTGTTTCGGGACCTTTCACACGGCGGATGCTGGGCCCTACTGTTCCTCGTAGCACGACTGGTCGCCTCGAAGGAAAGCCTAAACAGCTAATTACGCCAATTGATAAAAATAACGACCACGGTCCTGTTCGGTGACGTCAGTGTCAACTGGACGATTTATTTAAATTGATTGAAGTACTCTACTTCCTATTTAGCATAGTTGCTGGAAGTTGGCTTGACTGTATATACAGGGTTATTCAGGGGAAAGGCACCAGCTTAAATTTGTCCCGAATGGGGGATTTCATGAATCGAAGCAGGGTGGTATCGTTAAAGAAATTGAAAGTTAATGTCATTAAATTTTTGAGATTATGAATTTCATATTTTTCCTTTTTTTTTTAAAAGGCCACCGCACTGTCTCGATTAACAGATTTTTTCGATCGTGTCGAACTTCAGCTGGTGCGTTTTTTGTGAATAATCCTGTATATATATGTATACCTTGGACACTGTATAGTTAATGGTATTTATATCGTCATGAATTGGTAAGAGCAGTTCACGTGGTACGGTACACTCTAAAGTCTAATGTACAAAAATGTTTTTTTATCACTGATAAGAGTGACTCACAATGATACCAGGTGTGCGTCGTATATGCATATATGCGCGTGCGCGTGTTTGTCGAGTAGAACTTTGTTATCGCAGGTGGGATCGATTGTCGATTATTGAAGGGAGTTTGTTTTTTTCGTTAAAAGTTATCCCGACACGCTGAGATGAGCGATAAGGACAATCTGAAGCTTATAACTAGGACATATAATTGTGATAAGACATTGTTGTCGGCAGATAACGCAAGTCTCTCGTCCGTGGTTTAATCAGAATTTTCTATTTTGGCTGTCAGCCTCTTGACGAGGGGGATGAAAAAAAAAATATTAAGAAATTCAAAGTCTTATCAACGACCCGTGGCAATAGAGTCTCTCTGCTATCAGTATTCTTTTATTCTTTTTTTTTCTCTACTTCTATTTCTTCCATCGTTTTATTTCGCGTCTGATCGGCCATCGTCGGGAAGACTCGTGCGAGCTCCAGATGGTTTCCTCGGATGGCTCGTCTAAAAGACAGGCCGACCGATAGGCGAGCAACGAGGTTATCGCGATTGGTTGGAATAAAAGATGGAGGTTAAGAAAAAAGTGGAGAAAAGATATGTACATACACTATATATATACATTTCTAAACGTATAACGCGAAGTGGAAGAAGAATAAAAATGAAGAAAACCATCCTGAATTATAGTACCTATGTACAGTAGAAGCGTCCAGCGAAACAGCTTTGCCGAATGTATCTGAATTTTCTCGTTCCCGTGTGTACCGAGCATTATAGTCAAATAAAATGCTGGACGAGCAAACGTCGTAAAAAGCACGAGGGTTCGAAGAGCTCGGTGGGGCATTTTCAGTTTGAACGTTCCATTATTCCCTGATACAAAGTGGCATTCAAATGTGTGACAGGAAATAGCACCGTACAGATATACCGGCGAGCCAACGTAGAAGGCTCTTGCGGGTCACGGATGATAGGGAATAAAATTCGATTCCCCGAAAGCGATTCGTTCGACTCGGCTCGGCCGTATCGTTCGCGAGCGAGAAAAGGTGCGTAGCAGGTGTAACGCGTTACACATAAACAGACACAATCCATTGACGTTCATCTTCGCAACGGTGATAAACGTTCTAGTTACTTTTTCTTTTCTCTTACTACGCGATTCCCTAGATTTTGACACTTCTTCGTATGTCTGACGAAAATCGGGAATATCTTTTTATTACGCAAGGACGATCACTTAGCGAAATATTTATTAACAGCTGATCGACACGAGGATGACCGATCTCGCGATAAGACCGGTAATCGTTCGCGTACTCCTTCATACGACGGATAAACAACAAGGCGTTCGCACGCGGCCGACCTTTTAACGAATTCATAATGAATAATTCAAAGGTGCAAGAGGTTAACGAATCCTTTCTTCCCATCCACTTGTCCCTAACCCCGCATACCCTTTATTCAGGTGTTTATGTGTACATATATATATATCTATATATATGCACACACATACGGGTGTGTGTCTGTGTGTGTAAACCGCGAAACTCCGTTTCCATCACGATGCGCATCCTGTACTTATAGGTACGTATTGGTGCGTATTTTCGCGTGTTTCGAGATGGCAAAATTATTGACCCTCTTTGTGATCTCACGATAGCACGCCTGCCGTGGTTTCAGTCGTTGGCATGGACTATGAGCGGAGAGGTTGAAATATATATATATATATATATCTCTGTGTACGTGGTTGCACGGATCCTCTCGCACGTTGCGAATCTATTGACAGGAAGTTGACCCCGCGCGACCCCATTATCGCGGGCAATGTCAATTCCGTCACGGTTGAACGACCCTTCCCGCCTTCCGTCCACATTGCGGCTCCCGTCGCTCGATGCGAATTACAAGTCGCAAATCGGCACCGCGACGAAGGGAGGCAAACGCGGCGTGCGAACGCTGCGCCTCGTACGTGTCGTCAATTTCCTTCGTTACGGTACGCGACGCGACTGTGTTTACTCGTTAACGTATGGGCACGTTAATTGATCTGTCGTACGACCGATGCACGTGTAGAGACGTCTGGGCCCGAATCGTACGTAAACGTGTATGAAGATATTTGTACACGTGCACATGTTTTGGCCGTCAGTTTATACCGCGTGAGTCAGAAACTTTGTGGAGCGTTATTGCTACTATTTTTTGTTTTTTCATCTTTTGTATAACATACAATTCGAAAATTACTGACTCGACTGTACTTTTCTTCGTGGCTCATTTCTATTCAACGGCTGTCACGCCGAGTTGTCTGGTTTCTTAATGGATGTTTCTACTGTTTCTTTTACTGATATTGTTTTCTTTGGGTATTTGATTTCGTTTTTTTTTGTCTGGAAAAATTGGATTTCGCCAACTGGCTCTTATGCTGGTAATTGCGTCTTTTTATCTTTCTTCGAAGCAACGGTTGGTTCTGGCGTCAGTTTTAATTCCTGCTATTGTTGGTTGCGATGCGAGCGTGAAGCGGCCAACCCGCTTCTCGTGTTGGTAGTCAGGCGCGATAAATAGCTCAATTGGCGAACAAGGGTGAAAATAAGGGTTTACCACCAAACCGTGGTGTATGTAGTTACTGTATGACTTTATTTTGTGGAATTTTTTTTTTCGTTTACTTCACTCAAATACTACCCGAGTGGACTAGTGGTGCTTTTACATGGAAATAGGCCGTTTTTTTGCACAATTTGCTGGTACCGGGGGGTGAGTGGGGATTGTTGACCTTTTTTTTTTAATTTGGAACAGCGAATAAAATAGTATATTACTTATAATTGGATTAAAAGAGGATGATGCTTGAAATCGAGAGGAAACGTCCAATTACGAGAATTTTCCTTGAAATGGAATAAGGACAGTTGTGGGACGACGCTCGATGGGAGAATTAAGAGGAAGACAAATTAAAAAGAATTTTTTAAATTCTATTTCATTTCGATTATTTTCGTAGACATTCTTTGACTCTTCGTGGCATGATTTAATCGAGGTTGTAATGCCCAGGGTGACTTGTACAGAATAAAGTTACGGATGGGATGGTAGAATGATGAATAAAATGAAAAGGAAAAAGGGGTTGACTTTTAATGCACCCTTATTAAGTTCCCTTTTGAATTAACTACTAGAAGTCACGCTGTTCGCCTCGAAGCGTACCTAGTGATTATCGGAGGGAGCGAGCCCCCCCTAGGTGATTGGGGTTTGACGTGGAGAGGGTTGACGGAATTTTCTCAAGAATTACAAGGGAGGGTTCCCAGCATCCCTTTTACAGTGGGTAATTAATGGATCCGTGTCACCTCTAAGAAAAATTCACTGATCCCACGGGACGCGAGTGTCGGATGCTGGAAGGAGCTGAACTTGGGCCACTTGAATTATTGAAAGTATTATCGATGGCGGCCATCGGATCAAGGGTGGCGCCACTTGTCACCCTTCGGAAATAAATTCTCCGAGGGAGTCGTGTAATGCAATTTCAATGAAGCCGATGTCTCTGCCGATCGTAAATTTCCTGCACGATCCTAACCGCCGCGCTAGACCTCTCATAAGCCACCCCCTGTGTACAGGGTTGTTTGGGACAAATACACCACCTGAATTTTCCACGTGTACCTGAGACTCCCCGAGTTGGACCAACTTCGGCCGATCCATTTCCCTTGAAATTGCCAGAAACACGAGGGTAGCAAATTTTGGTATATCGATCCAGGGAGACGATGGCGCGAAATTCGAGAGGGAGTTTGAAAAATCACTGGAACACTCATGTGTTAATTAATTCCCGACCGGAGAACGTTACGGATTCTATGACAACCGCAGTCGGCTTTCCTATCTTAAACGTCCCTTGGAATCAACAAGCAAACAATGAGCTTCCCTTGGCACGTGCGATATACAGCGTCATTAAGCCAGCCGAGGCCCTACGCCCTAACGATATTATTCCCCCCCCAGCATAGGGTGAGAGTGGCGCGAAGACCTTGCGGTTGATAATTCACCCTGATACCGAGGGCTGGGCTTACTTCAGAGAGTAAATTTATTCAGAAACACTTGGATGAGCTCTGCCAAATTCTGGTTAATTATTATTTTTTAAATCCCTGCCTGATTGTGGCAGGATCGACCGTACTTGGTTTTTTTTTTCTTGGCATCTATCCCAGCCCCGATCTTGTGGCCTTTTTAAGAAACCTGCCAACCTCCCCCGCCCCCTCTCCCCGGAAACCAAGGTCCTGTGCTTCGTGGTCGCTTTTATCTCCTGACTCCCCATAGAATCTAATACACTTTGGTAAGGTCTAAGGTTGCCGTAAAAAATTCCATAAGCCTCGTCCCGACGATACTTTCATTAAATTCTACACGCACGACACACCGAGGGGGATAAAGGAAGGCTTCTGTTTTATCGACATATGAAATACGGCCACTTTTCGATCACCGAGAAATCTCTCTCGATTTAGTGCACGTATCTCTTTCTCTCTTGATACTCTATACCTCTCCTGTCTCTTTCTCTCTTCTTTCACTAGCTTCCTCGGTATATGGCTCGAACGTTGGAAGTTTCATAAAAGAAAAAAAATCCATAAACGCCCTTTCGAGAAACACTTGATTAAATTCCACAGGCTGGATACATCGACCTGTGTCAAAGGTTAGGTGTTATCGGGTCGAACGAGGCACTTATCGGTCGTTCGATATAATACCCCTTTATGGTGCAATCTTCGATGGGTTTTTGGAAATTTTTTTTCTTCTTCTGTCCCATCAACCCTCGGGGCTTTTTAACAAACGAGGGCATAAAGACATTTTTGTTTAAGATTTTTGACGGTCCCTCTTTTTAGTACTTCCTTTTACCGTACGCTGGCTGTCTAGTATGTTTATGACGTTTATGGTAAAGCAACACGTCAAGTTGCGTGCTTTCGTAATACTACCCTTTCTTTAGTTATCAGGAATTCCTCGTAAATAGCGCTTCGGGGTCGTTTCAGGAACGCACCACGGACTTATCGCGGGCCATAAATAGGGTTTGCGGGGGGTTGCGGTGTGTATCGCGTGCCGGACATTAATATTGCGTTACCGCTTCCCTGCTTTGGGATACCGCTGCGCCGTGTTTGGAGGTATACAGGGTGTCCAAAAATTCGATGATAATCTCGACGGAAAAAGTCCCGGTAAAAGTATCGGAAAAAATTACGCTAAAGGTCCCGGAAAAGGACTCCGAATAACTACGAAAATCCACTCGTCCAAAATCGCGAGAGACAATGCGAGAAAAGTACGGGAGAATGTGTACGATTAAAAGCAATGGCGACCAGCACACAAAAATTGCCAAGGCTACTGCGAGGTTTTCTAAAATTATAAAGACTGGTACGAAGTACTCAAAGTAAAGCAAATTTATTTCCACTTGAGGGAATGTGCTCCCAGAGTGAAACTCCCACCACAGAATATTCTGTTAAGAGGCATCGTGTAATTGTGACTTTGCATTCTGTTTAATTCTCATCAATCGGCTAAAAGCAAAAGCCCATCGGGTAGCGTATTATCTAGTATGCACGGGAAACTGGCTTCACTGACGTTACTGTGACTGAGGAAAGAAAAAGTGAAGGAAGAAAACTCAGATTTTAGATATCTTTGCCATTTCCGTTGTCGCCACACTCTGATTGGTGAACTTTGACCGGCTCTCGTTTAAAAACTATGCACTTATTGAGCAAAACGACGGTGATTTTCGTAATCGCCTTTCGAACCTGAATCTCGCGTCGGGATAATCATCGAATTTTGGGACACCCTGTATAATGGATACCGGATGCACCGAAACCCACGAACAAAGAGGCTCTGAGTGAAAATTGCCCTTAGGGATTAATGCATCCCGCAGTGATTATGGTACCGTGTACCTAGGGATCTTTTTGGATTATTTTAACGTTCAGCCGATAGTTTCCAGATAAATTGTTAAGAAAAAATATTTTTTGTTTCAGGTACGTAAGCGGCGTCTTATTTTCTTATTTATCTCGGCTTCTCACGCAAGATGCTGCTGCACCACCACGAATCTTTTATGCGAGACCTTCTTTATATGTCGGTGAGAAAAAATATTGTTTCTTCCAACCCTCGTGGGATTAATTCAATTGTCTAATCAACCGAGCCTTATTAAATTTCTATCATGTCATATTTCAACTGTCTCTGGCGGCAGATGCTGACTTATCTTCCGACTATTTTTATACGCAATTAAAGGGAAATTTTGAATTTTTTTTTTCTAAATTAACATGCTGAAATTTTACGCCTTATTGTAAACGTATATACGTCGTTAGGCCTATAGACGACCTTGTTTATCTGATGGGATGAAAGACTGGCCGGGTCCATCTTGCCCAGTGTGCGTAGTGTGGTTAAGAGGCCGATAAAAGGGGGATGAAAGAAAGGCGGGCGGGTAAATGAGACAGGGAAGAGAAGGCAATTGGAGCGTCGAAAAATGTTAACGTCGGAAACGTCCAATTACCTGCAAGTGGCGGGGACACTCCATTACAGTTCCTCTGTGGTAGCACACACTCTTTTTTTCTCCTGCCTTTTACGGGCTTTTGCTGATTAGATCCCTAGCTGAATCCTTAACCCCCCCCCGGTTCTACTACGTCCCTCTGGAGAAAGAAACAAATGAGTAGCGTAATCGAGAGCGAAGCTACATCGCATCTCAGAATTCGTCCATTGAACTAGACGGCTCGTATCATTTCGCAAGTGCCTGGGAACCGTGACCCAAGGGTTCGGAAAACGTTACCCAAAAAATTTCCCTATGAAAAAAAAAATCGATACCACTAGTGAGCAATTAATTGGCAGAGTTTTACTTGGGAGGGAGGAATAATACTCTGGTACAATCATTCGTTACGTACAATAGACTACGTTTACACGGCGTTCGTAAACTGATTTATTTAGTACCGAGCTAAAAGATTTTTTTGTTTCATTTATTCCTCATCGTTCGTATCGTTGACAATGCGAAGTGTATAAACGAAGTAAACACGGTACGACTAAATACCTGAAATTTCGTGAACAAGTGAAAACGAAGCCGCAATTATATAGTATGTAAAAAAAAACACTGAAGTAAAAAGTTTTCCCATTCATTTTCATCGATTATCCGGCTTCTCTTTTTTTCCTCGGTACTTTATGCCCAGGAGAATTACTCCGATCTCTGCCTCGTTGCCTGGTATCAGAATCGGTGCTCGTATTTTCCCTTTGCGAAATTATTCGCGACATCGTACGGGCCTATTCGCTCGAGTCAGTAAACGCTGCGTTTACAGGGACAAGCGCATACCTGTGCACACCGCCTGGCGTTACCTTCAAAGGTACCCAGAGCATTCGAATGTGGACTGAGCCACGTAATCATTTATTCGCGATAGAGTTTTTCAACTGAAATTCACTGGTCAGCCTTGACTGCTATTGTTTTATGTAACGAATAACATTTAATCCTCAGTTGGCAACATTGTTGCGAAAACAGTCTGACGATATTAAGTTATCTGACCTTTTAACTTGCAAATCTGCTTCTTTTACTACGTGATTGGTTTTATATTAAAGACAACGATTTACGCGATTCTACCTTACACCGAGTCAAATCGCCAACCCGAATGCAAGTACGGCAAACATTTCGTTAATCGAAATCGTAATTGTCATGTTAAATTCGATAGCGAGAAAAATTTTCGCTCGCGTACCTGCGTACAGGCCTTAAGACAGAGTCGTCGGCTGAAGTGTTTGCACAATAATAAGTGTATCACGTACAATCAGTAAAGACGCAATCGCGCAATCCGTCCGCTTCGATGCGTCCTGGCGTTGCACATACGTATATCGTGAACGTTTATTCAAAGAACATATAGCCAAGAATTTCGTAAGATGTTAATGTCATGTTCGACAAGAAAAAAAAAATGGATGTGACAAAAAAGAAAGCTGAATATTATATACGATATAATATGTAAAGTGGTGTCCATCATTTAAGGTTCTCTCTCTCTCTCTCCCCCTCCCCTCTCTCTCCCTCTCTCTGCCAAACTCTCTCGTACGGAGAGAGTCTCTATCTGCATTCGATACACGAAAATAAAGCGTCTCCACCGGCGAATCTTGAGCGCCTATAGCCAAGACCAAAGGTGTACTGTACGCTTCTGGCAAGCGAGCGTGAGAGAAAGAGCCTGTGGATTTTGAATGAGTGGGAGTGAGAGATGAGAGTGACGAAACCGTCTATGAATATATTTGCAGAGCACGCGCTCGCGGCGTGCTACCGGAGTTAGATACCACGTGCTGCTTAGTCTATTTGCACGAGGAATTTACAGGACGCTTATAATAACCGCAGTGCATTCTGGGCTCGGTTGTTTCGGCATCTTTCAATTAAATTAGACATCCAGGCTCCCGTACGACGCGTCTCGTTCGTCACTTCCATTCTATGAGTTGCATGGGATTTTCTATCCACTTCATATCCCACAGCCGCACCCGTCCTAATCTTACGGCCAAAATTCCAATCCTAATCCGCGGGGTGGGGAATCGCCGAGGTGAAATCACCGGAAATCCCCAAGGTAATTAGCCCCCGAAGGACTGACAAAGAGTTTGAGAAGCGATCCTGGCCCTGAGCCTGTCACGTCTCGTGGAGCTCTTGGGCAGGAAGAAAAAAAAGGGGAGGGGAAAAAAGAACGAATGAACTGGAAGTAAGGGCGAAAGTAGGAAAAGGATCGTCGGGGATGACGTCGGCGGGCTGAGCGAAGATTTTACCTTTGATAATCCCGGATAGAACGGGGAACGTGGAATCGGTCCAGGATGGAACCAGGAGACCGTTCGCGAAAAAGATATCGTCTCTTTAACGATCGAGAAAATCGTTGATCGTAATAAGGTTCGAGAACCTCGGGACGTCTCGTGTACCTTACTTCCGGAATTAAAGCGCCCTAGGACTTCGAATCGATCGCTTCCCTTCGAGAAAGGGAATATAACATGGCGCATGAAATCGGCCGAGTCTCCTTGGGAATTACAATTATTGTTACGTGGCACGAGACAAAGTTACGGAGTTACCTCGTTTCTACGTTCCGATTTTCCCAGAAACTCCTGGAAGTTCGGGTACCTCGACGTCGACGTCTATGACTGCTTTGTATATGTGTATATATATATATCGTCTACAGATTCTCCTATACCCTCACGTATTCCCTCTTTTCCCTCGCTCTAACCTCCTTTTCTACCTTCCGTAATATTGTCGCTACTTAAGGTAAACTCACGATAACTCCGGTACGCCGGCCTCCTTTCTATACCGCGAACTTTGAAACTCACTGTCATTTCATTTCTTCGCGGATTCATGTAAACGGGTATATACCAACGTGATACATAATACAGTACGTCTGTGTACGAGAAAGTGTACAAAGTTAATACGATTCGACTCGGCTACATTGTCTCTCTTCATTTTTTTTTTCATTAACTCCGTGTGTAACCTAACCTCTACGTCACATGCGGTCACCGTTTATACCGGATGGCACGCGCATCGTGGCATTCGGTGAAAATCAAGAGTTCAAGGTCTGAGAACCTCCTTGCTCAGTGACACGGTCAAGACTGATCCTCAAGGCGACGGCTAGCGATTGGGGTTCGTGTCGTTGGACAATTACGTTGCTTACGTCATCCTTGAGTTTTCTCGCAACGCGTAACCGCTCGTACGTCACTAAAGATCGAGATATGACTTAATGGTTGCGCGTTACACTGATTACGTACGATTTTATCGGAGCAGGAGGTGGCGGAGGATCTTTTATTTTTGAATGAGTCTGTATATGCGGAACTAGCGTGGAAAAATTGTGTACGGGTTACGTACGATGAAACCGCGTGGCTCAGCTGAAGCGTTACTTGGCAACGTGACGCGACGACGACGCTGGCTCCCGGTTCAAGTGTGTGTGTGGGGAGGGAGGGGGGCGCCTCTTCCTTGCCAGCAGGCAGAGAAAGCGGCTTCTGATCGTCTTGCCGTGACGACGCCCACGCGGCAATAGTCGTTCACGTGTAAGCGACCGTGGACTTTGTACCCACGAATCTCTCTGTCTAACATACTTACACGTCGTATGGGGATATATATATATTTCTCTTTCTAACTGTCGTATATTCGTCATGGCGAATCTTACGTATTCCGAACGCATTGCGGATGCTCCCAGCGTTATATTGTTGTAGGAGCCATGTCAGCGGAAGGGTGAATCCCTCGTGAATTTTCGTATAGGAAATGAATTTTGGTTGTTCTCAAAGTTTGTATATGGGTGTATATTTATTACATGGAGTATATGCTTGGGTGGAATTGCGGGAAATGCGTGTAATTAGGCGTTAACTGTAGGGTTCGCGTTGATGAAGTCTTGTGACACGAATTATTACCTCTTGACACGCGGATGACGTTGATACGGTGGTAGCTGATAACTTTTTACAAAAATTTGTCATGTTGCACATGCGCGTTCTTGTACGTAGATACAAACATGATTTAGCTAAGGGGTTTGTTTGTCCTTGCAGTTTGCAGTGTAAAGAACCTGGTAATTGGGTTGAAGGTATGTCGTTGAGGCGGAATTCTCGGACACCAGGTATACAGTATACTTCGGCCTCGGTTCGTACTGCACTATGGATATGACGAGGACGACGTCGAACGTCGACGTTGATGTTTGGCTTTGCGACGAGAATTCGGAGTATTACGTCACTGATGAACATGTAATATATGTGTAACTGGGTTTAGTCGATGATCTAGATGAAACGGCAAAAACACGTTGATGCACGTTGGTTATTAAAATTAGGATTTTTTTGGTCAAATTTTGTTTTTTGTATTTGTCACGCGAGATGAGAATAATTTTCATTCGAATGCTTCGACCATGTTTACTTTTGTTGAATTTTGGGAAAAAATTTCTTTCTTATCGATCGCTAAGATTTTTGTCTAACTTTTAACTCCTTATGCATGCTTCTTCGTGTACTTTTTTTTCTTCTAATTTTCCCTCTTTTATTTTGTGACGGGACGGTCACTTCACCCGCGAATGGTTGCGCGATTTTATTCTTCGTTTGAAAAGCTTTTGTTGGGGACTGCCTGACGCATTCACTTCTGGGGTAACGTCGTTTCTTTTCGACGACGTTGCGACACCGACGACTTTCTGTAGCGATGTAATTGTGAGCGAGCCCGATACGCATCCGCTGCTGTAGATCGTAATTATTAATTAACGCGGCGGTAATAAATTAGTGATTCTCGCGAGGAAGATTCGTGCCATAACGAATAACACGGAATTTTACCGCAATTGCGCCATTACTCATTCTCCATTTGGCCGTTAAACCGAACCGACCACCTGTGACTAGGAAAACAGACGCTGGGTTACTCGACTTGTGATATCGGCCAGACACCACTGGCGCCCCCAGCGGCTTAAAGGCGTAACTAAGTCATCGGCGTTACGTGCGCGCACGGCTTCGTTAAATTTTATCCGCTTTCTTGTCGCTGCTTATAAAAAAAAATAACGTGTAAATGTACTTAGAGCTAGCGGACGGAAAAATATTTCTTTGGCTTCAGCCTCCGCCGGACGAGAACTGGGACAAGATGGCCGAAGTCTAGTGAACCCGTGGACAGTTCAAAGGGCTAAAAATAACCTTAACTCCATTACCCTTTTCATACCGGACTACGTATCACGTAATGCTTCACCTAACCTAAATGATCCTTTCGTTAGGTCATGGTGCCAGCCTGTGGACCTCAGGTACGTATATCGCCGAATCGCGCTTTCCCACACTGGCAAGAGCCCTGCCGCAGAAGTACTTTGTAACTATCGTTACCGAGAATTGGGATTAATTAGCGACGTACCACCGGAAGCTGGAATCCCCGTGGAGTAATTTCGCTTGCACCTTTGCGCCGTGAGGATGCTGTTACGGAAAGCGCCGAGGGGGTGTGAAGGGAGTGTGTGTGTGTGTGAGAGAGAGAGAGAGAACGTATCTCGCGTGGGTAACCCCGTTATTTCTAATTCTGATTTATATAACAGGATGACGTAGGTGAAGGTATCGAAAATGGAGGGCATAATTTTCCGGTGGTCGTTACCATCACTACCAATCGTAACGGGTCTCTGTCGCCATTCTGTAACGATACATCCCCTATTACCCTAACCCTCGTTGAACCGGGTAGACACTCGTATACAGCTCTTTACATAGAATACGGTGGCTGTCTCTCGTATACATGGTTGGCGTGCTGATATAAACTAACCTAACCTATAATAGCGCATGGGTCGAACTAACTTTTCGCAATAATGCATACTAATATCTGAGCAGGGAAGCTACCCCAATGTATGTCATCGATAGAGAAGGGCGAAAGCGTGGGATCACTCGGTGGACTTTGTAATAGTCTCGTAAGGTAGTACAGACGCAAAGGGGTAGTAATTAACTCGTGTTATGGGGACGGATAGGTGCAGTGACAGTCAGCTGAAAGATAAACACTAACGAACGAACGATTTTCCAGTGTGTAAGTCTCTAGAGGGTAAGCGGAAGCGACAGGAGTTACGAATAGGGGTAGGGCTTGATTAGGGGTAGTACCTGAAAGCCGACAGTAAACCACCTCAAAGTGACCGTGATTGGTGGTTGTCCCGTCCTATTGCCTCAAGGTTTCTTTTAGAAAGATT
Organism: Trachelus tabidus; assembly: GCA_030142655.1. Lineage (NCBI taxonomy): Eukaryota > Metazoa > Arthropoda > Insecta > Hymenoptera > Cephidae > Trachelus > Trachelus tabidus. The sequence continues at coordinate 183,216 of JARQTI010000697.1, forward strand.
ACTTTTCGCGCAATTCAAACTGATGGCTCACCTTGAAAAAACTACCCCTTTGCGCAACGAACCGTTTTAAAGATTACCTAACATTTATACCATCCTTATTATACCTAGCGATATTTTTTACCATTTTTTTTCTAATACGTAATCACGCTCACGTTCGTACTATACTAATTTTTTGGACTTTGCCTATTCACTGAATACTTCAACCCTTCCGCATTAGCCGAACCGCAAGAGTTGAGCTGGTAGCACGATTATGCCTACGATCATTGCCATTAGACTAAGCGTATAATAGGGAAATAGAGTGTAATGGTTCTGATTTAGGGTATTTCACTGACAATACGTCAGGTAAACACGTTTACAATTACGAACCGGCAAAATGCCTAAATGTCTTTCCAGCGGTGTGACAACGATTACATAAATCCTGACGGGTTTTCCCACCATGGTGTTCTGGACACCCCTCGAAATAGGGGATGGACGGGCGGGGGTTCGGGGAGAGGCGCGGAAAATAACTGGGATTTATGGAGATGGTAGTTGGGCAGGTTCCGGGGTCTGTTGCTAATGGCCGGAAATAAACATTAATGCTCATTGCATCCGTTCTACTGGCGCCACTGTTGCAGGCCAGATAGATAACGGGGCATCTATAAGGTACATCTCGAGTTAAGGGTTGTTTTTCGCTGTGGGGTTTCTGCGGGACGCCATATCGTTGCCTGCGATTCATTGCCTCCCTTGCGCCACTCGTTTGTCATCCCTTAAAGGATTGCACATCGCCATATAAAATGTCAACCACCATCGCCCATCATCCGAACCCCCCATCAACCCCCTCGGTTTCCATAGACTAAGTCACCCCTGGGATTTCCCCTTTGCACGACTATTTATCATTCAGCTCGCGTGCAGACACTCAACGGGCTTTGCAATCACGTTAAAGCCGTCCCCTCGCCCCACCAACCGCTTTTACCTACATCTACCTTATTCTTGTCCTTCTTTACGTTCCAGTCGGCTCCTCGTCCACTTCTTTTTTCGCTACTTGGCTTCCATTCTTTGTTTCCGGTACCCTTTCAGCTTTCATCACTATTCGTTACCGTTCAGTCGCTATACACCTTAGCTACCCAGGGCCTCCAATGTCGGCGTCCCTTATTATTTTCTTTTTTTTTTTCAATTCTTCAGCCCGCTATTCAGGGAATCGCTTACGTCTCGTCTCCTCGCTACCTACATCCCACACACTCTCGCCCAATCCTTCTCACCGTATTCGCCGTATTGGGGAAAAGTTTACACCCCGGCAAATTGCGCTCCTGATTTTCACGGGTAAATCTTGCGGAAGTCAACGGCGGGTAATTCGAAATTTCACAGTGACGTGCTTGCTCGCGCTTGTACGTATTTATGTACTACTACGGTATTACCGTTGAACGATGGAGTTTCTTTTGATTTGGATTTTTTGTTACTTTTTTTTTAAATTTATTTAAAACATTGCTCTATATACTGAGACGAGGTGGGAGCTTCGTGGAAGGGACAAAGGGAAATAGTTTTACTTTTTTTTTTTACGAGAATTCAATCATTAGTCGTACAGGACACGGAAGGGTGGCTAATGAATTCCAATTTCTTCGATATATAACACAAGGGGAAATGATTGCGAAACAAAAGATCTTGATTGGCAATTATATATCAGGGTCTGGTGAATAGCAGATTTTTAATAAAACGCGGAAAACCGAAAATTATTTTATACTGTTTTTCATTATCGTGACGAGACAATTTTTACGAGTCTTTGCACCGATCTCTTGGAAGCTCTTCTTTAATATATTTGATCTCTCTTTTTTTATTTTTTTATTCTTAAGCACCATCTTAACATGCTGCTACCTTCGGAGCCGAACGCGTGTTCAGAATAATCTACGTGCGTTACCACAGATTGGCGTCACTGTCCTCTACCTGAACGTCGCGACGCTCCAAGGCGCCTGCGTCTAGGCGTATTGCTGTATAACTTATATCATCACGCAGTTGTGGGCCTGTACGATTACAGAAACAAGACGAAATATCTGTTCTTGTATGTACAGCGATGACAGGTTTAGTTTCGGGTGCCATCTCTTAATCAAAATACTGTATTGAAGAGTCCTCTGAATAACGGAACTGACGTCGCGATACGACTGCATACGGTTTTCGTGTGTACGAGAAAATCCTCAAGGTGATTATCGCATCAGCGACATTCTGCAAATATCTTAAAATTAACGACAGATAAATTATCTCGGACGAGTACGGCATATCTAATATCGAGCAAGGAGCATCGACGATACTTGTGTAAAATATGAAAATAATACATAGATTAATGAGAACGGTAACTGAGGACAGATTTTATGCTTTCGTCGATGTATTTTGGCAGGTTTCCAATAAAACGAGTAAGACCACCAACGACTCTTAGTATATTTTCACGGGATTAACGTATGTATAAAAATCTATTGATGGAGCAAAGGAGCCATAACGATTTCGATCGGCGAGTTTCTTTATACGTTCGCGTGCGTTTATTTCTTTGTGTCTGAACGCTCTCTGTTTTACCGACCGTAGGTAACCGTCTCTCGGTCATAGCCCTTATTCTTGTTTTCAACGAAGCTCGCCTCGTCCGAGCTATTTCGTTTGCATTGGGAATTCCCTTAACAAACCGACACTTCATTTTTACGTCACACACTCGCGCACAGTTGAATGCATACAATAAAACGTACAAACACCGTATACGTACAACTGTATAATACGCACGTGGCTATAACATGCGTATATTGTTATCTTTTATTTCTATGTTGACGACATGCTTTTTCGCGATTCCCTATCTGTCGTATCTCATATCTTTGTTCGTCGTTCCCGGCTTATTTCAATATTGAGATTACACTTGGGACATTGTATGCCGTTGGTGTTTCACGGGCTTTCACGAGGGTTACAATCGCCATGGATTAACGAAAGAGGGATTGAGCGGTGGGGGGCGGGGGGGGGGGAGTGGTGCGATAGATTGCTGAGGCCAATTAATGTGCAACCACGTATGATGGATGATCCTGGAACCTTTTGTCCTCTACGACCGTTTCACGGGCACTCGTCTCTGTTCACTGTAATGTATTCATAGCGTGACGTAATATATTTTTTGGAAAATTATTTATTTCCCCTTCCCTCTGTTTCCTTTTTTTTTTTCATTTGACTGTACGCTTCTACCGAGCTGTTCACCCCAGACGTACCACTTGAAGTAAGTTTCCAAGAGGCCGTAAGAAGCTCCATTTGATATTCTTATGGCAGAATCGTGATCAGCTGGCGCGTTTCGACTGAATAATCCTGGTGTGTACTCTCGATACCTTTAGTTCAAAGAGGCGACGAGGCACGATTGAAAATTTGTAAATAGTCGTTACCCTAATTATTTCCTGAGTAATTGTACGGAGATTGCGCTAGTGCCGCCGTTACCGTCGGCCACGGATAGAGACGTGCCTAACTCCATACGAAAGTAGATGGAAGACAGTAATTTCCAGATGAACCCTGAGACTGCCCGAGCCTGGTGGTCTGGTATCTCTGAAGGAGAGTATAGTCGGAGATGGAAGAAAGAAGAGGAAAAAAAATAAACAAAATATCTTAGAATAACCTAGGGAATCCGTCAAGTTGCTATGCGCAAATTTCATTTTTTTTTTTTGCATTATCAAATGTAAGTCCATTGGTATCTGCAGACGTTAATTATCCATATATCCTCTTTTCGCTTTACCTTTTAACCGACATTATTATCAATCAGTACAATTGTATCAATTATATTTCTGCATTATTTTATGTGTACACTTTATTATTTATGAAATTAACACCAAGGATAACTTCACGGTTCGCTTAACGCGCCTTCGAGTTTTCATCGCGACGACAGAAACGGCTATACGGGTTTTCCGGGTACTAAGCCGTCCGACTCTACCGGTGGAGATACAACGACATTTCTGTGTTGACGAACGCCATTCCCATGTAACCGTCCGTCGTCGTTAAACTTTCCTGTTTGCCAAAGAAGTCGCGCTCCTGTGCTCACTCGAGTCGAGCCACTTGGAAACTTAGCGCTTTAATGCCCATCGTCATCCACGCTTTTTATACTTGAAGATTACGAGCGTCGTTCTGTGTATATACTTGGGCACGTATTTAATTGCCGACATCTTGACTGCTAACCCCGCCATCTATCGTGATACTAGTCGAAACAATGTGGACTGTATATATTCAAAGCGGCCGCCCAAAGAAATTCCTACAGCATATAGGTATACCGCTCGAGTCTTATAAAGTTGAGGGTAAAATCTCTTCGTTGTTTTACATGCTCTGTGAAGTGAACTTTACACTCATGTAAAAGCGAACTCACCGTCTTTCTTAGTCGACACTTTAACGCGAAGTTCGTTAACTGTAACGAATACTGTCAGCGGGCATCGTGAGTTTCCAGGTATCCGTAGACGCCATATTTGTCCGTCTAAAGTATGAACGTCGGACGTCGGTATCTGGAGTACAGCTATGTTGGATTACGATGATGTTATATATATATATATATTGCACGACCTGAGTACCTGGCACGTAGGGACTGACACATTCCTCAAAAAGGTGTCCAGGAACGTGACGTAGAGGGCGCGCATTGTACTGTGGGATAGGTTTATGTTCTAGGTATCCCATGTAGTGAACTGGGCACGCGGGAAAGAATGTACAAGGCGGATGAAAATAGGGATTTCAAATGAATATAAATTTCGTGTCTTCCAAGTCTTTGGACTTTTTCGGAATCTTCATTTTTTTTACTATTTATTATACTTTCTTTTATACTGTATATGTATACATATTTAACACTGTAATCCATATACGTGCGGATGGTATATATATACGTGTATCATATTTTTCCCAGTAAAATACAATTTTTTTCTCTTTCCTCTCGCGATCCTTTCCTAATTTTCGTAAAATCCTCAGGTAGGCCCGTAAATCACGAAAAAGCCACTCGCGTCCTCGTCGACGCTGTTCAGCCACGGGTAATAGCGGAATAAAAACACTGGAGCGTCTCTTCGGTCAGAGTCTCAACAACCCGCGAGAAGGAAGTAGATGACGGTTAAGAGAAAATAATAAGAAAAAAAGAACCCCCCCCCCCCCCCTCCTGCCCGTAAGAAGAACCAGAAGAGCAACGTGTCACGGAGAAAAGTGCTCCGAGCTAAGAAAAGTAGAAGGGGTGGTTTTACAAGGGTGGCGGCCACGAGACCGGTAAAAAAAGTGCCCTTTCTCGTACACGAGAAAGTGCGCGACACGCTTGGGGATTGCAGGTATGGGTATAGAGATACAGCGACGAGGAGTATGGGTGGGGGAGGAGGTGTGAAGGTAAAAGGGGTGGGTACTCAACGAAGAAAAGAGAAAGGGGATGGCATACGCTCTTTATACCCTCGTAAAAGTCACCCTCGCCAACGCGCTGGTGTCACGGCGTGTACGCCGTTACCTTCGAATCGCGAGTCCCGAATTCAAGGGTAGTTCTAGTCCGACGAAAATTGATTTACTTCGCCTTTTCACCAAAAGTTCAACGCCCTTAATTGGCTTTTCATTATCGTATAAATCAAGTCAGTCGATATGCACAATGTGCCCCCCCTCCCTCCCTCCCTCGCTCCTCCTCCAATTGAATTTCCCACCCGATCTTTCACACGCTGCACGAGACACTCTGACTCGTGGACATTCTCACGTCCTGCTGGTAACTTTTACGACCCTTTAACCGCACTGTGTCGAGACGCCTCTCTGCCGTGTTTTCCTCGCGTCGCTACGAGTGTGTTAATACACACGTGACTCAATGGATTTTCTCAGTTTCCCGTTACTTCCGTTTCTCATTCACAGGAAGTATCCAAATCATCCTGAAATCGATATTCGTACTGTTCTACGTATATCCGGCGTAACCATATTCTCATCCCGCCGATGGACATCGTGTGCATTTCAGTCGGACGGCATTTTACGGTACGGGGACGAAATAGAAAATGAAAGGATCAGGGGGAGGGGTGATGGCGGTGACAGGGGAAGGTTGAAAATGTACACGGTGGATATAAGGAAGCGCAGTTTCAGTTACCCGAAAGCACAATCTCGTGCGAACGAATGTACCGCTGAGTGAATGAGACTGTAAGGGAGCGAGAGAGACAGAGAGATCGAAATGACGAGAGACAAAATGGACCAACAGGGAAGAGAAAGGTGGGGAAAGACGTCGGGGGTTGGACGTTTAACGAAAGCAGCTCGATGGAAATTGCCATTGCGTTCCACTTCGATAATTGCAGTTATTGCTTTTGACGTTAATTAGCCTGAACTGGCGTATTTTTAATTGCATTTTTAATTAGCCCTTTGGCAAACGGGATATGACATCGGCGATCTTTCGCAGGTTGGGGGGGCGGATTACACTGTCGACAATATCAGATAGCAACCGAGGGGTTACTTTCCCACGGGCGAAGTAATAATCCAACGATTCACCCTTTTGCCCTGTGCTTGTCAATTGAGCGTTGGAATTTATTATCACTCAGCGAGTTTACTGGGTGTTTTACACTGTTGAAAAGCAACGAGGCCACAGCTCAGCGTCACTTTAAATCAGATGCGTGGTGGAAGGAGAAAAATATATGCTTCGGTGGAAAACGATGGTTCCACGTAAATTTTTGGGTAAATTTTATTAAAAGGCATCTTTAGCTTATCAAAGATTTCGTAGTTTTCTATTACTGTCGAAAAAAACATTGAACTCTTGAACCGAGTACAGAGAGGGAAACTGGCGAATGAAAACGTGAACGGAAGTATTTCTTCGCATGGGGACAAATGCATGTAGATAATATTTGCTTATTCGTACCTTATAGTAAGTATACGCAAATCGTATTCGATCGGCAGACGTTTCATTTTAACGATGCCTCCAGAGAGGGTGGTTTCCTACTTCAGTAAGCTTGGGAATGGGAAAAAAAGCTCGCATCACAATTTGGGTACTTATGGCCCGCGGCAAAGTAAATTGGCAAACGGTGGAGAAGGGCGTCGTCAGGGACGAAGGCGAAGCTGTAAGGAAGAAAGTAAGACGTGACGAAAGTGTGTGAGAGAGAAGGAAAAGGCAGAATGAGATGGAGGAAAAATTATGAGATGATACGAGGGATATGGATATGACAGAGATAGAGAGAGAGAGAATGAGATGGAAAAGACTCGCGTTTCTCTGTTTTTGCTCAACAGTCGCATTCTACAAAATTCGTTTGTTCTGGGGAGGAGAATTTATAATATTGAATAAATAGCCATCGTTAATCAAGTGCTTTCGTTGCCGTGGGTTACACTGAACAATCGTTCATTGCGCATGCGCCACCTTGGCTATGTTATATATAGAGATACAATTCTTATTTCATCATAGCTACTGGGTATCGTAAGATGGGACACGTCCTTTTCTTACATTAACTTGTAAGTATTTGACGCCTACAGGCAGATACTTACGATTGATAAATGATATTATGAGAGTGATAAAAAATTTATATAAACGGCGCAAACTGTCTAATGTCCCTGAGCCATGTGTTTGTTCGATAGTAGATATACTTCCTTGCTTGATGCACGTTAATTCGCATGCAGATAAAAAATGTACGTTGACAAATAATCAAGATTCATTTTATGTCGTATATGTTTATTTTTAAATTTTTGTTCTTGTCCCGGTAAGGCAAGTCGTTTATGAATAAAAAAATCAGTATTATGTCTGTTGGGATTTCTAGTAAGTTTCTATTAAGTGAGTGAAGTCCTAGTGACGCACAATTTGAAAACTGAAATTGCAGAGAGGCAGGAATTGTGTTTTCGTATGCCGAGACGTTGTGAATCCAGTCGTGGTTGTACGTGTCTGCTGGAACGCCAGACGTGCAGAGTCGTGCGTGAGACGTTGGCTCAGGCGTTTGTTTTGTTGTAAATGCCGCGCCTCGTTGTTCGTTTATTTATACACAGGACGGGACGTAAGTTGGTCGTTTGTTTATACGCGATGTGCCGGTGGTTACGCACAGATGGTCGATAATAGAGAAGGACGTGAAAGAATGCAAATATATGTATAAAGGTAGTGAACGCTGTTCAACGCCAGGTGTCGCCCTTGTTCCTTCCAGTGCTTGCAGCTTAGTCTAACGGCGTAGGAGGGCAGGCATAACGGCTGTAACTTTGCGTTAACCCAGGAATGCTCGCACGATTTTATTCCGCATTAACATACGTCGTATCGAATTGGGGGTAACGCGATCATCCCGCGCGAGTTATGCCAGTTAACGACGTTGGAAATATGCATTTGGGATGTGCATTAAAGATGCATCAAGCTAACCTATAAAAAAAGATTTCATCAGTAGAGAACGTAAATGGGGGTACGTAACCTAAGATTATGAGAGATTTTTGCATGCTTTACCTTCTCTGGATGTTTTTTTAATAATTCTTTGTTGGATTATTCTTTGGAGTTTTTTCTCTCCTTTTTTTCTTATCTACTTCCTTTTCCTTTCTTTATGTCAAGCTATCAGGACGCTTCGCTTGCCGGGCAGGCACGCTCGCCCATTAGCATTCTTCCTGAACGACTATTTGCGCTGGTAGGAATTCTCACTGCCAGCATTCCCGTTCTCTACGGGGGACGTTGCTGCAAAGCTATTTTGTCATCAGAAGCGGAAGAAGCGTTCATTAAGCGCTTCAGATTTGTCGCTGATGTGTCGCAAGCAATCCATTTATTATCTTGATTAGAGGGAGGATTCGCAGAAAGAAAATGTTAGTTTTACGCCACATATATACATGTATATGAGAGTCCTTGCTAACCCTTGATTAGTCAATTTCTCTACTTTTCTGTTTACCTCCCCCTTCTCTCCTTCTTTCTGGGTACGCTTCATTTTTCATCTCTTTCTTCCCTCGTTCGGGAGCACTATCGATAATATTCATCTTCCCCTGGTGGGTAACGTCACCTCGACACCCCAATTTCGTTGGGTTCTACCAGAGGCGCTGTAATTCGTCCTGAATTTATCGTGGATATTAGCATAAATTTAAATGAGGACTTTCGTGGCGCTGAGAGGGAGGGGGGCAGTTCTTCTGCACAGCGGTGAAGATTGCCAGGGCGGCAAAGCTTCGGAAGATGTGAACGGACACTTACCCTCTAGACCTATCTTGTACCTTTACTCTAGCCTAACCTCTGAGATCTTTTACCCTGCTCTTATACCGCACGAATTGTGCTGATATTCCTATTTAAATTTGCCTCACTTAATACGATTGCCACGGGGAATCCCCGTGTAAATTGAAATTTCTCTTACGGGCTGAGAAGTACCTTACGATAATGCGATCTTCACAGCGTCCAGTTATACGAAGGTCTCTTAGGTATCTTTTACCTAATTTTATACTGTCGTCTTATTATTTTTCTTTGACAAGTGACTTCATTACTTCTCTTTATCTTTTTCTCTTCTTTATTTATGTTTCTCCTTCTCATCTTCTCGAAGTGCCAAAATTACAAGGACGACAGAACAACTTTTTCTGCGGCGATACTAGCATAGTAGACGGTGGGCAATTGCGTGGTTTTATTAAACTTAGTTTTTTTGGAGACGCGTGCACGAATCAGGTCGCCAGCTACCGGTGGATAATTGAAAGCGAGGTTCCACGAAATTTCGCGAAGAGTAAAGAGCGACAGCCGATGTTAATCATAGGGACAAATATTGGCTCTGTCGCTCACCGGCTCATAACCCATTCCCCTCTGCGCGTCATCGCTCGTCTAGATAAATATGAATCTTCGACCGGCGACCTCGTTGATTTGAAAAATCGTTCGATAGTACGTCATTTTGGGTTCACGATTTTCATTGGTAGATGCTTCAATCAAGAATCCATTCGCTTGCGCGTTTATTTGTCTATGCATTATCTGTTCATCCATTTACTTATCCATCCATCCATCCATCCATCTCTGGAGCTGTCTGACTATCTGTCTGTTCATTCCAACAGACTCCCTATTTACTCTGGACCGAACTTAAGCTCTAGTCGGAGGCTTTAGAGATTTTGGCAGGAAATCAAAAATCTTTCATGAAAATGGGAACTTCGTCGATTACATGCAAAGCCAAGATTTCCTTACCGTGAGAGCTCTTTGAGTTCTCAGTGAGTTCCCAGAAGTGGATCCGGATTCTGGTAGGAAGGTTTGACGTGCAAATGGACCTTGACGAGAATGATTGGGAAAAAGGAAATCAAGCTTTCTTTTTGATTATAAAGAAAGGTCAATAAACTATAAGATAAAATGAGAGGAAAACTGGTGAAACGAAATGAGTATCGGCGCGGTGAAAAGCTCGACGGTGATTGCCCCGTGGGTCAGGGGCTAATTGATTGGAAAGTTCGCGGCCGCGAACGTCGAACTCAACTCGGTACTGGAGATGGTAGCTACGTATTCGTACGTCCACATAGTTTTCCTGAAAAATATAATTGCTCACTGAAATAATTCGAAAGTAGAGCAGTTCACATTATACTAGGTAGGAACTATGCCCGTACTATACGTAGCTGTACTATCCACACGTGCTGGAATAGATACAGTCTGTGCATATAAGAATCTGAAACCAGGAAATGGAATAGCTAGCACGCCGTGGTAGCAGACAGTTCATACAGTAATACGAAGCTGCCTTAGAGTAGGAAGACAATGGAATTTAAGAAGAAAAAAAATTCTCTTTCTCACGCAATCTCGAATATATTGAATTTTGATTTTCATTTTGAAAAAAATTCTCAAATGAGAATGTCATATTGATTTGTTTTTTCAAAGTTCCTACTTACTATTGTATCAAAAAAGTTGAGCGCGTCCTTCAACGACGATAGATTTCTTGTTTCATCCTTTTTACATATTTATAAATGTCAAAATGGCGACGTCTAGCGTCACTCTCCATTATTTTCATACTGGTGAACCGTCGGAGAGTGTTTATTTCTATGTGAAAAATTTCATCTTGATCAGTGCTTTCGAATATTCTATTTTTATGTGTGAAGCTCGTCTCACTGGCGAGTGGATGTACTCGCACAGGATCATTCAGCTGTAAAGATATCACTCAGATTTGATAGCTGGTGTCACGTGATCAATTTTCTTCGGTGCCAATCCACAATATTTTTTGGTCAAAATGACGAGAGAATTTAGAAGATTGATGATTTGTTAATGGACGTTGACAAAGTTTTGACTATTTACAGTCATGGGCGTGAACTTTTGATGAACTTCACATCCAGCACTTAAATATCATCACTCATTCACCGTGTTAACCTTGTGCTTAGATCATGGACGGTTACATAAGAGTGATTTAGCATTACAAGCATGTGGATAGTGTCGACCGGTGACTAAGGTAAGTTTCTAATGGACTGAGAAAATATTCTTTGCAATTGCGTAAAAAAATTTTTTTTATTAATATATGACCCATCAATTACTCGCTTCCTTCGGTGTAGTTTGTGACACGTCACTTTTCTTGGAACGCTGCAATTTCTCATAGGTGGTATATAGGAATTCTATTTCTCGCATTAAGAACCTTATACCGGGCAGATACTTCTATACGTCCATATAAACACACACACATATATATATATATATAGCGTTCAGCTGATATACATGAAAGAATAGAGAAGCCGAGGAACTCCAATATTTACTGGCGATATTAAAATTCCATACTGTGCACTCGATGCTACGTATTTCAATTATCGCTTTTTCCGATTGCCCACTTGTTTCGCAGCTCTTTGATTTTCGTTGTCGACTGCTTCACTGCGCATGCGCCACTCTTCGATACAGTAAAAGCAGGAAACGTTGAAATGGGTGAGTCTGCTATTTCAATAATTGATCATTTGAATTATCGAGGACTGTCGGGTAGCTGATGGAATATATGAATCCGATATTGGTATTTTCAAGTATTATTATTGTACTTTAATGAATTGGATTGCCTTTTTGTTGTAGAACGCTTTGTTTCATTTTCTTTCTAAGGCTGGATAATATTTGAAATTTGTATGGAGAGAGAAATTGTGAATTCTGGTATTCATATTGGATCACGTAGTTCCTATGTCTCTAGGTACACATGGGCACTGTAAAATTAACCTATTTACGTATTCCAGCAGTTTCCTCTAATTACATGGTCTTGTGGGATCAACCTGATGCATAAATTCAGTGGTATTCCAAATTCACCATTAAAGCAGACATTGGTCCAGCTGGTACTGATATCCACTGTTATGAATTTTATCAATATTGAAAAACTCTTCTTAGATAACCATAATCTAGTTTAGAAGAAAAATTACTCAAAATTTTATTAAATTTCTTTTTTTTCTTTTTTTTTGTCACAAGATGAAAATGTATCTATCCTTTTCATGACATTGCCATCGAATGAATTTATATAGAAAGTATATCGATTTCCATTACCAAGTTGCCGTCCAATGATCCATCCTCCTTTGTTGCCTGTAACGCCATTGGTTTTTGCTTTGTTCACTTCAATTTGCTCGTATCTCCTTTCCCCGTTGCGTGCTATACCTGCACGGCTAACCTAGTTTGGTTTGAAAATTAGAAAAGTCAACTGACCCTTTACCGGTCGAGCCAAACCAGCAGGCATATCACCGATTACACGGTCGACTGACTTTAAACCAGCCTGGAGGATCAGGAGGGTCGTGTCGAGGGACGATGCTTCGCTGGCGAATCTTGTTGATAAACCATGTGCTTTCCTCGCCGGTCATGCGTGAAAAGCGGCAGTCAATATGCACGTATTTGATTGCACGGAAAACCGACCGAATACAGTTCACCGAAATTTTCATGATATTCTACTTACTTGTAGTATTTCGCTATTGGCAGCTTGCAGTGACGCGATAAAAACATCACGAAAGATTGCCAACCGAAAAAAAAAGAGTATACCTGCGATATTCGAGAACAAATACGGGTAGAGTTTTTTATGAGAATGTTTTGTCTACCAGTAGTACCGAGAGCGCTCACCAGTTGTCGCTGCGCCGTAGACTTATGGGTAGTAACCGGCATAAAGCTTAAAATCCCGCGGAGCTGTCAGTGAGTTCTTATACTCTTGGCGAAAGAGGTTAGGACACTTTGCTATATTTTGAATCTGTTTTAAGGTTAGGTCATGTACTACGAGAGAGAAAAGACGAAAGAGTGCGAGAGCGAGAGAGGAAGATTGCGGTGTGGCGAACGCGGCGAGGAATTTCTGAGCTCGAAACTTAAACAGGGCCATTGCTCTCTTTTAATCCTGGCCGGCAGTACGATTTATCCGACGTTATCTGTACCACTGCGTCCTCTGCTTCGCCGGGATCCTTTTTATTCGGTTGCGCACAGGTTATACCGTGGCGCTAGTGTCGTCTCGGGATTCTCGGGAAGTAAGACACGGTGCTCAGTTATCCCTGAGCTATACCGCAGCAGGAAATGGATCGTTTAACGGGATGAAAAGGAAAATGAGAGAGGAAAGGACAGTGACGATGACATTTATAGCGGCTGAATGTAATGTCCCAGTCTTCGAGTGACTGCACAAAGGTAAGTACAGTGGAACTGACTGTTATCGTTGCGAGAGAAATACGTTGGCACCGCGAAGGATTCGTCGATACGAATAGAATAGGGAAAATAATAGCGTCCCGTAAAAATCGAAAGATGTCATTCTCGATAATCGAAAGAAAAAAAAACTAGAATATTCAGCAAGAAAATAAAGGCACGGACATCGCCGATTCTGCAGCTGAAAGAATCCATTTAGCGAGACAAAGGAATATGATTCACGTAGTTATAAAAGCAGTAATGGCCGCCTGTCTGTCTCGGTAATGAAGGAGCGGTGAATATATGAAGAGAGACAAAGAAACAAAATGCTTCGTATCTTGTTCACAGCGTACTTGTCTCATACCGTTAAGCTCGGGATCGTCCTTTGGGGATACAGGAATGAGTATACCTTCGAATTCCCAGAGTTTCTATATTTTAACCTTGTCCATCCTGACCTTTCCTAATGTTCGCGACATCCTCGAATCCCAATGGGAGATCACGAAACGCGCTATAACCCTACCAAGTCGTAAAGTCTATTAAACGCTATTTATCGAACCACTCTGAGGCGGGTAACCAGCAATCCAGGAACAATAATTGGCTGCTAAACGTTTTCTTTCAGCAACGTTAATGCTTGACCTAGCTTTCGTACCTTCTGAATTTAGCTTCACTTTTTTCTTCTATTTTACACCAGAGTTACAGACAGCTTACATTTTTCTGTTTTCTTCGTTTTAAAGTCTCCATTGTCTAGTAGACCGTTGCTGATAAATTGCTTCATAAAACTCGACTTCCGTCGCCGTAGCCAATACACTCGTTCCACGTTATTTAGATCGGTGTCCTTTTGCAAGGACGTCGCTGACTCCACGGCCAACTTTCTTCAATTCAAAAATACGTATACCTGTGCATGGATACGCGCCTTTAACGGTTTGAAATTGCGCTTTGCGTTAATTGTTTACTTTGTATATCTATCGAGAACATTTGTGCACGTCGGATTGGACGGTCAGACAATCGTTTTTCGATAACAATGACAGATCAACGACAATCATCCAGATTTGTGCTCTGTGTGGCGATATCGATACGTTTTATACAAGGTGTCCTCAATTTACGTAATTCTCCCATAACACAAGCGGCGCCATCCACTGTGGAGATTTATATTATTTTGTATTCTCTTTCAATAGTCACCCTTTATTATTCTTGTGTTTCCGTTCAATTCTACCGTACTCTCTTTGTTTTTTCTAACCTATTTTTTACTTTTCTTTAACTTTTTCAAAAAGCATACTGAATCTCTATTTGCATTAAACTTTTCCAGTGTAGCAGCAGGTATTTAGTGAAGCGTGCTTCTGGTACGAGGCACGTTGCTACGCGCCGCAGCTCTCTTTTGCCTTTGAATCTCGGTACGGCGAACTCTCGGCATTATATACTGAACAAGGTTAGGTATATATACATATATAGTACATAAAGTATATATGTACAGTACATCTATACAATATGCAGTCAAAGGAACATGGCGATATATACTTTTAGTTATGTAAAACGTCATAGCAACAGTGTCATACAAAAATCGGTATAAATCTATTAACTTGATTCTAGACGTGATAGAATGTATAATATATATATATATATATAACAATAAATATATAGCAAGCTATATCGACCACATGCCGAAGTCCGTATTTCATTCAATATCTGATTCAATTTTCGACATTGGCAATCATGCTCACGTCCGGCAGAAATAAAACTAGTAATTCTCACTGAGAAGAAATGCTGTGTATTTGTGCACTTTTTAACATAACCAATTGTTTTTTAAATTTAGGGTAAATCCGAGAATGGACGATGTCCCCTTTAGACATTTGCGGTTTGTCACACTATATTTTCGTTTCACGACCGACGAGACGGGTTCTTAAAACCAGCGAGTGGTTTACTCTAAAATCAGAACGAGTCTCTAATAATTCTTTAGGCATTTGAATTAACAGGTATTTCCTTTTTTACCCTTTTTTGCACTTATACCCCAGCACAGGCACCTCGGCAACGGGTAGGCCTAATGCGTAGGTATGTCGCACCAGAATGTCCATTGCGATGCCCAAGTGGGCCGTAACCTTTTTTTATGCGTTTCAAGTGTTAATAAATAAGAGGAGGGTCGGGGAGGGGGTATAAACAAGACAGCCCAACATCCCCTTCACAGAGAATGGGTTTCGCATCCCCCCTGAGCCAGTTTACGCAAAATTCCCGTTACGGCCATGAGGTAACACGTGATTTCTGACGCTCGTCTCTGAAAATGGTTGAGAAAGAAGAGACAGTCGATTAATATCGATATTAGAAATTCTGTCGAACACTAGACTTTGCCAGACCTCTTCGCTTCCATGTTGCAGCTACAGCGTAACACGTGGTAAACGAATTTTCTTCTCCGCACGTAACCTGTATATTTTTTTTTAATGTCTTGAAAGATTACAGCGCATTCGCTCCGATTTGCTGCTGAACATTTACGGGTGACTAGGTTAAACTGCAGGGTGGTTTATCGTGCGACATGTTTCAATATGGCGACATACGTTGCAGCTTATGGGAAATGTCGAGTCACCTAATGCTCTTACTGCCTACAGCAACTGCCGGGCGTTAGAGGAGCTTCAGGGATCACGGTCGACTGATAAACATGACAGATATCCATGAGTAAACAAGGTAGGCCAAGAATCAGGGATTAAAAGAAAATAGATAGGATTTTAGTAATGGAAAAAGCCAACCGTCGCTCGGCGTTCGTAATAGTTCAGCTTAGTCCCGCCAGAGGCGCTGGGTGGAGTATGAAAACAGGACGGAAGCCGATAACGATGCTGAATTCTTTAACGGAAATATCTATTCGACTTGTTGAAACGTTACTACGGGACGAAGAGGAGGACGGATGGGGAAAAGACAAAAAGAAGACATCGTCCTAGCCGAAGTATATAAGTCCATCGTCTGCGATTTACATCTTATTGGCTTTCGACTCCGAAGCATCCATGCTGTATTAGCTCAGGAATTCACGGACTCTTAATACCGGAATTCTATTACTCCTGGAATATAAGGGAATAATATCAAGGAGCATTCTGAGCTCTCTCGAACGGAAGTCGATGGCCAACGCCGATGAATGGAGAATTTTCATTTGTTTATTCTTCTGGCGTCGCTCCAGACGTTATCAGAGTTAACCAAGCAGCAGCTTCTTGATTCGGTCCGTCTTTTGGCAGTTATGCTAAATTAAAGAATCTACTAAATCGCATATCTTAGCACCGGATGTCGAGATTTACAATCTACCGGGAACTCGAAGAATTCCAAGAATTATATTGCTGTAGAGTTTAAGCGTAGACTTTTAACAGAAATCGATAACCTGTCTAGAGTACAAAGAGTTACAACCGGATAGTAATCCTGATAGGAATCTCAGGTAGGGATAGCTCCTTTTACCTTCCTACCACTACTTGATAATAATTCCGCATTGAAGGAACTTGGCGAGTCTGCAATTTTAAAATGGATTTTAAAGTCCAACGTACAAGCATTATGTCCAGGGATTACAATCTCTATGGCTAATGCTGGTAAAAAGCTCTAAGTAGAATTTATTTTAACGTGCAACGTATTACAGGGAACGGAACGACATCCGTGCGCAGCCATCTAGCGTCGAACTTCCGGTACCCGTTCAGCCCTCTAGGTATTGCGAACAATCAGAGACTCGAAGGGACGAGAGGGAAAGGGAAAAAAAAAGAAATGAAAGATTTAAGTGCCGCGAGATGACGAGGCGTCCTGATAAGGCTGACCTAACCTACATTTTTATGGATCGTAAAGCACGGGAAATGTGAAAATGTTGCCAGATAACCGACGTCGCTTGGCAGGGAGTTTCGTCGGCGGCTCGCAGATACATTTGTCCTGGATGGCAAAAGAAGCACAAGAAGAAGCTTCCTGGAGACTCAAGTGTGGCTCAGGATCTATGCAAGAAAGCAGAAAAGGGAAGTGGATGAGGACATTGGGAAGTGGGGGGTGTCTACTGTATACTGGCAAGTGGATGGATCCGAAGGATGCAGATGACGTACACGAGGGAAAATGAATGCGATGAGGATAGTTGCTTTTATTCTGACTTGACAATTTTTACAGAAGCTATTTTCTCTTTTATATTCTTTTGTATTACGGTATACGAGGATGGTACCGTTTTTTGCTGGGGTTGAAGTTGATATTCGCCTGATGACGCTTACCTAAGAAATTCTTTATAAGAGGCGTATCTTTATCTGTTACGGATGCTGCGAAGAGAAGATGGTGAGGTTAGGTTTGAATATGGAAATTTAGTGAATCTATTGCTCGCAAGTCGAATCTCTCTTGAAGAATTTTGTGGCACAAGAGAGTTTATTTGGGAATTGAAAAAAGGGTTTGTGGGTGACAACAAATTTTTATGTATAAATTTTTTTTAGAAATTGGTGTTATTTGGAATTTTTACTGGGACATGGTTCTGTTAGAGATTTTCGGGAATTCGTATAAATCCATTGAGCCTTGATTTTGGTTTGAAAATTAATTTCATCTGAATGGCTTTTTTTTCACTTAACAATGATAATACGCAATATGCATTTTTTATGGGTTACCTTTTTTTTCTTTTTCTTTCTACATATACCGTGCATTTTAGTCATTCGGTTTAAATGGAGTTAAGCGATCTCAAGAATCCGAATTCAGAGCACTTAAGAGACGTTTTGGAAGGTGAATTGTGAATGGGATATACAGTTTGAAAAGCCTCGCATTCCATATGTGAATTACGACTAAGGTCAGTGTTGGGTCAGCTTGAGCCCGTTAGTTAAAATACAGGCGTAAGGAAACTGGGAATTTTTCAGTTCGACCATTTCAATCCGGGATACTTACGACGGTCAAGTCGACATTCATGGCTTTTCAAAACGATTTTAAAATCAGATAAATCCCCACGACAATTCTCACGATCGATATCCCAGCGGCTCTTGATCGTCAAATGAAAATTCACGAGAGGTTGAAAAGAAGTAAAAAACGTCTGGTGGCGCAAAAGAAAGACCATCCAGTCGGCACCAGCCGGAAAGTCGACCTAAATTTTAATCCAGGAACGAATCCTGAAATTTTCAGGACGGTAATAGCGGAATCGTCAATCCACTCTGTCGGTATGCACGATTCGTTAATTAACGCGACCTTAATGAGACACCGAAGAGCGGAAATGGCCGAAGAGTCAGACAGCTGACGCGAACAAAGGATTAAGGCGAAACGAACGTAACCTCCAGAAAGAGAGCGGACAAAAAAGAATTTCAATCAAGTGGAATAAAAAAGCTAAAAATTTCAAAGAGAATTGCCAGAGTCAACAGTCGAATGTCTTTCTGGTGATATGAGAAATATTTTGAAAAGTTATACCGATATTATGAGTAAACACTGCATATATATAGTCCCGTATGCTCAGAATTGCCGTAGATAGTTTATGGACCCGTTACGGAGCAAGTAGGACGTATTGTACCAAAACAAAGTGAGAGAGAGAAAAAGACAGCAAAGATTTATGCTTCATTTTGGCCAAATATTTTGGCAACCGGCAACACGCCAAATGGTAGAGTTAAATTAAAAGTGGCGGCACGTCCCTGGCTTCTGCCGTGTATAGCTACTACGTCACTTCTCTTTTCACACGTATATATGTATATGTATATATATATAATTTGTGTTTTGCATCTCGTTTCTATCTCGGCGACGTTCACGGCATTTTCCTGTGCTAATTTATTGGCTTATCCCCGCTTGGTTTCACGCTAAAAACCAGTTTCTCGGTATCTTACGCTCTTATCCCTTGGATACGACGTATCCAAGCGTTCGTTATTTTCTTTCTCATCGTGGCTTAACCTAAAAATACATGCACGACGTACCAATTGAATATCCAGCATTAACCAAGCCGCAAATACTGAATAAAAGAGAGTTTCGATCCCTTTGCTAAACCGCTTAAAGCACCGCAAAGACCACACTGGCCAATAGAAAATTCCGTAAAACGAGCGTCAAGCTGTATAAAGTTATTTACCGAAGCGGCCATATTGGATATTCATCAACGAACGGAAAAGTCCATTGCCGCATGTATATTTTACATAGTCCGAGATGCGTTTATCAAAGCGTCAGTTTTAATGGTGTCGGCACACATCGAGTACATTCTCAAAATCCCATAATACTTTTTTTCCTAGTGATATATAAATTTTCATAAAATATGATTCATACGGCCCTGCGCTATAAAGCTCTGAATAACTTGGAGATACCGATATAGGGTATCTAACCCACTCTGTGCTTCAGGGCCGTATGAAATAAAGAGTACATACAGTCTGGGGATCTTTTGCACACGACTTATGTATAATACAATGCATGGTATGTACAGGTATATATATCGTATATAGGGTAGATAAAAGTATACACGAAATACGAATTCAATACTTATTGAATTTGAGTCGACGAGCGTTATCATATTTCCGGCAGAGTACCTGCGCCTTTTATATATAAACTGGCTTCCGTTGTAAGGCCGCCTTTTTCCATCTTGGCATCCATAGGGGGTAACCCCCTTTCCCCAATAGTAACCGTCTCCTGGTATATACCCCTTCACGGGTGTTGGGTTGGGCCTGGGAGGATATGCCCTGTGTATACGAAGACCCGAACGTCTTCTTATCGCAAATACGATACGTATGTGCGGAGACCATTTCGAAGTGAAATTTATCGTCGGCTAAGTTTCCCCATAATTTTTTACGACTTATTACCGATAAACCGATAAAAGCCTTTTGCCAGCAGTTCCCGCGGCACATCTCATCCCCGAGTGCACCTGAGTCTGAGGGTAGACTTTTCAGCTTGACGTTCAGCGAGGGTGGCCATAGCAGAGGAGACCTTGTTAAAAGTATAGGTACTGGAGAAAGTACTGAACGTTTGCTAGCTTCTTGGCAACTAGGTAAACCCAGGGTAGCTACCATTTCGCGATACTGGATTGCGAGATGCGAGTGATACTGCGAGTCAAAAAGTTTTCAACGTTATTGTCCTCTGGGTATGAAGTAGATCACTGGCTGTCGACTGGCTGTCTGGATGATAGATAATAACTGCCAAGGGATGCCGCGGACTCGTAAGGATGATCAGGATTTGCGTACAGTGACTGATGTTGAAAATATTTTGTGTCTGTGCTTGGGCGAGGATCAGGAAGGAAGGATCGGAAAGTGGACTTACGGGATTGGACGCTGTAAAGGATGAACACGGCTACCAGGGTGGTAGTCGTGAGGAAGGTGTCCGTATATATCGGGGAACGTATACAGAAGTGAAAAGGAGGTAGAGTGGACGGTAGGCGAGAGGTGTTCTGGCTTTTTATCTTCTTGTCTCCGGGTCTAACGATCCTCCAGCTCGTCCTCGCGAAGACGTCCCAGAGCTGGTGGGTAAGTTGCGACGTGCTGAAGTGTCCTACGACGTACCGCCGGAAGTGGGCACGTTTGCAACCTTAGTTGGAAGACGCGTGGAACACCTAGAGAACCTGGACTGGTAGGGTGTAACTTGGGGCGCAGTATCTGCTGCTTGAGATCCGTGAGGATCGTTAAGTACGGCGTAGCCACTCGCGGATAGAAATCCTTAGGGACTCTCCGGGACTTCAAGAAGCTTTTGTAGATCTTGGGTAGTACTCTATATAGAGGATCTCGGAGGATCCCTCGAGGAGAAACTTTTCTAATCTTTTCGACTCCCCTGGACACCTTCGAGTGCGCGAACGAGATTTCTATTAGTACGGTGAAGATTTAACTTGTATCCTGGTATTAATTGTTATCCGTTTATCTGATTACGTTTTATATGATTAAGGATACGTATACGAGCTACGCTTCAATGTCGTAACTGTTATGACTCGATCTTGCTCTTCGAAGAAGTGGTGGTGCTTGAATCTCGTTATGGGAGACAGTTTGGGGAAAGCTTCCTCTTGGTGAGGGTGTCTCTGGTAAGGGTATCCCGATAACGTACTTCGTGGAGTAAATAATAAAGGCAATGTTATTTTCCATATAAGGATATCATATTTCGATACACCATTGTACGCCTTGGTGCTATTTTTTGAATCGCTTTGAAAAAAGACCCTTCTCTGAATTTATGCTTGTTTTATGCTTCATATATACTTTGATTTATGCTTGATTTATGCGCATCTCACTGGCAACCATTTACTATCCAGTCTGATCGACAGAGGAGGAAGGGGATAACCTTGTGTAAAAAGAAAGGCATTTTCTCAGGGATATTGAAGAAGAGTACACAAGAATTGGGGATAATCTTGTATACATAGAGATTATAAACTCCATAGAGCGATTGGGGGCACCGACGCCAAAGTAGTCGAGCCTAGCTGCGAAAGAGTAAGGGGAAGAGAGAGAGCGAAAAATAGTAAAGGAGATACAAATTTACTTCGAAGAATACGCCAATGGAGCATCCAAGCCTGTAAACAAAGTTGACCTTCCGCGAGGTCACTGCACCTCCAGCAGCCAAGCCGTACTTGCGTTTCCCCAGTCCCAGGGTAGTCAACGTCGTAACTTGAGGAGTCCTGACTAAAGGTGGTATCACGCGTGACCATAATGTCAGTCTGAAAAGGAACGCAAATGTCTATATGTATACGTATAGAACATCATAGAAGAAATCTTTCTTTTTTTTTTTACCCAACCTAACCTCTCCTACGTCTCTCCAAGTCCCTCCCCTCGGAAGCTTGCCTTTCGCAGAACTTGTGTTTCGCGTCTGTAGGTTGAACAGTTTGATCGGTAGTCGTGAATATCATCGTCCTTGTAATTCGAAGTAAGCCTTCTCCTTCTCACAGAGCCAAGTAACGTTTGAGCAAGCACGGTTGCAAATCCGAACAGTAAACTTGGTGGGCCCACAGGGAAGGCCAATCCTGTTTCCGGACCAGCAGACTGAAAATCGCATTAGCGTCTTCTCTGCCACCCTGCCAAAATTACATTACTCCCAAGCATGACTGACTCCTGGCGTTCTTCTCACGCCCACGAGTTGCTTTCTTACCGAATCATCTAATGGCTCCGACCATGTCTCTGAAAATAATGGCAATTTAGGGCTCTCGGTATATACTCAATCACTCACGTCACTTTCCGTACCTCCGTAATCACAAAAATCCACGACGCCCTCGCCAATCCTATTACTAGCAACGATTTAACAAGGAAAGTCGATAAATAATCTCGAAGTCGTTCTTCGTAAAATTTGTAAGGCTCATCCCCGCGCACGAGGTTCACGTCTGGGCCGCTGCGGCGCTAATGATTTACGAGCAGGGTCTACGCCGTGATTGGTCGACCGCTGAGAAAACAAAGTGCAGCTGTTGTATCTGAAAAGACCGTATACCCTGCCGGCCCGAGGATCATTCGTCTGACCTAGATACGCAAACGTGCCACACGTATCAACATTGAAAATGGTATCTCATCTGGCTTATGTAGTCTATGGCCGTTGGTTAAGAGTTAGGTATGAATACGAGGGAGACTATGTTGAATAATGACAATGCTTCTGCTGTATACTTGTATATGCCATATACATACTTAGCACAGTATACTATAGTACAGAGCGAATTAATATTCTACACGTGGGCATTTACGACATCTATATATCGCTCTTCGCCTTAACACTCCAAAGACTATAAATAGAATCCACGCGTAGCAGGGTACCCCTCAGCTTCTACGTTTACAACGGCGGATCCACGTTGCAGCGACGTAACCGTAGCGCATACTTGCACTTTGTTCAGTTCGAATCGCGCATGCACGGCGGCCGAGACTCGTACGTCTATTTCCGTGCTGGACGCTGTTTACGTTTCTGGCGCCAGGGCGAAACGTCAGTGAAACAAGCGGCACCCAGCCGCAGTATGGAAGTCTCTTGGAGTTTCCGTTTTCGACCGAACGCGTAGTTCCAGCGCGAGAGGGCGTACCGAGAGAGAGAGAGAGAGAGAGAGAGAGAGAGAGGACGACTGGGAATATATTTGGTACGTCGAAGATTTTAATGGCCGCTCGTGGTCGCCATGCGTGAATAAACGATGGGAAAACGATTTCCGATATATTGGAAGTTACCGGGTATGAAAAATCTCCCGGTAACACACCGGGATAACCGTCTCGAAGCCATGGGATTTTCAGGAACAGCATCCGGTTGGATGCATCCCCAATCGCAACGGGAATACCAATGGCGCCCTCTGGATGAAGAGGCTGCGGAAAAATCCTTAGTGGAAATTCGATTTCTTCTTCGGAGATTTTTCCTGCTGCGAGGATCGTCTTCGAACTTACTCAGGTCGTATATCCGAGGGTAGGAACGGGGTCACGTTCCTTCTGGAACGTCTACGGGGACGTCGGCCAAGTCTCTTCTCGAGTGCTTCCTGATATGTGTCGTCTGCGACCTAACGATATGCAGATACATTAATCAAGAGGAGACAGACCATGCAGCACGTGGATAAAATATCTATTTGGCTGTTTCAGAGATATTTTCTTGTGCGACTGTACATCCACCTCTTCTTTTACCCTCAGGATCTTCTTGGGTATATCTTATACTCCTAGTACAACGAGAGAAAAGAGAATTCTGGAGGACTTGGCGAACACGGCTTGTATACCCGACAACCCAGCCAACACGAAGCTCATTTGTCCTCGACGCCATGCTGGATTAATGAGTTTATTTCATTTGCGCCACTCGCGATATTAATTTTACTCACTCGAATGCAAATTGCTTCGTTTTCGTACCCGTTTAAATATCCCCCTAAACTTTTACAGCTTGACTCGATATTTTCACACGATCGACATAATTTTTTGAAAACGCTGCAACTTTGGACGTGTACTTCTTACACTTACTGTACATGTATGCATTTTATGTGCTACCTTATGTAGGTAGATTTTCACATGGTACTTTTGCGAAATCTTGAACCACGGCTTTTCAAAGAGTCTTACAATATAGGTTACTATATATCCTATGGATATCCATGAGATCAAAAGTCTCGCGGTCCAGCGAAGCAAATAACGTTAACTTTAATATCTAACTCTATTCGTTTATTTACTATATCTACGGTCTTCGAGACCGATTGACCCGAACTGAGTAAACCTTCTGTGTAACCGATTTTCGAGAACCTCTTGCAAACTGCCAACTTCAGACTGTCTCATTCTGTCACGAAATGTTGGGATCCACTTTCATTCAGATCTGGTAAATAGCAATAGGGCGGTACCTACTCTGCAGTGAACAAACAGGAAAGGTATAGTCTATTCCAGCCGAACGCTAGGGAACCGTAGGCACTGTGTGTGGAACAGAGTAACGTTTATACTGTAGCAAAGCTGCGAGGTAGAGATGGCAGCACTGTACATAAGTTTTAAGTGAAAATCTATTACACCTTTATGAACAGTCGAGAACTTTCTTCTGGGTGGAATATAATTTATATTTTCAATTCATTGGCAATATACGTATATCGTGTATCGCATCTGGGTTTTGGGTATATGTATTTTTCTGGGAATTATTACGAAGGTAATTTATATTTTTGTCGCATAAGGAAAAGCATCGTTTCTCACGTTCCCAACCAATTTTCTCACCTCTGTCGATTTAAGGGCGCGGATAGAAAGACCGGACTTTTCTGTCAAATCGTCCGTGGAATCGTCGCTTCCTGTGGCTCAGGGGGAGATTCCTCCCCTGTTTGTGGCTTTTAGTTTCGCGCTAGTCACTCTCTCTATAGGCAGGAAATCCGTTACTCGTAGGCCTAGGGAGACGTGGGTTTTGGCTTTGTAAAAATGGCAGGGTCCCGATAAAGGGATAAAGGGCAAGAAAAGGCAGCTGAAGATCTATAGAGAACGACAAAAAAGATCCAAGATCTGCGAATAAATTAAAAATGGCGGATACACAATATTTTCCTCAAAAACTTCTTTGAAAATTGTAATATTTTTATTTTAAGTGAAACTGACAATTTTCATATAAAAACGATATAGGATAGTTGCGTGTTCATATTCTATTAAAAACTAATTGATAATTGCAGACCTGATCAATTCCAATTTTTTTTTACTCCTATATTTTTAGGTACAGTAAACGTCAACAGCATTCTTCAGACCGCTGTCAAGTACTCATTGTTCAGCATCCACGCTACAGGCCAGATCGCTGAAGCTTACTGTACACGCGTACACGTGTTTCCAAATCTCTAACTTTTTGCCGGCGACCGACGAGCGGATCTGAAACGGAATAGAGATTCGTATGCTCGATGGAATTAACGTTTCCGGAGAAACGACGGTATCCAGCAAAAATACGTCCTCACGTCACAGCCAGAAAAAGCTCCTCGGTATTAAAATGACGAATAAAAACTGACCAAGATATTTTCGCACGTTATCTTTTTTCTTTTCTTTATAAAATTCCATAGGTACTACCTGTATCTATCGTCTCGAGCACTCTGTCCAACCTGAATGATTTTTTCAGGACCAAAACTTCGTCTCGAATTTACCTCAAAGGAACGATTCTGGGAGCGGACACCTTCTGCCGATATGAAAAATTTAAAAGATTCCAAAATAAATTCTGCGATCTTTATATAAGATACAAAACAAATATATGTACCTTCTATCATTCAATTATATATTCCTTGGCATACGAAAAAGGTTGATTAATTTTTAAAAATTTATTTTGATAGGTTCTCTATTTATTCATGAAGCACATACATATATCGACCTTTTAAATTTCAACGTTTTTATTCTGTCTTGATATCCACGCCCTGGTTTTCCATACCCTTCTATTTCACAGTGTAGAAAGACCAATCTGAACAAGAGGTACACCTAACCTCTAATTTCACAGGGAAAGAAACTGGTCACGATCTAAATTGAATTCGTGACACGAAATTTAACCTTAAAACCCCGGTCGATTTAACATGCAAATTTTATAATTTTAATTAGATAAATTCATACGATCTTCGAGACAAACTGAAACGTTCCCTTGCTTCGGAGTTATATTTAGTGTAGTCAATTCATATATGGAAACAGGATCAAATATGATGTTCAGGGTTAAGATCCTGAATATCATTTTTAACATCCTACAATATTTTAACAATCTCGTTTACCTTGTCGCTAATTTAATTCCAATGTAATTTATAAAGCTTGAGGAAATCCTCGGCTCGATCGCGCAGTTGCCAACCATCGTGATCCAGCGTGCGATTCCGTTAGTGTCCACTAAATTATTCTAAGGTCACCCAGGACACATGTGCGCGACAAGCGACTTTATGGGATAAGTAAACATTGGATGGTATTACATATAAAGATTGGTATGCCAAGAACTTTTTTGTTGCGGATATAGACATACACGAGGTCCGGACTAAAATGTCTTTTTTTTTTGACGCATTGAAAACTAAATATGTAAAAAGCCAGATGTGCATACAATTTAGCTATAAAGCCTGTGCATACAATTTTTGTCATAAAACAAAGTAAGCACTTGTATGGTTGACATATAATTTATATATATATATATATATACACACACACACAATATATATTAGGTCTACCGGAAAGTTCTGTCCGTTTCTATGACACCAATTTACGACACGTAAGCACATGTTTATTTGGCGCATGTTCGACTCTCTATTTGCATCGTTTAATGTATACATACCGACGTAGCAAATTAACTAAAACAAAGTTCATTCGCGTTAGTCTTAAGTGTGTAGCGATAGTGTACTCATGGCTACTGATAAAGTTCATTTACGCCACTGTATTTTATACGAATTTCAACAAGAAAGAAGTGCTACAGAAGCATGTAGAAAATTATCGAAAGTGTTTGGTGAAGGTACAGTTTCTGGATAGGACATGCAGAAGATGGTTCAAAAAATATGAAACAGGTGATTTCGACCTTTCCGATAAGCCCACGTTATGTGCGACCAAACAAGCACTGGTTCAATTTTTCCCATCAAAAGATGAAACGTCAATTATATTATTTAATAAAGTTTATTGACGGTAATAAAAATTTGTGTTTTCTTTTATTAAAAAAACGGCCAGAACTTTCCGGTAGACCTTGTATATATAAAAAAATATATATATGTATATAATCTTTTTCCATCTTGTAGCATATATGTCAGGGATATTATTCGAAAGCCACGTGTGATTCGATAGGAATTGCATTGCTTACGATGTGTGTTTTTTGTATTTTTTTACTGGAAATTTTTAAAGGTCTCTGTCTCTGACGTTATCGCTTACCATCATCACGCACCTTCTAAAGCTACGTGCACACGCAGACCAGCAAACGACTTACGAAGGTCGTAGGAAGTTTCTAAGTTATGGGCATACTATTTGTTACACGGTTATTTGCCAGTGTGGTTTTGCGCCGTGCGCGAAATCGCTCGCGGTTTTACGAGGATTAATCACACTGCACGTGGCTTTGGGTGTTGCGCCTGATAAACGTTTAATTACGGGGGAGATTGTTTCGCGCGTGTCCTTGCGTGAGAATTATTATACTGGATAAAATTTGCAAAAATTTATATTCCAGTTGTACGCGATTTGCGATAAGGGTTTAATCTTTTTTGTTCCCTTTTTTATGGAAACAAGTTTCATTACTAATGACGTCATTTTTTTTTCAGGCATGTGACTGCCTTGGGATTAGCAAGGAGTGCGATTACTTCGGGCTGAAATATCAGAACGCTAAGGGCGAGGAACTCTGGCTAAATCTCAGAAATCCCATCGAGAGACAAACTGGCGGTGGTGTCGCGCCTTTAAGGTTCGCCCTAAGGGTCAAGTTTTGGGTTCCGCCACACCTGTTGCTGCAAGAAGCCACCAGGTGAGACATTATATATACTGATACTATACCTTCTGTGTATACTACGTAAGCCATGGCTGAATTTTATCACGCTTCGTTGGGTTTTTGTACGATTTAAATATTACCGCGAGATTCAAAACTCCCGAAAAACTTTGTACGCCGTGTCGCGTGAATTAGCAAACTTTTTTTTCTGTGATTTCATTAAGCGTAATCATCGGGCAAAGTAACGAGCTGGGAGATTAAATGGTAAAAAGTTGAAAAAGTCAAGGAGTCGGACGTTGAAAAATTAAAAAGTTTGACTTCAAAGGGTCATAAGATCTTTTAACTGTGTGCGTGATTCTTGCGAGGTAAGAAGAAAAATTTAAGCATAGTTACTTAGGGATCTGCTGTTCCCTTCTTGAGAAAGCAATTTCGAAAAAGTGGAACGTTCCCGTTTATATTGCTCGGCAAATTTTACTGGAGAATATGAAAAATGTTATACTGCGTTTTTATGAGAAACGTGATACAGGAATTGAAACTTGTTTAAAAGATATAAATTCTATTTTATATTACTAAAATACCAGGTATTCACAGTATACCTGTATACCATCCAATTTAATTGCTATAATTATATTATTGAATTTCAACTTTGTCTCTACATTCCTGCATGGTGCTATCGTCGGAAGCATAAATTCCCTGTTTTCTTTTTTTTAAATTTAAACGTCTTTTTATCAAATGATAAATTAAAGAATGCAATATTACACAGAAAAACTTAAAATGACGCGATTCGACTGTTGCTAATTCGTTCTTTGGAGAGTATCGCGAATTTTCCAACGGGACAAGGATAGTTGGAAAAAAATATTAAACGGCCATCAAATCGTCTTATACCGTTATATGGAAATCAGTGAAGAATATAAGCACCTTACAGTATTACCAACAACAAAAAAGTAAATTCTCTTTAATACGTATTCCGCGAGTCTCGACAACAAGCAGGATTATTCGTTATTTTCGCACGAGAATTTATACAGCTTGCGACTTCCTTAAGTTGCCTGAGTAAATCCTCATATAATCCGCACAGCCGTAAATACGTGGTGGCGGAGCTTGTTTTAATTTTAAAGCCGCGACATACCCGCCCTGACCTGACACAATCTACCCTATGGAAGGAGAGAAACCTTAAGGCCCGTTCACAATACTGAATCAGATTCATATTAGTAAAATTGTTTCGATATATTTCGCAAAGGTTCAGAAGGTATTCCGGAATGCGTCTGTTTAAAAAATCTTTTTCATAAAACGCCGATAGTTTTCCTATATAGGTTGGTATATCCCGAGACCCTCCATCGACCATTACTGGTTTTGGCATTTTAATCAGCGTGAGATTCCTGGCACAGAGTGGATAGCGAAGATATAAAATAGCGGCCATCCTGATCTTTAAATCTGGTGCATCCGAATTCCAGTGGGAAATCACGGTGAGAGAGCCAAATACATTTCGAAGTGATTTGATGCCTCGATACTAATCGTTATGAAGACTAAAACACATTAAAGTATCGATGATCGTTATTCGAGATCTTTCAGTTTTATCAGTACAATATCACTGGATATTACTAGGAACATTTTTTGTTATCCCTAGAAAATTTCATTGGTACTCGACTTCGTATCCTTGGACAAGACTGCTAGCATGTAGTTGGCTATAAAATAATCACTATATATATATACACACATATACATATCGTGAAAATTTGCAATCGTTTCATGTAGAAAATTTGCTCGTACGTTTACCATACACAATATAGGAAACGCGAGAAAAACCTTTGGTTGAACGACTCAAACGCATCGTACATGTAAAGCGAGTTTTTATCGCGTTAAAAAAGCTCGAGGTTTGATGCACTAGACCAGGGAGCAAGTCATACAGGTTCATTCAAAAAAGACTTAACTCGGTGCTCGCAAAGCGCCACTGCATTATGTAGACGGTCTGCGACCTGAGTCTACCGGACGGTTGGCAGTCCTGTGGACTAAAACTAAAAGCACGAAGCCGCGGGTAAGTCTGTGCAAAATTAATCTGACGTGGGCCAGATTTAATTATGCTACAGTGTCTCTCAAAAGGTCGACGGTTTCAGCTGGAGAATTTACTTCTGGTAAGGTGGCAGTTTATACGCTGCGTTAGGTTAGGTCGTGTCGGGTTACCTTAGGTAAGGTTATAGCAGATACAAGTCTCCTAGCAAGATTGAGCTTAACTAAAGTCAAACTATTGACGGTGTCGGCGTGATTTGATTGGAACTTTTAGAATTTCGTTACGTCCCTTTTCGAAAGGCATTGAACTTCTTGTAACGATAAAAAAATTCACCTAACACGAATGAGATCGAGTCTCATCTGCGAGCTCGTGCGATTCTCTTATGAGAAATTCTTAACTGACTTTTTTTTGTCGATGGGGGAAAACAAAACTTTTCCCTGAGATTTCATTTCCTTATGGCCGTGGTTTTCCCTAGGGGTCGTTTCGCCCATCCGTTCGTATTTACGATCCTTTATTCTCCGGATACACATAGGTACATCATTTCCCAACTATTACCTTTGAGTCACAGGATTCACAGGATTGGGAAATCCGCGAATTCCCTGTTCAATAACACAATGCCAAACATCGGGCAGTATTTTATCAGTTCAGGTTTTTTTCTCCACGTATCCTACCTCCTATCCCTAGCTACTTTTAGGGGATGGCCACCTCCTATGGGAATACCTCAGAATACTTTATCACACTGTAAGCCAACGCTCCTATATTTTTCTTACCGACTGTACCCTCTATCTGTATCGTACGTTAAATTAATTCTATCAGCAATGTCCGTCTCATCTACTGACAGTAGGACCCTGTCCCAATATCCCAGGAGCAGGAGACGGTGCGCCAAGATGAAAACCTTTCCAGGAGGTTGAGTCCGAATTTTTTCTAACCGACAGCTAATTTCACATCCCTCGGGAACGTCCTGGCGGGACGCCTGTATTAGACAGGCTGGAAAATACACTGCTGAGAACCTGAGGGTCGGTCAATGTCTTACAAGTTATAAGTGTTACTTTTCTCAGAGTCCAGGCTAACCCAATAAGGGAGCAGAAGACTGAGGATTCGAAGTATCGAGGACGAACTCTGCCATCGAATATCCTTGGTTCCCTAGAGGGCGGGGGCGAAAGTGGGCGTAGTTACGCCAATGGGAAAGAATATAGACGGGATATCGGGATACAGGAAAAGCAGTGGAATCCGTGGAAAAGTGGAAGAGCGTACGTAGCCGCACTACGGAAAGGATGGAAAAAGAAAAACAATGAGGTAGCAGAGGATTGGCTAGAACGTAGGGTGAGTAAAAGGAGATAGGGTTGTTCTCATTGTCCTTCGGTACTGTTGACAGTATTAGCAGCAAACGAACGACCAGGAAGAAGAATCTTCGTGTCGCTGGAGAACGAAAAAGGTCACTGGGTATAAAGAAAACGAAGATCATGCTCATAAGGTTAGTCTCCAGCCAGACTATGGGTAGTCTGACTAGGGCTGCTTCGTGAATATAAATCAGTCGCTATTGCAATAGTATCGTCAGGAACGAAACGCTTCTGCCCGATATTGGATTTCAAACAGGAATATTTTGCCATCGCGCGCGAGTTTGCCAAGTTCTGCTGGCGGGTATGGGGGTTGAGGGGGGAAACCTTCGAAAATCTAAGTTAGTCAAAGTACTTGTGGTACTTTTTCGGCTTTTTTTTTTGTTCTAAGTGCTAATCAAATTGAGCTAACAAAAATATGTGAAGCAGACTAAGGTACCTGTGAACTGACCTGTCCTCGTAGGATGCCAATGTGAACGCACCTTTAAGCTCGTTACTGGTAACGGCGTTACTTGTCGTTAAGCGTCACGGGATATTAAGCTTCTTCAAAGGTTTTTAAAGTCCTGCAATCGTACTCGTGGATATGTTAGCCACTGGCTGCTTATGCTCCTGTACGACGTGTTTTCCTTGAGTTTGGGTTAGGTTGGGTTCATCGCGAGCGCTAGACGCTTTAAGCCCCTTCCACTGGCTGTCTCTATCCGGTAACGACGAAGAAGCGCGTTGTAGGTTAAGTTACCGGGGCGAGAGTCTCGCGAAGGGATTCCATCACTCGTTGTCTTGAAATTCCATCCACCTTTGTCTGGCAATATCCACCGATTAATTAGCGACGGCAATGAACCTACGAATTCTAATCGCGTCTTTGCTGTATACATACTCTTGCGACTTAATTAAACTTCTAGAGGAGTCGCGTTAATTTCGCAGATTCATAGAGGAAACGGCTAACTTCGTCTACTCGTATGTACCGTCCTTGTACGTGGTTCAAGTCTGGAAACGCATCGACAAGCGTAACTCAATTTCATGCGGCGTACCTGACGTATTTGGATTTAGTTGAGATTTTGTTCAACTTCGAGCTACGCGGCTGGTATATATATATATATATATATATATATATTTGTGGAGAAAGAGTAGAAAAGTTAACCTAACCTGTACTGAAATAATAATTGTAACGTGAAATTTCCTTTGTAAAATTTACTTCCTGCATCATCTGTACATTCGATGCATGTAACTTTCTGGCCAGGCTGTACACGTAGATACATTTATTATGAGTATTGTTATTGCTGGAGTATTGATATAATCCTACCAGATGAGTTTTATCATTCGGAACATAATCCAAAAGGCTTTCAACCGTTATCCCAGTATATCACTCCCGAATCAAGGAGCATTATTAAGTTGGATCGATGGTTAAAATCCAAGCGTCTGCCTGGCAGGATTTTGCCCGGGTTAAATTAGAGCGGACGTAATTAATAGTTGTACGTTCGACACGGCGGAAATGGCTGGGCAATATCGCTTTCATAATTCCGAAACTAATTTTCCTGGGATTAAAATCGGTCGCAGCAGATCGGCTGTGTTAGATTAGGTGAGTAATTAATGGCGGACGGCGCGGTCTCGCGTGTGCGCATGCGCGTGGATTATAAGAAGGAGAGGGGAGGGGCGGCAGAGCTGCTCCTGCCTTTCCGTATACCCTGTTTATGTGCTTATAAACTCCTTTTAAATTCTGATTGTCCAATTCTGTGTTTATACTCCTTGACAATGTAAATTCATGGTTTAGTCTTACGCGGGGATTCTTGTATTCTCTTTGTTTCTAATGAATAAATATGACATCCCCTAATCTCCGGGAGAAATTTGAAAAGTAATTGGCAATGGGGTTAAGTCGACTAATCCAATGAAGTTTTCCTGCTTCCTTAAGGATTTAGAAGCCAGGGTGCTTCTTCCTTTACTTGTGGACTTCTTTTTACCTTCTTTTTCGTAACTGTAAATAATCCAAAAAGACTCGTGAGAACCAACTCACTGTGGATGCTACTTGGGTATCCTTCTTAGGAACACGTAAAGGATATATCTCCCTCGTCTTCTCTGTACTTGGGGTGCAAGACGCGTCCGAGAGCTTTCCTCCATTGTCGTGCCATTAGAAGTTTCATCCTTGGAAGGTTGTGAAACAATAGACGAAGGTTCACTGTATTCCACCCTAACGTTACTGTACTAACGTTCGGGTCAACTTGACAAATAGTCCCGGCGGCCCCGGCGAGTGTCTGGTAAAGTTCATCGTGAATCGGCCTTGAAGTTTCATGAGTAATTTCTACAGTCCGACGATCTGCTACTGACTACGCTCGAACAATTGGTATTCCAATTTATCCTGGTTTCAGGTTAACTCCTCGTCGAGCCAGTAGAATTTCTCGAAGGAACTTTCCAAGTACCTGGGAAACAGTTTTTCGATTGTCAGTCGAGGTAGGAGTAAGTGGAAACATAAGTTAATCTCTTTAAAAATAAAATTAAGCTTTTAGCGGATAATCCTGAAGGGATGGGATAAAATAAAATTTTTTTATTTTTTTCGGGATTTAACCATTTTTATAATTATTTCGAAGGATTGGTACTTGAAAATAAGCGGTGTTACAGTCAGGATAATTTATTATGAAAAATTTCATTTTTCGTATCTCAGTAGTGCTTCTCTGCTCTTCTCGCAAATCTCACTGACTTTTATTCTAGGTATCTGCCTTACCTACTTAACCCTGCTACTTTGTTACTCTCGAAGTCTCACGAGATCGTCGCTAGAAACTCTTTCCACTCTCCGAAGTTTATAGGAGAGTTACGGGGTTGCTTCATTCGAAATCACGCAGGACAATTTTTTTTCGTCCTTTCCCGCAAGTTTAAGATATACCCGTGAATGTCGCTGAGATTTATTCGCAGATCATCTTCGATGTGAATCCCCCCTAACCTCTGTCCTGTAGTCAGACGAATTTTCGCATTCCTGTTGGCGCATTTCGCAAGGGCGAATTTTCTCATGAATACTCCCGTATTTGAATTTTCCCATATGTAAATTTTATTCGAGGAAATAAAGAAATTATTCTCCCAAAAAATACGATTTTTTTTTCGTAAACCCACTCTTCTATTTTTATACTTTTCTTCCCTCTTTCTCCCTTTCACGAGGCAATGCTATATTCTTCAAGTTGCTTCTAAAATTCCATTATCACGCGGCGGGCCGACTCGTCCATAAAATTCGAACGTTCGACGAAAATGTGAAATTTCACGAAGCTTACGCAATACTTGCTACAGTTCCTCCATGCACAAATCTGGAGGAGAGTACTCACGCATAAAAAAATCAATTACCCACAGTTCATTCGTGTTAAAAAATTTCTATATACCAAATGAATCACCTACCTTATAATTTTGAGTAATTCTTAAATCATCTATTACATTACGATCAATTATTTAAATAATCAAATTATACAACCCCCCCCCCTCCATCTTCACTCTGTACATACGAGTAGATACTGCAAGGATTCACTCAACTTCACCACATTTCCATCATGCAGGATTTAAGTTGGATAAACCAATCGCGTGCAACCATAAACGAATATTCTTTTCAAATCTGGCACCTGATTGGTTAATCCAACTTAAATCCAGCACGATGGAAACCTAATATTTGAAGCGAAGATCTGCTAGTGCTTACATACCGCATCAGTCTTTCGTCTCTACCTTTCCATGCAAGTTTCACACTTGAGGATTGGACAAAAAAATTAAAGAGTTCACTAAGAAATAAAACCACAACATAATACTCGGTACACGTAATCACATTTTGGATATGTATACATATATATATATATGCACATCTATAAATATAAGCTGCCTGTATCTAACCCCGTATACTCCATATCCACGTACAAATGGTAGCCAAGAAGCTTCGGCTTCCTCGTAGAAGCCATTAATTACGCCGCAACAATGATTAATCGTTTGAAAGCTCACCAGATGAAGGGATGAAAAATCGTAGCTCATCGACCTTTGCGATTCTATTCATCGTCCTATAGCAATTACCCGAAACTATCTCGATTTAACCTCAAAGCTATCTCCGTCAACCTTCGATCCAGCTTTTAATTCCCACTGCGTGATATTGGAGTCGCTGGAACGCACAGACAGCGGGGAGTTCATTTCGTACCAATTGCATAACCCGAGCCAAAACTAATTTACCGTCTACCAACTCAGCCATCGTAACTCGTAACAGGCGGGAGTTTGGGCCATGAGGTGCGCAACTTCAAAAACGGCTCCCAGCGAAAGGATAACTTCGCCCGTAATATATTATTTATGTGACGCTACCGTTTGTTATGCTTTCCTCTCACTCTCTCTCTTTCCCTCTTGATTATTTCTTTCTCTCCCTTAGCGTCCAGTTGTTGGCGACCGCCCCAAAATTAACCGAACCAAAAGTTTCGGCTCAACCGACAAAGCTTTCGCAGAGCCAGGTAGTTAGTCAGTCCTTTTTGCGCATGCGCATACCGGTTCTTCGTGCTTTCTAATTAACTTCTGAGGTCGACGAAGAGGAGGCTGTACTGTAAAATTTATTATTTAACACTTGGCCATCCGACCCACTTCTACCAACCATTACGCATCAACGTTTTCAGACAAGAATTTTTTGTCTCGTTGTCTTCCTGTTATTCCTGCGCTTCCAGAATGCTAATGCGTTTTTTTCTTCTACGCTCTTGGGGATTTGCTAATTTGACTTTGGAACGTGTCAGAGGTTAATATATGTATATATATATATACATATATCCTAAAAGTATATTATAATATTCCACGCGGTAAAAAAACTTTGCTCTCGCTCTGTGATTACCAACTTAAAAGAGATCTACTCGATTACGATCGATCTACGTCACGGTCGTTAATACAGGTCTGGAAGTTTAGCCAATTTTTGGTGGTGGGGGATGACTCTACCATCGATATCCGTTTTTCTTATAGTTTCTATATAGTCTCTACCATGGTACAAATAGACGAGGTACAGCCACTAGCGGTCGCATTTTGGCCAAGATCGATCAGGGACCAATGACACCATCTTCGAAGCCACATCAGTTTCACTTTGAGGGGACTTATTTACGTTTACGGATCGTGAGGAGATGGCCTCTCAAATGGAACTGATGTTGCGGCGTGACGACACACACGTAAAGTCAGCCAATCAGAGCGGAGAGGGTCCAGCGGACGTCTCTGTTCAAATGCGCTAAACCACTAGTGTCTATACCTTGTCTATTTGGGTTATGGTTCCTACTAGGACTGCGAGAGTCGTTGAGATTTAGGAGTCAATCGGAGATACACTCGCGATCAATTCATGAAACGAAGACAAGAGATCACAAATGGTACAAAAGATTTTACCGGTTTTCTAGACTTTATTTTACTAGATTTTACCTAGATCTTTTAAAAATTACGTCTTACTATATTTTTCCAATCTAGAACCTATACTCGCCACCGTTAACAAAGAAGTCTAGATAGACGGGAAATAATTAAATTATTTTTCGTTATTTGCAATCGATAAATTCGCAGCATTATATAATTTTTTATATGAAATTAAAACAAGTGACGAGGATAGTATGCATTTTTCAGTGGTAAAAATATATCAAATTTTTTATTTTAGTCCCAGCGGCTGCCCAATTTTTCTTTTCGATTTCATTAGATGGTAACTTAAATACGGAACGTTTGCTTTTGTCAACCTTATCACAATTGGGGAAACTGATAAAACAATGTCGCTTAAAGTTAACAAGCTCCTTTCAAAACATCCAAAAAACACCCTTATATCGTCCCGCTCCACACGGCAAAGCAGTGAAATACAGAAAGTGGCAACGCTGATTAACTCTTATCCCCACCACCAGAGTACGACCGTGGTCTACGTGTTTGGGGATTTTTTTCTTTCTCTCTTTAAGCGTAGATAACTCAGTATCCTGTACAACGGGGTCCCATTACGGTAAAGGAAGTGGACTCAGTGATTTCTGCAAATCAATGGAGCGAATTAATAACGAGGATAATCAGACCGTAAGTGGAAAGTCGTAGTCGTTTTATGAACGAAGAAGCCTTATACCATGGGACTTTATAACCTATAACGTACTATGGTTTATAATAGGTAAATTCAAAGAGCCCAATGGAAGTTTCAACGATTACGGCTATTAAACTGCCATTGTTAATTTTACTTTGCTCAACGAATATCACCGGGTTTCCCAAGGGACTGTTTTAGACTTTAATTATTTCCGTTTCACCTTACTCCAGCAGCAACCTTGGCTCCGATATACCGACCGACAAAAGGCTGCTTAAGCATCCACGAGCTGGACTCGTTGTTTCAAAAGTACCAGCTACTTTCTAGCGTGGCTGACATAGAACAGGGGATTTCAGCAAGTTCAGCTATCCCATTTGAAAGTTTCTTTAGTACGAGCGAATTCAGAAGAGACTGTCCTACGAACGTGTCATTCGTAGAATTGAATTTTAATGGTAGCTGAAAAAAAATGTTTAAGTCAGAATTGAAAGTTATCGAGGAATTTTTTTAATTAAAAAAACGTCATTTTATATTTTCATTTAATCCAAGTTTCGATGTTATTAACCTTACCGATCGATTCTGACCTTTTAATTATTCTCCCATATTTTATCTTTTACTTCTGGTCAGTCGGAGAATCACGTTATGGCTACAGCTGACACTTTCTATAGACGACCGAAAATCCATGCGAATCTCTCGCGAATCTGGGATAATGGTATTTGGGGATATTGGCAATTACGCAAACACGCCATGTCGAGCTCTGTCAGTGTGACAATTAAGCGACGTCGTACTCTATTGGAGATTGATCGCGTTATATATCCCCCTGTCAATTTATCATTGATATCAAAAGATCGTACCCTGTGTAAAATATTATTGAGCGCCTTAAATTTTTGATCTGACAGCTGTCAAACGTGACAGGTTCATTTCAGCCGTACAATCCTTACGGGTTATCGAATAAACATATAGATTAGCTCGAAACAATAAACATTAAATTCGATTAAACAGTTTGATCCAGCTTTCCGGAAATAGGTATTACCGGAATTTTTCAAATGTTCAATTTTCAAACTAATTCCATAATACCATGATCCCAGGGTAAAGCCAGCCGTAAAAGCGTACCTTAATACCAGTCATAATTTACGTAGTGCTTGGTATCCCCCTTATAACTCAACGAATGGATATTACTACGCTGCATTGCACCCACCTATATGCACTTGCATACTATTCTCTGTATATATCTATAGGACGTTCTAATATCGCCATGGACCAGTTACCTACAGGTCGTTCCAGTAAGGTCTTATGTATTTTCTAGATTGCTTGCCAAAGGTATGAAACATCAATGAGTCCAGAGACGTAAGGTTTATTGCTTCAGGATAGCTCTGACTATACTTATACGTTATAATAACATAGGACGCAGTACCAACCTTAGGAAACAATATCCCTAGATGCCCTCACGATATTTCTCAAGATAAAATCCCCATGAGAAGTTCAAAAAAAATTATCTACATTTATACTAAAATAACAGCAGAGTACATTGTTCTTCGTGCGTACCTTTACACTGGTTTTTGTACTCAACTGGAATTTATCCGCAGATTCAGGAAACGCCATACAACCGTGAATTTGTTTATCTGTAGTCAGATACAGGAAACCGTTTAATTATTCAAAAATGATTGGTCGCTTACCTTATCTAAATCATGCAATGTCGACCTGACCGTGTGGTGAATGTTAATGTCTGACTTTTTTTTTCTTTAATTACAGACATCAATTCTACCTGCACTCCCGTCTCGAACTCGTCGAGGGAAGACTGAAGGTTTCGGATTGGTCCTCCGTCGCCAGATTGGTCGCTTTGATAGCTCAGGCTGAGGGGGGTGATTACGATGCCTTACTACCCCCGCATGCACTGTATTCACAGTGCTGTCAGATACAGCCGATAGAACCTTGCGAGGCGAAACCGCAGGATTTCCTACATCGTATAGTACAGCAGCATAAGGAGATCAAGGTACGTTTACGGCCTCGAGTTCTGGATTCATTTACTTAGTTGTATGGACAAAAGCGACACAGTTGTGGGAAACACTGATTATAATGACGGCACTGGGCGCTTGGACCAATAATGAATAAATTTATTTTCAGGGCATGAAGGCATCCACTGCTGAATATTGGCTCCTGAAGGAAGTGTCGAATTTGGATACGTTTGGCCAAGAGATGTTTCACAGTAAATTCGGCTACAATGGAGTCTCGATGATCGGTGTTGGTCCACACGGCATTACGGTTTATCGGGGACAAGATGAGGAGACACAGAAGTACGTTAGTTAATTCTGATAATGATTTAATTAACTTGAAGTAGACGTTATCGATCGATCCCCATACCGAATAGGTGACCCAGTTCAAGAGATTATGACTATGGAGTGTCAGTGAATTCTCAGTGCTACCCTCGTGGAGGTTGTACTTGGTCAGAATTTGTGTTGTTCCAATTGCGTCTGTGTATCAGAGAGAAAAAATAATAAAGAGAAGGCAGTGATTTTACGACTACGACTGTCGAATCGCTTGGTTGTTCTATATTCTCACGGTAGAGGCGGCACGTGTCATTTCTAATTCACTGATATCAAAGTCAGATTCTCGACTTCCGGCAATGCAGTTTCCTCTCGCATCACTCGCAGCTAAATAATTCATTTATCTCTTTCAGCATACCATACACAGCTATACAAAGCGCCACTTCCCAACGGAGGATGTTCCACCTGGTGTATTTGTCTCTGGACGGCGAGGAAACATCTTTAGATTTTAAACTGGATTCCAGCCAGTCTGCTAGTGGATTGTATCGAGCAATTACGGAGAAACATGCCTTTTATAGCTGCGAGACTGTGAGGAGTGCCGTCACTGCGCAGTTCATCCGCGACCTTAAGGTAGTAGAATATTTTTAATGCATAATCTCGAATTCCATAAACGTACTTGTTATCGCGAAACTTGAGTACTTCTAACCGTAGACCTTAATTGCCCACTAGGGAACTATTATTTCTATATTCAACGAGGACTCCACCCTGGGCAAGAAGTACGTCTTCGACATTCGCAGGACCTGCAGAGAGGTATACGACAATGCAAGGAGAGCATTGTACTGCGAGGAAGCCAATATTGAATTACCCGAGGAGAATAAAATTGTGGACAGGCATGATGGCGACGACTGTCAAAATCGAAAATGCAAGGTATTTTGGTTGATTGATTATTATTTGTTTTATTAGCATTTTTTAACTAAGATATAGGATATCATTGTCTCACGTTCTCTTGTAGGAATCTCGTGAGTGCCTGGCCAGACTCCTGGATGCTATGCTATGTCGTATATGTATGGACCGCACTCTGGACACTGCACTATTTCCCTGTGGACACGCTGTGGCTTGCCTCGATTGCGCCAGAAGATGCGAGAGATGTCCTCTGTGCAGAGCCGACATAGGTCACTGTCGGACAATTTATCTGCCCATTGAATTGACCCACGTGGACAAGCAGAATCCAAAGAGCCCCAACGACGCGATGGAGACCAGCTTCGTAGCCACCAGGAAGCCATCGACGGAACGTATCGCGGAGAGGATTCTCACTGGAAATGAGACGAATAACAACAACAACAATATTTGAGAACGCCGCGCGATGCGTCAGTGCAGCGCCATTAATAGAATCTTCAGGATTTTCACGTGTCGTATCGAAAGGCCGTATGTTTGAATTGGATAAAACAAAAATGGCGAAATTCTCATTTGCCGCGAAGGTTATTAACGATTTACAATTATTTTCCTATCGCTTGATTATTTACCCTCCCCAAGAAAGTTTATTATCGCCATGCTTGTTTTCAAATCGCCAGTAATTCAAACATCACGCTCTCCTTCGGGAATCGAATTGCTTATATTCGTATAATATGGAGACAGTCGTATTATTCGCGACATTTATTTTTTTTTCAGTAACAATTAACATTGATCGCGATGTAAATAAGAGCGACATTTTTTTTTAATTTTTAATGGGAAACTATTTTGACAAATTTTGTTTTCCTTGGTCACGCTTCACTTCCGTTTAATTTCTCATATTCGAAAAGCTTTTTTGTACGCGCACGTGGAGAGTGATAATGTCGTATGCGTATGGACAGGCGCACCCTACAATGTTGGAGGCGCTTGACGCCGGACGCATTACGTATTAAACGCGCGTTTCCGAGGATAATATTTCACGGATATTGCGTAGCTTTTCCTAAAGCCTACTAATTCTAACCAAATGTCTTCTCATTGTATAAGCAGTGACCTCAGGATAATGATATCCGCGAACGAACGGTGACATAGGCCTTTATTTTTTCTTATTCTTTTTCTCATCTGTCCGTAACCCTCTTCTTTATTTCTTTTCCTTTCGTTATTTTTCTCCTTAATCTGCGTCTATCCGTTTTAGCTGTGAATGTGTCAGGTACACCTTTTCGTGGACGAAACAAAGGAATTTCTTTTATCTTTTTCCCTCCTGCTTCGAGCTAAATAAAAATTATAGTTTTCGCTGAAAAACTGGGACGACAGTCAGCTCGAAATAAAACTCCATGCCGCTAAACCGGAGTATCACGGTTATTGGCGATGACTGTGCGACTTACGACATCACGGTCCATTCTAGCCGGTAACCCGATGCTAAAAGTTTTAACTGTGTAGAAGAGTTTTTCCCGTAAAGCGTATGCAAGTAGAAATAAAACAAACGGAAAAGCGAAGTGGAGGGCGG
Source organism: Trachelus tabidus (assembly GCA_030142655.1). NCBI lineage: Eukaryota > Metazoa > Arthropoda > Insecta > Hymenoptera > Cephidae > Trachelus > Trachelus tabidus. The sequence goes on from JARQTI010000697.1 coordinate 225,374, forward strand.
GAGGGAATAAAGAAATGAGGACGCGTTATAGGAAATAATAATGGAATTTATGGTACGAAGTGCCGCGTTTTACTTACGGGAATTATATCGCTGACAAGAATGTAATTTGAAATAGTCCATAAGGGACAGTTTATTATTTTATTTTTTTCACATATCCTCTTTCTCTCTTTTTTTTTCTACGTGTGATAAATGGACCAATGTGTTGCTTACGTGTTTCACGGAAATTCGCTTTTTTCTCTCACTCCCCTTCTCTCCTCTCTCTCTCTCTCTCTTTTGCTATCTTTCCTCGTGGTATTCTTCTCTTTTTCTCATTCTTTTTGTCCTTCTATTTCTTTTTCTTCGTCTGCGGTTTAACTCTGACTCAGACGCTGCCCCAGAGTGCAGGGGTCGAGCCTTTTATCAAAATAACTGACCCTTTGTATATTTATTATAACATTCGAATACGCTATACATAACACATAATCCCGTACCACTTGAAAAACGACTGTCATAATATTCCTGTTTTGTAAAGGATCCTTCAATGAAATGGTATTGTCGTGACTTCTTCGTGCGCAAATGAGAAATTAATTGAATAGGAAAAAGTCGTCTTTACTAAGATCTTATGAGATAGTCTCAAAAGAGAAAAAGAATTAATAGTCATTGTCGACGACAATCCTTGCATTTTATATTTTTTCTTTTTTTTTCCATACACATATTTCTAGTACAGTCAAACCCTTATCGTTCCAGCAGTACTGCTGGTTGGAGTGATAAGGGTTAAACGTGTGACTAGTACAGTAGTTTACTCGTTGGGTCTCAACTTCTCTTTGTACCGTAGAGCCATGCAAGATAAAAATTACGGTTCTCCTTGTTATCAACCAGTTTCATAGGAAACTCCATATTTATCCTCTTACATTTCCTGTTCTCTCCCGACAGGAGGTATTGGAGCTACAGTAAACAGGGAGGACGCAAAGAATCGCATTAGATGAGAAGACAGAGAGAGAGAGAAAAAGAAAAAGAATGAGGATGAAAAGAATATGAGACACGCGGGATAACCTTACTAGGAGCATTTTTTTTTGCTGAAGTATCCTATACAAATAGCAAGCGTTATTACCGTAATATCTGTTTATATGTACATAAGAAGTTGCGATAACCTCCGTGACCTCAGGAGGGTTCAAACCGAGCAAAAGTCATAAGTTCACCAAATGTTAAATCCGATTTGCACTAAGCTGGTGTACCAGCGATAATCTATCGAGCAAGACATAATAACATACAAGTAAAAGTAAAATAAAACAGCACCATAGATGACTATAAATACACTAATAAACTATATACATATATATGTATATATATAATGTATACGTGGCATTTATACTGTTAAATTACAAGAAAAAAAAATTCTTAAGAACCTATCGATTCTTATTGATTTCAAGAAAAGAAGTCAGTTTCCCAATATTGCTAAGCCTTATTGTGAAAAGCCTTCCGATTCGGGGATCGATAATATATTATGCGTATCGTTTGGTTCACCAGCTTTTTTATCCCGTCAGCAGCCAGCAAAATGGACGTCAGTAATAGAACAGAATTCACTTTCTTGTTACCGCACCCTTTACCACCGTTAGATATACTAGAATAGAACTTGTTCTTACATCCAAGCGAGCATTCTACTACACATGAAGAGCGTGTGTGTGATAGAGAGAAAGAGAGAGAATACATGTGTGAGAAAACGAAAAGAGTGAAAGGGATGAAATTGTTTGAGGAGCGAGAAATAAGTAAAAAAAAAAAGGAAAGACGGATAAATACTGTGAGAATGAGCGAAATACGTGGCAATTGTTATAGTCATACATCAATGCAAATGTACACCTAGTTCATAATTATTTATAAGTCATAAAAAGTGATACAGCCGACCGACGTAAACTCGCGTTTACACGTAAACCCTTCGCTAGGCTTAAATAACCTTTAAGTTATTACTTGTTCTATTTTTCTTATCGCTTCTCGAAGCTTAATTGCTATGTTTACTTTATTTTCTCTCCTGTTTGTACAACTTTTATTTCTATTCCAATCTTGGGTCATCTAGATTATCGTGAATTCACGTAGTCACGTGTAAACGCGATGAAGGATATACGTCATGGTTTGGCAATGTTAAATCCGAAGTTAGTGAAACATTTCAATGCAATGCCGTGTCAGGCCACTGTTGTCGGAGAAGTTGTGCAGGACTTAATCCTCACGAGGATTACCCGAATAACCGGCTTACGATATAGTGGCACATAGAGTTAACATTACGTTTAATTTTTCTACGACATTCTTTTACTTTTCGTTATCCTTATTCGTATCCTTATCTGTAACTTTCGTTAACCACGTAGTACGGTAGATTTAGTGAGGATTCTTCGAAAGCAGTGGGCTGAATTCTTTAATCTTAAAATCCAAATCGACCCCCCTCCCCCTTCCCCTCCTACTCCCCCCCTCAACCACAAGAAATATCTTTTTACTCCTACTGCGTGTCTTTTTGGTTAACGATTGTTATTATTATTACCATAAATATTATTCAATAACAAAAAGAATAACTATAATACAATTATAATGTAATAACTTCTTGTGATTACGTCTCTGTATAAAATTGTAAGGAGATCGTTGGAGACGTCGTAGCGCGTAGGGAGCGTTTAATCCATATAGTGGTAGCGAGGAGAGACAATGGAAGAAGAAAAAAATAAGAACAAGATATAAAAATAAAATATAAAGAACGGTGGAGAGACTTGAGAGGATAGTAGCGGAGGGCGCGCAGTCCTTGTCCACAGGATCATTGTTTGCAAAGAGTATTTTTAAAGTATTTCCAATTATTTTTTAGTATTACATCAGGGTCCCACTCATCGATGGTGGTATAAATAAAAGCGAAGAAAAATGTGAAAAAGATTTAAAAAATATTGTACGACAAGACCGATGCAACCCTACACGAAATAAATACGTAGACTAACCATGTCCCGCATTGTGATGATTAAATATCGTGAAACCACTATTTGTTATCAGTGTATATTTATTTCATGATCGCATCTAACCTATACAGTTTTATTAATGTTTGTTATGCTTTAAAAATGTCGAAAACGACGGCTTCAATTTCATCAATATTATCGTTACGTCTATTAGACGCTGTGTGACAGCATCCGTCGGAGTGACGTGTTAAATAGCAAAGAAAAAATATGAAAAAAAAAACTTATGACTGCATCGCCGAGAACTATTCTAGGGAATTTTAAATTGGGTGATTGTTTAATTGTCTGCTTCGTAATTAAACCAGATCCTACTTATGATAGAAATGTGTTCAGGATTCTGGAGAAAGTATTATGATTTTTACAATTGCCAAATATGGTGACGTAATTGGACTAACTTGTAATTTATATTTGAGACTGGGTCTTTATTATACTTGAGTTCTCATCTTTCTATGTATTATTTATTTCTTATCTGCGTTAAAGGCACTTGGCGTGGTCATTATCATCGCATAAATTATGTATTGGGAACGTATTGGATTTTATTATTTTAGAATTGACATTTCGTTCCTAATGCGACATGGGCGGGGATTGACATTTGCTTGTAATTAGTAACGACAAAGGAACTCGGCGTTTTCGTTTGATTTTGGCATATTTGCTGAAAGTTTGTTTGCGGAAGGGACCCTTTCTCAGGCTTGTCGGTTAGCAAATGTCGGTAAATGCCTAGCGTGTTCGATCCTTCAGTTCACGGGGCAAGGAGGGGACTAACCTGTTTTCCAAGACTGGCTTCGCGTCGGTTATACGAATTTTCGGGTATTAATAATTCTTTTTACATTCTTGTGTTTCACCTTCGCGAAGCTAGTTCTTCTTAAATTGTGAATAATACCTACTTTGATGTTTAGCGTCCATATTGCCCTCTAGCCGTAGGCTGCGTTCTATTTAATTTTCTTCTGGCCTTGACACATTCTTCACGAAGCTTCTGACGCCCGTAAAACTGAACTTCCTCGAATTTTCTATATGCTTCTCTGAAAATAATATTTTATTACGAAGGCGGTAACGTTAGACAAGATTTAAATCGGTCCGGGTTTATATTCAGGTTCCTAGACATGCATCATTGGTGGGCCTGTATTTTAAATTAAGAACAAGATGCTGTATTATAGTATTTGTTTTATTATTATTAATATCGTACACGGAAAAAGAATACATTGATTTGTTGCGCAAGTCCAAAACCTACTGGTCAAACCAAGTTACTCGAAAGTTCTAGTACTTTCGACATTTCTATAGGATAGAGACGGGGCAGGCGATGATCGTAGATTTAGCGATTCTTTTGAGTAAAAACGTTCACACGGTATCCTTTTCTTTAACAACCGGTCGGACTCGAAGGTGCAGTTCAAAAAATCGACGCCGGTCTCGCTAGGTCTTAAATACAATGATGCTTTTCAAAATTTACGCGGCTTTTCTCATAGCAGCAGTCTATTAGCGCCCCGGTATGCGCGCGCATGCGTCGCTCACTGTGATTGGCTAGCAGAGCGGACTGTCATATGATGAAGCTGCGTGGCATCATGGGAAGCCTATTGCAATTTTTCAACATGGCGGTGGAATGAAACCAAGTCGTGGAGCCGTGCCGTCGTAAAATGTATATTTCGTAGTAGCTCGAGACACCGTATCGCTTTTGTAACGTGCGCGACGGTATAACGTGTCTCCAGGCCGATCGGAACGGTGCGTATCACGTGTAAATATGTATGTGACGGTGCGCAACGGCACGCTGAAGGTGACACCCCGCGACTCCGTATGGTGCTCGAGCACGTATGGCAGAGACTAGAATCCGAGATAAGGGAGCCCTGATCTTTCTGTGCGGTGCGCGTCGCCTTCTACGAGCCGCCCCGACGTTTTAGCGATGCTCTGCCCGCCTAGGCCGAACTGTGAAAGTGTGAGTGTCCCGTGAAAATTACAAGCGGATCGAGTCAAGATGCTCGTGGCTCCGCGTATTTCGGAAGCAGCACGGCCAGTGTGCTCAGATAATCGTGCTAGTCCCTTAGTACTCCTTTCTTCATTTTATTCCTAGCTGTAGCTTCGCTAGATAACCTCGACTTTCGAATAAGTTTGAGCAACTTCTTCTGGACATGGGTATCAGCTTGGCTCTGATCGAAATGAGTTTCGATCAGACACCTCGACGAAACCTGCCACCATTGTGCTCGGGCTCATTGTATGATCGTGTGTCTTGCCTAGCTTATGCAGAATTATATTCCTTGATCATTATTTAAATATTTATCCAATGTCTTTTACGTTTCTTTCAACGATTATCCTCCCGAGGAAGATCTTTTAGCTTAAGACTCGATGAATTTCGTGACAGTATGCGTGAACTTACTTTGGCACCATTCGTCGTTTGATTCTTATGTAAATGCCAGCCTAGCTTGAAATTTTTGGAATTATTATGCTTTTGCTAATTTTTTCTATTGCTGCCGATATCCGAAGAGGTACTTCTTGGCCGGTGTCGGTGAAAGTACAAGCTATTCGCAGTGCGTAGTGTTATTCAGAGATACAGTTTGCAGCTGGCACCTAAGAATGTCAGAACTTGAATTAATGTAGTATCATTTAATGAAACAACTTTTAGTGTACACAAATATTCATAAATCTTTATGTCTCTTTCATTTATTGGACACTGAATTTACCTGATTGAAGATTGGTTCTGTAAGAATTTAATCAATGTCAGTCTGTCTTACTTAGTTTAAATAGTCTTTGTCAATTTGTTACGCTCTTGCATTGAATATGCTATGAAGATTAGTTTTACTGTAAAAGTTATGATCGACTGGTTCACTGTGAATATGTATCTCTAATCAAATTTTATTACGATTCATTTAGTTTTAATTTTTCTTATATATTTTCTACGATAGACACCTTGCAAATTAATTTCTTTTTACTTTGCAAGGAACCATCGTTGTGCATCCTGTTTTGTTTTGACATATTGGAATGCCACGCGTTTTCCGTCCACCGTTGAGAGAATGAGGTCACAGCTGCACCCAAATAAACTCATTTGCATACAATAAGACAACTCAGACTCTTTGAAACAGTGCTCTTGAGACTACTAGTACTAATGAAATTGTACCCCACAAGGCCTGTTTTATTTCGGGGATGCTTACTTCGATACCTTATTGTGCATTGGAGACCAAGTTCAATTTTAGACTCACAGTTTGATCAGATGTCGAGTGCTAATCTGGAATACTAATGTTGACTTTACTTCTCTCCTACTCACTCTCCCTACTCTTTGCCCAATGCCTTTTTTGTGTTCAGTATCTTTAACTCCCACACGCAACACCTCATATTTTTCTACCAATGTTCTTTGAACTGTTAAACTGTTAAAGAACAGCCGTTAAATCTGATCAAGAATTGTAGTATCCCTTTTGCAAAAGACGTTATCTACTTACTTTCCACTTTGCAACACTTGTGCTAACATGAAAAATAAACCCTCATTTTATCTGTTCTTTCAGATACGTGCAGCACTACGAATCTACGTTAATATCTACGCTTAGTGATTTACGTGTACGGCGTGCGTACACAATCCGAAGATATACGAGGGTCGCTAGAAGACCCGATGGTTTCCTGACATGATGGAAAGCAAGTTGTACGTGAAGAATGAGCCGGGACTTGAAGGGCAATCGCTCGCGAATGCACAGCCCAATCCTTTGACAGCGGATGATGTTGGAGGGCCACGAATATGCTTCGTCTGCGGCACCCTCGGCCACGGCGAGCACTATTGGCTCCGCGTCAAGCCGAGTCCCGGTGCAGCGCCGAACGAGCCTTATTTCCCATTCCTGGAGTCGCACGAACCGCCTAATGGCTACCGGGGCGAAGGTATCAGAAGTGGAGCCGTCAAGGCGTGTAGTCTTTGTTATGCTCTCCTCCTGCAGCAATGGGAAAGTTACGAAAGGGATGCGAGGCCTCATAGTCAACGAATCTATTGGCTGAAGAGATGCGACGGAGGTCCGTTCACTGGTGCCGAAATGGCTCTCCAGGGTGAGTACGCCGCCCAGGTACTTGGACTGACAAACGATCAGCCACCACAGCCCAGACAGGAGAGTCGTTCAGTGGGAATCTCGCCAAGACTTCCAACGAATTCGCCATCGCCTAGAGTCGAGCAAACAAGGCCGCCATCTAACTCAGTAGAGCTGCCAAGACCACACTCCAACACCACGGATCCATCTCGACATCTGGAACAGGCGAGACTCACTATGGAGTCACCACATCAGAGATTGCAATCGCCTCATCAAAGACTGCAGAGCCCTCGGCAGCCCGTCGAGGAGCCAAGAATTTCCAACGAAGCCGCCCTGGATTTAAGGCACGCACCGAGGAGTTCACCTGCTCCGCAGTCCAGTTTGCCTTCTCAACCGCAAGGTGAAGATCCTCTATGTGCCCTGTGTCGAAGATCCCCCAGGGTTCCTTTAAGCTTCATGCATCTATGTTCTCTATTTCTTTTCGCTCTAACCTCTTTTTTTCTTTCACTTTTTCTTTTTTTCTCTCTTATATCGAGCGAACTTTCTTTCGTGGGGTTTTTATCAGGAATGTAAAGGTTGTCTCTGAACCGCCGACGCGAAATTCAATATCCAAAGGCGGCTTTAGATCATACTTTTACTTTGAATTGTAAATGCCGCGTCCTCATTGCGAAGATGATATTACAGGAGGAAGCGCCGGATAATCGATTTGTAATCAATGCCATGGGAGGCACGGTGATTCTATCCATGTTGTTCCGCGTATCACACTTCGACGCTATTAAACTGTAAACCAGTATTTCGTAATGCGTCCTATTATGCGTGTAGCCTCCAAGATGATTATCGAGCGTAATAGATACTGACGTTTGGATACTCGAATATCTTATTAAGTTAGAGGGTTTCTTGATCACGGTTCAATAATTATATTACGGTAATGAGGAATTAATTTTGCATATTATTCACTCAATAATGGAAACGCGAGTTACATGGACACACTGCAGTGTAAGATTATTTTAATACTTTTGGGCCGCACTTCTTTTTGCAATTAATTGGGCGTACATTAGGGATACCACTGGGATTATCGATCATCGAGATCCTCAGCTGTTCACACACAGATGCTTGATATTTTCATGCGGAAATACGTGTAATGTGAGAGTCGTGTTTATGCCAGACATTAGTAATGAATGTCAACCTGTTACTGCCGCTCGGTGTGAACATCGTTCTCTGCATTTGCAAAACCAATGGGGTTCTCGTAGTTATCTTCAGACTGAATGATAGTCAAGCTTGAGAGGTCTCATCCAAGTTTATTGGGATTTCAGATTAGAAATGTAGAGCGTAAAGAATTATTCGGTAATCGTGTTACTACATATACATATAAGCGATTGCACAATCTCGACTCTGCTCAATACTGGTGTTCCTCAGATTCAATTATATAAGGGAAATCAAATGTTATTTATGATCTCATCGATCAGTGATCTTAGCCCTAAGAATACCTTCGATGCTCATTCGTATGGTTAAAAACATATTGTCACTCAGGATGACAGCGAAGAAGGCATTGAGAATTCTTGTAGTGCATGTAGATAAGACAGCGAAGGCTTTTAATAATATATATTATCAGTCGAATCAAGTTCTGAGATTTCTCAAGGAATACGTAGTAATGCAAAAGTTAAGACCATGCGTAGTATCCCTAATTATTAAGATGACCCGAAGAGTTTAATTGGATCTTTATCTGAGGTCAGCCGGACGGCTTTGGCCGTAATTTCAATGATGGTGTACAAAGAATGTCTTGTTCGTCTTCTACATCCGAGTAGATCACGCCCCCCGTCGTATGTAGGAGTTTATGCGGTTACTTGCTTATCCAAGAATTTCCAATTGCAATCTTTCGCCGAGACAGCGATTACCGCTTTTAAAGAGTCACGAATCACTTTGACTTGCGCTTAGTAGGAGTATCGTGCGACCGCGCTTACTGATAATTTTTCTACTTTTAAAAATAGTCGCAGAGTTGCGTGACCGTTTGCTGCAAGCCATCGCGACATCTCAAGACGAAATGGTCCAGTCGAAGAACTCTAATCGTGAGTGCTCGCGCTATTATAACATATAGTGGCATCTATCAGATTCAAGTAAAAGCTGCTTTTTAACGTTGACCGATTATCACAACTTTAGTATGTATTCCCCGTAAACAAACGAATCTCATCGGCGTTTATGTTGGCCTTAGCCCTTTCGGCTCGCTAATGTAAACATGAGTAAGTAGAGGTTAACAATTTCACAGATAACGCTGCACTAATCGCTGCAGCCTTATTTCATTAAGTTAAAAAAAAATGCACGTTTTACAAGTTTTCCGCTACGCGGCACTTTTCGTTCTCCGCATGCTTGTAAGTTAGTTCGCTTCCTTCTGTACTCCCGTCATCAACACGAACGTGAACGTGTGTACATACATAGATATATTTTTTTTTTAATTATTTAGCCTCTATGACATTCTTCAGTTTATTTATCTCTGTGTCTTTTACTATCATGTTGCTATCTTCTTGACTTTATATCACAGTCTCTTCTAAGTCACACTCGGTGCGATATTAACTTTACTGCTCTTCTTGTTTCAGCCATCTATAGTGGAGGCTCTACGTCTAGCGTGGGGACGGATATCCTGGATCTCTCGATGCCGGACAAGAATTCTGTTACCGAAGTCTGTTATGTCTGCGGAGATGAGTTCAAGCGAGGATCACTCAGTCACATAGCAGCGAAACCACTGCCAACGCCACCACATCCTGCCTCCAGTCCTCCGCCGTTCTTCCCATCCCTAATGTTACATCCTAGACCAAGCAGAAGTCGTCCGATGGACAGTGCTGGTCGTGTGCAGGTAGGTTTATTAGAAAGTTTATAACTTTGAAGATGAGAAATCTGGGATACTCTTGAGTTTTTAGTATGCTGACAGTGTGCCATTAATATATTTATTTTTTAGGCCTGCTCCGCGTGTCAGAATCACCTGTTACTCCAGTGGAAAGCTTATACACGTCAGGGTGTACCGCACGGCGACCGGAATTATACTCTCCGTAAACGTCAGGCACCTGCAATGGATACTACTAATTTCATTTGCTACACCTGCGCCCTAGAGTACCCATCGTCCAGTATTAGGCTGCTGTACTGCTGCCCCAATCCCGAGAAGGAGGCGTATTTTCCCTTTATCTGTTCTCTAAGACCGCCTCCTGGTGCCAGTCCGATAAGTCCCCAGGGCATGGTACAGGTTTGCTCTATCTGTTACAAGGCCATACCCCAGAAGCAGCAGGTCTTCAGCGGGGAGAATCACGAAGCTCAGCCTGCAGGGCAAAATATGGATTTTCGACAGCAAGGTCAGTATTGAAATTAGTTTATATATGGAAGTTTTGTAGCTGGTTAGTTCATTCTTTACACAGAAGATGATTGTGTAAGAATCTTGCCAACAATTGTGCGGTAATTATAACATACGAAATTAAGTTAAAAACAAAAATCGTTTTTCAGGTCCCTCGCCACGACCTGCTGTGGCTAAATCGCCAGCAAATTCGGCTGGGAGTGACATTCGGTTTAAACCTTACGACCTGAACAAGTCGACGGTGGTTGTCAGTAAACATCGTAACGCGGGTGTGAAAGCACCGCCTCCGGGTCAACGAAATTCACCAAGCAACGGTCCTGCCGAAAATGGTACGGTCGCTTTAGGACAGAATTACAGGTGCTATATATGCGAGAGACTTTATCCTCGTACACACATGGAATGGTGAGTCTGATAATTATTTAAGGTACCAATGAAGATCGTATCGATGATTAGTATGAACTAATAATTTATCGTATATTTGCCTTAGGCTCTCGACGAGTCCTGAAGGTATGAACTCCCATGCAATGCATTTCCCCTGTCTGAGAGGAATGGCCAGGACTTCTGAAAATGCCTGTATGGATAGCCACGGAAGAGTTCTGGCTTGTAGTCACTGCGTCAATCATTTAGCGCAGCAGTGGGAAAACATGGATGCTGAGCGTATGCCTTTAGAACGTCGCAGGTTGGTATCACGGATCATCCTGATAATACCTCGCGAGTAACAGGGTCCCCACATTATGAATATCCTTTACCTGTTTTAGGTACAATATTCCTAGTCCACATCCAAACGGCGACGTTAGCCGTTCCATAGCCACACCACCGAGTTCCAGCTCGGATCGTACCTTCGGTAGTAATCCAGGAACCTCCAGCAGCTCTATTTACTGCTTCCTCTGCGGTTTACACAGTGACCTCACTCTGGCCAGAGTCCTCTACGGTCGTCCACAGGGACGGAACGCACCATTCTTTCCTGAACTGTTACGACATCAGTCACCGCCCAATGCGGAACAACTCAGAGAGGACGGATCCGCCCTGGTTTGCACCTTTTGCTATCACTCCCTACTCGCCCAGTGGCGACGATATGAGAGTCTCTCCAGTGGACAGCAGGTGAACGCTGCTGAGAGACAGTACGACACCCATGATTATTGCTGCTACGTGTGCGGCATCACCACCTACAGGAAACGGGTGAGGGCTCTGCCCGTCAAGGACTTCCCGTTCCTCAGGTATCATCGACAACCTGAGAAGAGCTTACTCCTGGAGAATGGAGACTTCGCCGTGGTGTGTCTTGACTGTTATGAGACTCTACGCACTCAGAGTCTAGAATACGAGAGATGGGGATTGCCCGTTGAGAAGAGAGAGTACAATTGGATAGTCCAACCGCCTCCACCGGAAGACAGTCCTGAAGCAGCTATAGCAAGACTACCCTCTGGAGAAAGATCTGAGAAGGTGGTGAGTCTAAAGATTACAAGTGGTATTATCTTTCATCAGGACTGCTTGTAATCGGATTCTTTTGTCTATTCAGGTACCGCCAACCTTGACCGTACGACCCGCGCACAAGAACTGCTCGCCCAAGGCACCGGAGAAGAAGGCGCAAGGAAAACTGCCGGAAAAAGAACAAGGTAAGTGACGACGGAATTGATACATTTTTTATACACCGTGTAAACACGTGTCGTGGGATCATAAAAATGTCACGTAGACGGAATTGGTACCTGATAGCGATATAATCTACTGTTAAGAAATGATTTAAACTCCAAACAGGAAGTATATAAATAAGATAAGATTCAAAGAGAAAATAACGTCGCTCATCGTCTGGCCGTCTTGCTTGTCGCCCGTAACCTATTTTATTTTTGATATTTGGTATTAAAATTTATATATGACTTCACGCAACGACTCTCTCGTCAGAAACAGCTTAATTAAACTTTTCCGAGGGACTCGAGGAAGATTCGTGCGGACCTCATACCAGGTTCCCTTATAGCTGGAGGAAATTAGTCTAAGGGATAATTTAAAAAATTTTATCTCCTGGCGCCCTTCAACGGAGTACTTTTTAAATTAAAACGTACCCTTGGATACTACGTGTCTCTTCCTGGATAAACGTTACCCTCCAGTTCATATACAAGTACTCTTCGAGTGGAAAGAATTCTTGGATCCTTCAATATTTGCTAGACTCACCCGTCCCGGGTTATCTGGCCGTATTTCAGCGCTATCTCACCGCCGCAGACGCGTCGCGACGGTGTGCTCCTCTCTTCTACCACTTCAGCTCAGCTTTGGTTAACTGCTCTTCACGGGAGGAAGTTACCACTCAAAAATGATAAATTCACATGGTCCAATACCGGCGAAGCATAGAACGATACCGGACTGGGTAACTTTATTGGGAAAGCCAGTCTGCTTTCAGAGTCATTACATCCTTATCTGAATTCTGGAGCTGTTTTATTTTTTTTATTGCGATTAAGGATCTTCCATAGACCCATCGACGTTGAAAGAGCAGCCTCCAGGAACCCTTCTTGCTCCAATCCCATCCTGCAGAATTTCAAAAGGGATGCCAAGTGTGTACATGCACTTGAACAAAGAGACGTCGGGGTGTTGTGAAGACTATGAAGGCTAAAAGAAAGAAGAGCAGAGGACAGCAGTGTACAGGGCGCAGGGAGGATTTGAAGGGATGAGGAGAGTGGATGAGCCTTGAGTGGTGCTCTTAAAAATCTGACAGACAAAAGGATCCTGACGCTCAAGAACCCATCCGGGAGAAGCCTGATGGTTTGTCTTAGAGTGTGTTTCTTCTTTTTAACCGACTTCATTCACGTTAACCTCTTCCGATCCTTCTTCCTAGACATTCCTGTGCGAGCATCCTCATCCTCTTCTGGATCTCTACTCTTCCTCATATCGAGAGACTACATCCCTTGGGACGTTGTCGGCATTTACTCTGTCGGGACACTACCGTGTATCGAACCAACCTAGTGCTGCTCGAAGAAGGAATAACTCTGCACGAAATTTTTCTGCCGGTTTTCTAAAGTATTATAATCCCGAGACTGTCGAGGATAAATTTTGGAGTACGTGGCAACGATCGACGTAGGGAATCCAAAAAAAAAATGGCAATCTAGCCAACGGCTCTGTGCCAACTATACGCAGTAGATGCCATAGTTTCTCCCTAGGGTGAGCTAGAAGATTTTCACTGTTGTTTTCTATTTTACGTCTTTCTATTTCTGCTCCAGGATAACACCGTACTCTTTTTCTTCGTCGGAAACTCGAACACCCGGTGTTATCCTCTGCGCATATTTTTACCAAAAAAAAACAAATGTCATTCTCCTCGTCCAATTCCTTGTTCTCCGTAAACTAGCTTCCCGTAAATATAGCGACGTAAATTTCCATTTAAGTAGTCGCACCGTTCATCGGGAAGTTTCCACGGCGAGGATGATAGGGAAACATGTAAATTCTCCATACCATAACGACAAAGTATATGACAAGTAATACACGAATTTTCCCAGGAGACGATCCACCACGTTTCAGCTCCACCAGCTGGCCTCCTGGCAGTTTAAACGCAGACGCCACTGTACAAATGGTAGTACTGTCGTGCGCCATTGCGAGCAAACGAGTAGTTAGCTTTTCCGAATGGAAACATTCGGTATACCGTGTGACCGAAAAATAACAGGTGTTACTCTCAAGAAGAGACGCACACCTGCCATCATCTCTTTAGTAGATATCCAGGTTTTCGTATCTTGTCTATCCTTGGTATCGGCTGTGTAAGAATATCTGTCTTCTCGGACGTTTTCCTACTTATCTCCCTCTCGCTCGCTCCCTTCCATCTCTCCTGGTACAACCGTGAAGCCACTTCGTCCCCAGGGACGCGTTGTCGCAGCTGATCTCCATTTTTATCCCGTAGCCCCCGTCGTCAGTCCTGCTCTCTTATTTTTTTTTCTTTATTTTCGCTCCGAGAAACGAGTACGCAGTATTTCCCAAACCGGCGCTACAGAAAGAATGATTCCTCGAGACGTCTCCTGGCAGACAGACCTCGTCCTCTCAAACAGTAAAATTTCTTACTTTCGCCAAATCCTCCTTTACTTACTTTGTCCTTACTCATACCAAGTCTCATCTTTATGTCTCGGGCTACCCGACTTTCGAGTCCGCTCCTGCTACCTAGTGCACCCGGGAAGACGTCAGTGAGATCCTATTACGCTTTCACGAGGGTTGAACAAGCCCTGGTGCTTTTCTCAGCTTTATAACGGACCCTGGCACTTTGCTGGCTGCTGCGATTTGTATAATTCCGTTGTTACCGTCCTTGTACACCTTCTTTGGCTATCTTCTTTCCTATAGTGCCCCGCGCCACCCCCCGCTTTCACGCTCCTGACACTTCCTCTGCCATCTACGGAACTTCGACTAGCGCCCAAGTGGGATTCGCTAGTAAACCAAACTCCGTTATGTACTCCCGTTAAATATCCATAACCGGGGATATAGCGTTCACCCTCTCTTCACTACCAGGAGTCTCACGGGCGATAGTATCTACATATACGTTTCGCCAGGAACGGCACTGTCACTGAGACAGAATACGAGTCAGTCGTTACGAGAAAGTCGGTAGGGGTTCCGGGTCATTTTCGCGCGATAAGCACAGCTGGGAAAATATGAAGTTCTCCCATTCGTTTTATGATTTTTCACATTTATTCTCGAGTGGTGGAGAAATGGCGGAGCGGGAGAGTGGGGATGGGGGGGGGGGTAGGTATCGCCCGTCTGCGATTACGACTCACTAATCTTTTTCGGTGCCAAGGAAGGATTTTTTTTTAGTGTTGCAGAGAAAATAAATAAGACAGTAAAAGTACGGGGTGGGCGGATAATGGGCGGGTGGGGGTGGGGTCGATGATAAAAATTGTCTAAAAAACTTTTTTTAATCGATTTTTCAAAGCAGATACTCTACTCACCATAGGATTATCACTTTTGTTTGTTCACACGTGGGGTCTCACGTGACACGGTGACGTATTCGATACACACGTTGCGTGATTTACGTGCGCGCAAAACGATGCGATGTGTTTCTCTCATTTTACGTCGGCACTGTTTATACGGTATGGATGGTCTCTATGGGCTTTTAAGACCGCATCGTTTCTTTCTGTGTTCTCAAAAAACATTCTTTTCTCCCAGGCACGCGCTTCCTTGTACGATTTTCTTATAGCATAATTTATATTTGTATCTTTCTGTTCTCTATTCCGAGGCTTAATCTACGTACTTTAACTGTACTCGTTTCCCACTGGGAATTCTCCGCGTGCGACTAAGGACACTAGCGACACACTGTGGCGAAAGTGTGAAGTAACCGTTTAATATGCCGAAACTCCGAAGGACCCGTCGTAAGTCGAACCGGAAGTAGTAATACCATACTAGTAGAAGTTTAATAGTTAAGTATAGCATACAAAAAAGCTGCAGCTCGTATCCGTGACGTTGGCGACGCCGAAGTCCAGCCATCCGGTTGATATCGCAGTAATCCGGCTTGGCCAGGATTATTCGAAGGGACGTCTATACATCTTGGCCAAGTCAGAGGAAGAAGCTGGATACGGCGCAGTGGGTGGGGGTTGTTCTAAATTCGCCCCCCCCCCCCCTACGACCCCCTTAGACGTCTCAAAGATCCCCGGACTTATCCCTAGGAGGACCCCCTGTACTCTTTTTATTCCCTCCCGTCTCTCGGCTCATCCCCGTCGTTCGAGATAATCGGGCCAGACCCTTCGATTTTTCCGGATTCTCGCGGATCAACCGGCAAGCTGGCGATACGGTACCACCACCCTGGCTCCCGGTGGCAATGTGCTGAGGGCGGTGGGCGATCCTCTCGACGTGTACGCCAAGGGAATGGAGCCAGAAGTTGGGGGTGCGAAAAGGGGTGGTCTCGAGAACGCCCGCAGCATGACACCGCATTGCGCCCACTTGCCAACCCGCCCAACACCTAAATTCGAATTAGGGTGCCAAGGCACTCTCGTCAACCCTCGCTGGCACCAACGAACTCACCCACCCCTGCCATTCGACTGGTAACTCATCCCCCGACTCTCTCTCTATGCCCCCTCTCCCATCGAACCCTCTTTGCCCTCTTACATCCCAGAGCGACGAGGGTGGCTCAGTCGTTTCCTCCCTTAGGAATCGATATCAACGTCATCAGCCACCCTCTCTCGCGCTCCTCTTCCGGAACCCCATCAGACACTTAGACCGTCTAACTCGATATTCTCCTGCCTCTCTCCTGCCACCCTTAGTTCGTTCTCTCTCTCTCTCTCTCTCTCTCTTCTTGTACCATCCCCCTGATTTAGGGGGTTGGCAGTTTATTCCTGAAAAGCTCCGTCCGCGGCCGCGCGATACCGACAGCAAGGATTCATTTTACCTTCACCTGTAGCTTCCGTGGACGCTTAACGTCGCGTCTACTTAAGGGCAGGTACCCCGTAGCTTTACCCTCAGATCCCTCTGGAAAATCTTGCAATCGTTAATTACTTATCGCCGGTACCATAATCTCGTGACGTCGAAACGACGCTAATCAGACGTAGGTACTGAGCACCGTCCTAGGCACCGTATGAGTATTTACATATTTTTTTTTCTTCATGTCCCACTCACTGATACCTGGCACGTGTTGCCGTTAATTCCTCTTTATCGCCCTCCCGTTACATACCCGCGTCCCTCCTCCTTTCGATCCTCACGCCGTCCCTTCGCATTTCCATCCGAACTCTTAGTGCGCCGCGCAGACCCCTGGCGCTCGTGTTAATAATTAACCACCGACTGCGAGTAGAGCTTTGCCCGTCGCAAGCTACTTCACGGCTACACGGTCTGTTTCACCCGGGATGATCGGGGTGGACGTGCATTACAGGAACATGATTTCTATGCGAGAATGAAACGGTCTGTATGTCGATGGTTAACGCTGCTACTCTTCTTCCACTGCGCCCTGTCACCCTTTTCGTGAATTTTATTTAATGAACGTTTTACCGGAACACGTGCGTCACGTGACACTGTCCGTTAAGTATTGGGAGCGCTGTAAAAATCGACGGACAGGGGCAGCGTGTGCATGCCTGAAGGGGTAGTTCTGTAATAATACAGGGGTGTGCCAATTGCATCTGGGGTGAAGCGACCTTAGTACGGCAGGTCTCTCCCTCGCTTGGCCGTGATAAAAATAATATAGCTTATTAGCCCCTGGGGGGAATGGCATGAGGCACGGACGGCGCGCGCCTTGTTCACGGTGAGAGGTCGAGACGAGAGGGGAGGGTTGGCTTGGCTCGTAGAGGTTGCCAGAGGTAGAGAGGGCTGCTAGGGCTCCTCCTCCCTCGACGAGCGGGTGTTTCGGGGAAAGGTACCCTGTCGCCGGCACGCATTGATTTTGCCCGACAGACAGCCGCCTGTTGGGCTCTCTGCCTCGTGAACCTAACTGTTCGCTGTTTTCTTTCTCCGTTTCGTATTTCTCTCGCACTCGTTACCTCAATTCGTAGCTCTGCATCTATTTGTCTCACTCCCTCTGACTCTCCGTCGGGCAAAACTTCTCTCTCTCCCCCTCCCCAGCCGTCCCTTCGTCGGAAAGCCTTCCTTTCGCACCACGCGGACATACCGCTCACGCATTTACCAAACCAGCTCCCCGCCATATTGGCCCGTTCTACGCTAGACCGTGCAAAGTCGCCCTACCGTAACCTGCCAGGATACGTAAATACTCGACACGATAGCAGAGTGTCGGCCCGCCGTTCGCACCGTTACCCCACGCTTCATGGGGATTGGCGGGGCTCGGCTTTTGCCGGTGGAGCGCGTGCCGCTTCAGCGCCAGATGGCTGCGAGAGAGAGAGAGAGAGAGAGAGAGAGAGAGAGAGAGAGAGAGAGAGTGTGTGTGTGTGTGTGTGTCTCCGGTTCTCGTATTGCCGGAGACTCTCTATCTCTTTTTCTCTCTTTCCTTTCTGTTTTCCCTCTCCTTCCGGTACGTGCTGCCACTACTCGCTACTTCCAGTCACGGACTGTCCCAGCGCCTCTCGGAGAACGACGAAAATTAGACAAGGAAAGTTCATACAGGTCCGTATACACTGAATTTTTTAACGGGTATCCACTTTACTCCAATAATCCATACGAGGTAACAGTTCAGGGGTCAACCTCGGTGTCTGATCGCTATCTATCGACGTCTTTCGTATGTAGTCCTGATATAGACCCCCTGAACGAATCCTCCTGTGACTCCACGTTACAAGGTACAGCCCGTTGCCCTGTTATGCACCCTCGTTTATTGGACTACAGGGTACGGCCCTGGTGTATTGGTAGAAGCGTGCGAACGCGAGCGAACGAGAAAGAGAAGCCAATAACGCGTGTGCGAGCGAGAGATGAGAAACATTACGTGTATATACACACACACACACACTCACACACATACAGGGGGAGTTCTTTGGCGAAGAAACGACGGTAGGCGGCGGTGTCGGCGTCGGCGGCAAACGGAGCGTCGATCGGCCACTTCCCTTCAGTCGAATGCCAACCGTCGTCGGTGATGGTACGTCGTCGCATCGCGAATATTGTCGTCATGATGACATCGTGAAGAGAGTTGCCGGTCGCGACAGTCGCACGCGCGTTTCTAGCGCATGCGCGATCCCCCGAACTGTGAGAGTGTACGAGATAATTTTAGTTTGCGCGTGTGTGTGTGAGAGAGAGAGAGCAAGAGAGTAAGTGAGATGAGAAGATAGTTTTAAAGACCATCCCTACCTCCCTACCCGTTGCGTCTGCAACCCTGTTAACGTGTTCCTCGTATCTTTGAACCATCTCATCCTATGCGCACTATACCACCATCATCGTCACCAGCGAGCAACGAGTGTTACGGCCCCTCGCCCCTCGCCCTATCACCCTTAACCTACCCGCTCATCCCTCTTTCCTCCTCCCACTCTCTCTCTCCATGGCATCAAGTGAAAATATATCGGCCCGGCGTCGTCTAGCAGCGCCGAAGCATTCAGTCAATTAGCCGTAATGGCGCGACCTGCCGCGTCGGCCTCAGCCAATTAAGTGGTGATTAGTGTGCGGACTGTACCGTACTATATACTGTGTTGTGACGTGATATATATATATAGCTCTGACAGTGCGCGGCCCGCGCAACTTACTCGTCCTACGTTGTTTACCTCAGTTCGAACCGCGACGTTCATCCGGACGCACGTTATCACGTCGGAAAAAAAGCGCGTCGATTCTCATGACACTTTGGTCCAATTCTAATTGATCCCTCATTAATTATGGTAACTTCGTTCGTTATGTCGGTGAACGTTTTTTTATCATACCGTGAGAATACCTTGACGCGATCGATAATCACGACGACACCAACCCCTTGACCGAACAGTTTATTCCCGTGAGATAAGTGAAAATAGAAAAAGGAGATTTAGAAACAAAAAAAGTGTAATACAAAGGGTGACGTGTTTTCTCGCGAAGAGGGGAAAAAAAACAGTCGGGTGGCAGCCTCTCGACGTGTTTCACCGGGGGGGGGGTGGTTAGCAACCCCTTGTCGACGACACAAAAGGCCTCGGCTCCTCTCACGATCGATCCTAGTCGCTCTCGCGCGACTCTCGCGTTAAATAGTTCGCGCCAGTGGTCAAAGGCCGACACGGATTTCGCGCGAGTGATTCACCGGAAAATTTATTTCTGGGTCGCGTCCCCAGTTCCCAAACTGTGTGTACACACCTTAACGTGTCTCTACGTGCTCATCGATGGCAGCCAGAGCTCAGCTGTCGCACGCAACTGCATCGCTACCATTACCCCTGCAGTGTCAGTGTTTATACTGAAACGGGTTCCCGCCCGATATAACTTGTGAGATTGTCTCGACTTAACGAGGCCTGATCTTTTAACGTGCGCGATCGCACCGCCACTGGCGGTGACTCGTTCAATTATCACCATTGCACCTCGGGCTGAATGACAGAAGAGTGAAAGAAATATGGATTTTCGAGCGCCTCATCCGCTCATACATCCCTCGCATGGCGGACACCCTTACTACTATCCAGGTACACGTAAATGATGCGTGGTTAATAATATTGATTAGTTTTTTTTTTTAATACGTTGTTTAATACGCTCAAGTAATGAGCCATATTCGAGCCTTTCAGCGTCTTGACTCGGGTGGTCCGTATAACTAGGAAAATGGAGATTCGCACGATAAAAAAGAAAAGAAGGTTATCGACGAATAAATGAAATATCCGACACACGGGGGCCGTCGATGGATCGCTGAAAATGAGTGAGACTCAAAGAGAAAGGAAAGATAAGAAGCGGAAAAAGAAAGGTATAAGCTTGAAGGGGCGAACGGGGGAGCCCGCTTTGGCTGGCTTGTATCGTTTAAACGGTAGGGACGAAAAAGAAAGGGAATATATGAGGGATTTAAGTAAAAAGAAAATAAATGAAAGTATCCGTAACGATCGGGCAGTCTGATCGCACTCGTTATTATCACGAATAAAGAATCCCGAGCCGCAGCGTCATTAAGAGCACCCGAGGCGGGTCAGGCCGTTTATATGGGCCCCTAAGCCTTTTATAACGAAGCCCGGCCGGCTGGGCTTATCGCATAATTCTCTTGGTGCAATTGGTACCGCTCGATATCCGGAATCTAACTGAGAGCCAAGAGTAACGAGAGAGAGGGAGTAAGAAAAAAAGAAAGGAGAGAGGTGGCTGGCCCATTATACGTGCCAAATGGACCGTGAATTTTTTTGTTCTCTCTCTCTCTCCCTCCGCTTCTTATCCTATTCGTATCTCACTCTTAATTCCTTCATCTGTATCTTCCCTATTCTCACGCTTTTCAAGCATCTACATCTCCTCTACGTACGCAATGCCGAAATCTCTCGACGCCTCTGCCTTATCTCAAATCTCAATCGTTTCCTCGATATTCCCGGTCCTTCACGGGGCACGATTTTATGCCTCTCCCGTGACCTTCCCAGTCATCCCTTGTCAATCGGAGCCTACAGCACCAAACCTCAACGCGTTTCCATATGTCAATGGTAAAGACAAACATCGAATTGGGCCTTGTGCATTAAAATTCACGCACCTACCTCCGTCAGCCCAGCCGCAGCAAAGTTTCTGTCTTCTTTACGGTTACCTCAAGAAAGGAAAGTCTTACGTCAGAATAGTATTTCCTCTATTAGTATAGATACTCGTTGATAGCAGTATCAGCGCCGATGATAGTACAGCATCATGTCATGCCTCCTGGAAATTAGATATATGGGAACTACTCATAGTCAAGAGTGGCTAACTGGCTAGTGAACTTTAACCCTCTCACAATCTGACCCAACCCTCCCCCCCCCTTCCCTTCACTGCTCATCCCCTTGGCACAGGGGTTAAATCCAGTTCCATTACTGGATTCAATCCGGCTGGTTGGACGCGGTAGCTAACTTAGCTAATTCTCGTAACCTCCGACCTCTCCTGTGTCCAAACTAAATAATGCAAGTGGCTTCGTACACTCCGCGCGACGTCGTTTGGATTGCGACTCGTCCCAGGGATAACCCCGACCCGCAATCCCTCCTTGTCATCCTAACCTCAACCCTCCGACAGTCGCGCCACGTCGTACAAACCGGAATACGAAGTTCCGACAATAAGTCCTTGGCCGTGCCGAGCGAAACGTAAAAATGGGAACGCGGGAGTTATTGAGGCTGAGGTGGTAAAAAAGGGGGCTTCGTTGACGAGAGGGCGGGTAGGAAACGGAAATAAGACGGAGATAAAAAGGGGACAAGATGGGACCACGTAACCTCGTAATAATAAAGTCCATTATCCGGTGGGACAGGGTGACGCGATCCTCGAACTGCCAATGGCGTGTACACATACCCAGACTAATTCCATCATCCCTGCCCCCCTTCGCCCCTCCCCGCCCCCCTTCCCCTTCCCCGCGACATTCCATTCCCGATTCCACTGCTCCCTCCTGTCTTATTTATTTATTTTCATCCTCCCGACTACCTGACGTTCTCTAGTTCTTTCTTCTGTATTACTATTGCTATACCTGTATATACGTAGAAAGAGTCACCGAGCCGTGGAACTGGTACGTGCGTCGACTCGGCCACTAAATAATTGCGAGCTGCCGACGTTACCTTTCTTCTTTCTCCGGGCTGTGCCACCGCTCGACAAAGGGCTGTTTGAACAACCCTTTGTGACGCGTCTTGAGCCCCCTACGTCCCTTATACTTCTCTCTACGGGCTGAGTACACCATCCACCCCGCCCTTCCTCCCTCCCGCCGATTATCCACTATGCCCTTTGTGTCTCGACATCCACGCATATTTACATGCGCCATTCAGCATCTGTTGGCTATCCTGGCCCTTCCTCGATCGTCATCCCTTCTGGTATACCCACACCGTGAAAGCCTGCCGGGTCCACCTAAACTCCCGTCGGTTCCCTCTATTACACGTTCTCACTGTTTCTCTCTGTGTAGGTCGATTTATAGATTACAAGGGCCCCCAGTACCTAGCCTTACCCGTAGAGGTGACTCTGTAACTTTGTTTTTTTCGTACAGGGACCTTCCATACAGTGTCCTTTGCGTATAGACGTAAAAGTCTGTTCGATAGATTTGTCAGGATTGCACCTTTGAATCAGCATGCGGTTTTTTCTTTGAGGATACGAAAGGAGAATTGTCCACCTTTTCTATCTTCCTTTCGTCTTTCTCTTTCCCCTCCTTCCGCCCCTCTCTCGCTTTTTCTACGTCCAAACGAATCAGAGGGTCCGTGCCTGCACGTGATACCAGCCCCTGTGTGCATGCATGTAATATGCATGCTCGTCCCTTGTGCGACCTCGTACCCCTCCTGTCCCCTGTCGCCGCCGCCCTACGTGTACCTCCGTTATTTAACTCACGTGGTACCCCAGGGGGCGCGTTGTTTCATCGTGAAAACGCAAAGGCGAGTATGCCGACGCGTGACGGGAAATATGATTATCAAACGCGTTCCCGTCCTGGTGTGACGTTACATTAATTTTTGTTACTGCGGTCGACGGCGATCGCCTTGGGAATCTCGAGCGATCGATCATCGTCCCTTTCCTTCGGGCGAGACTCCTCTGGCTCTTGGACACTTTAGCCTGTTCGCCCGTGACTGGTATACATGCCCGCTACGGGCTGGGATCGCCGTACACCTTTACCTGGACATACTCGTAAACTTCAAGGCTCCGGAAATACCGGGACGAGGGAGACGCCAAATTGCCCTAAATTGCCGGAACATTAACCGCGAGCTTGCTATCCCCCCGGGTGTCGGTATCCCCTGCGCCACCACTGTAACAACCCCTAACCGCTGTCCTTGGTGTCTATACTTTCCCGTTTCTCACTTGCCCTATCGGGTGGTTGTGTAATTCGGCTTCGCTTCGCCTCTTCCTGTCTTCCTTCGTCACTTCCGGTATTGGTATATCGTTGCTCGTGGCGGGGATTGGCAGTCTCTCGGTTTTGACCACCCGATATACGAGCACTGAACGTGGTCGGCCGTGTGGGGACGACTTCCGGTTACCTCTTGGTTCCGTTAGGGCTGCCTGACGTCTGGTGAGGGATGGTCCTGTTCGACGGGCTCGTTCCTGGCTGGAAAATTCTGTTATGACGTCAGGGGACTGGGAACGGCATAGGGCGCGAAGCGCTAGTTGCCGTCCTGGGCCTTCGGAGCCCCTGGGCCCATGAATTAGGTATAACGTCCCTGCACCAGGCACATCTCCCCTTCGATTCTCAATCAATACCTCGGGATCGGGGACTTCGCGAGCTGTTAAAGTCAGCGTTCTCTCGCGTCGGTGTAAATACGTAAATTCACCCTAAACAAGCCCTCCGGTTCTAGTTGAAATTAATTTATCAAGCCTCTCAAACTCCGTCGAGAGTCTGCGCTATCTGGCACTCTGTTTCTTTCCCTGTTCCACCTGTCTCTCTTACCGTCTCCGATGCCCTTTCACCCTCTGTCCTACAGTCTCCATCTGTTTCGTCGACGTCAAAGGTGTACTCGAGAGTGCGGCAAACGGAGATCAGAAGGTTCAAAAGGTACGGGGACCGACGGAGCTTACGACTTTTCGCTACCCTATCCCGACTCATTCACCCTTACGCAAAATTTACCCTCTTCCCCTTCGTGCTTCCGTACCTCGCGAGACGTTCTCAAAAAGATACCTTGGACTCGCAAGGTATCTCGGTGATAATGCTGAGGGGGTTGCCTACTCTGCTGCTATCGTCCCTCCCTCGCGTTTTGTAAAGAGGAGAGAAAAGTTTTACGCAGATTTTACTTTGGCCCGCGATTCCTCGCTCTAGGAAGCAGCGCCCTTTTTATACCGGGTGGGGCCCCTCTTACCGAGCTTCGTTTACTAACCTAAACACCCTCTGGAACTCCAGCCCCTTCGTTGACGATGCAATGCTTTTTATTTTATGGGATCAAACATTCGTTTACTCGGGCTGTCGGTGACGTGCATAAGGGATGCGCGCGGTAACGAGGACAGCGAAGGAGATTTGGGATTCTATCGGACGAAGGAAAAAAAAACGGTCGATGTAATACCCAGGTGAAATGAAAACTACGGTGAAGAGGGTAATCTTCCCTTGCGAGCGTTACTTTCTCACGCGCTTTAATTAAAATTCAATTACGTGTTACTTGATATTGTCTTTTTTTATATTTTTCTTCCCCATACTTATATGTATTTCGATTCCGCTGACCTATTCGCTCTATCAGTTTCAATCACTTATCTGCTATTTTCTCTGTCGTAGCATTTTTCTACCGCTATCCTCCTCCCCCGCCCGCCCCCTCTCCTCCGCCGCCACCCCGAAAATCTTTAACCATCAACCCCCCGCCGACGTCCATTAACTTTATTGGAGAGGGGTCCAACCGTCATTCCCTAAGCGAAACTTTCGGCTACTTTCGAAACATTCTCCGATCTCCGCCCTCTTCATCCTATCCCATTTACTTCACCCAGGCAACCCCTACCGCTCTGCTACCTTTTCTTCACCCTCATATTTCCACCTCGTTTCCTAATCTTCTCGCTAGTCGCTTCTAGATTTCCAGACGAAAAAGAAAAGAAACTGCTAAGTCAATATCGAATTCGTGACACGTAACGTCCCCTATCCTTTGTCGCTCAGCATCCCTCATGCCATCTGGACCATTTTGGTATTAACACACTTTTAATCTCTTATACTGTACCACCGGATCTGCGGCTCTTCCGGCGGTCTTAACTGAATGAAGTGGCGACAGAGAGGGGGGGGGGGGCACAAATGTCATCACAACCCAGCTTCATATTTACCACCCCCCCACCTCATAATCCAACCCTTATAATAAATAACGACTGTTTTACATGATCGCACAATTTATGGCTTATTCGTAATCATTAAGCTCACGCGAGCCATTACGGTTCGTTCGCATGTTGACTCCACCGAGCAGACCAACTTGATAACCACAAAGCACAAGCGTGCCATAAGCTCGAACCCCTATAGCAATGGGTACCCTTTTGGCCCCTAAGCCCTTCAGGCACAGTCCCACACCCTCTTAACCTCGAACTCCCCCCCACCCGATGATATTTCACGAGATCGGGGACATCGTCGAATGACACGTCGCCTTTCAATTAGCCTTCACAGTCCACGTCCAGCACGCTTACAACGTACTGCCTTTATACTATAATTATACACAAGCAGTCCGTACGTGATGGTCTCTACTTGTGGATGCTCCTTAACCCAGTAGTAGCCGGCGAACGAAGCGAGCCGGCTTCAGGCTTAACTCGTCAAAATTAACCCGGGCACCGACGTCGTTTCGACATCAGCGAGTTAACGCTGGGGCTGACTCGACCCCTGTAACGACATTCCCGACGTTAATTAGCAGCCCCGACGATCTTTATTGATTTGGTTTTCTATCCGGGAGCTCGTCCTCGGCCGTGCCTCGTGGGCAGCAGAAGTACCGTAAACGGTAAAGGCGGAGAAAAACGCACAGCTGCGTATTACTGTGACACCTAACGCCGGAAGTGCTGCCATCTGTGTATCCATATGCTTTACACCGGCAGACGGGTTAGAAAAGTAAAGAGAGAGAATAATAACGTCCGAACGTCCGTACCATGTTAGAAATGAAAGTGAAACGATCCTGGGGGACTCGTAGATCGGAAAGCCGAATGGGAAGCGGAGATTTCGTGTTTTGGAACGTCGTGTGACGAGTCGTTCTTATACGATCATGGGAACTCGCCCGCTGGCAGCCCTGCTGCTGCTTCCTTTCTACCTTTTTTTCTTCCTTCTTTCTGTATCGATACTTGAATGGACTCCCTTACTGCTGACGCCATAACTTGTACCTATATCTATAGCAGTCGTATCACGACGCAAAATAGGTATAGCAGGAGGCTGAGCTGGCCAATCGATTCTGCGGGTGTCTAACCGCGCTTAAGTTCTCTTTCCTTCCGTTTACTATGTAGCTTCGTCATTCGATTGCTATTAGTCACCCGAGGCACATCCTTGAAGGCGCCTTTCCAGCGCATTAGTATTACGGACGCTGATATAACTCCCTCGATGGCGACCATAATCTCTCTCGTTCTCGTACCCTTGGCTGTGATATATATATATATATGTATATGGATTATGGTCGCCACCCGTTATATGTATATAACCTTATATCTCGTGCGCCCCCCCCCCTCTCTCGTCTCTAGAAAATTATCGGACAATTAGCTACCGCTTGAGAGGTCCTTCGTAAAATCATCTGCTCTAATTTTATATGTACTCCCTTTCTCTCTCTCTCTCTCTCACTCTCCACTGTATAATCTATTCTTTCTCTTTTTCTCTTTCCCGTTCATTATCTCGCACAATATTTTCTCACGCTCGCGATACTGAAAATTTTCAATTTTACGCTTAACTGATTTACGATTAATGAAGAGCCATTGCGCGTTCGCTTCTCTTTCGATCTCCGCTTTTTTTTTCTTTCTCTCTCTCTCTCTCTCTCTCTCTTTCTCTCTCACACCCCTTTTTCTCTATAGTCCACAGCTAACCAGCTACCATGCAATAAAAAGGGAGTTAATCGGCCACAGTAAATCTTAAGGACAGATCGTGCAATGCCCGACGAATTCTGCTGCTTTCTAGTTTCACTGCGGTCTAACATAATAATTTCGTCCTTTACTCCAGGATGTACACAAAGTGATGCATCTTTATTGAAATCACTATCGACGCTTATATATGAAGTCTCATATACGCACACGTGTCACGGTATACGTATATCCTCAGAATAAATTAGATTGTCCATCGATTAGAATATTGCTCACAGATCGAACTGTATTTATAAGGGATTCTGAGTGCCCGGTAACATAGATAGGCATATACATACATGTCTATAATGCCAGCAGTATCTACCTAGAGTACCTGCTCTGTAACAGTGCAAGTACTAAAGGGAAAGAGAGAGAGAGGGCTTCGGGGGGGGGTGGGGGGGCGATAGTAACAGAGAACAGTGAAAAAGAGGTAGCGAGAGGGAGAGAGATAGAAAGTCCCTTTCGATTAAGGACCTTAATGAAAATTGATCGTCCGGACTAACTGCATTTCACGACGAGTCGCAGCTGCAATGCTCTTTACCTTCCTGCATGTGCGCCACATGCATAGCTGCAATTGCTGGTTATCTGTACCTGCTACTTCAACAAAACACCTATTCCAAGTATACTCCTTCACGGAAAGAGGATTCCGAATGGTTGGCTGCCCCGTGGTCACTGTTCGTTGGACAATTAGCTGCGCTAATTGCCGCGGCCATTAGCGTCTATCGTCACCGTGATCGGGTATCGATGTTTATGGCTTTTAACTATAAAATCAGCGATTTCACAGTACATCCGTTTAATCCATCGACGTTGGCAGGTTTTTGTCTTTTTTTTATGTATCTTTCGTTCTACGTTTTTGGTATCCTTGCGAGCGAATTTTTCGCTTTCTTTTTTATCGTTGCCCGTGATCTTACTATCTGTCTCTCGCTCTCTCTCTCACTCTCCTTCTTTCTGACGGCATAGCCGATTCTTATGATTTTAGGGGTTTAAAGTATGCTTATTTTATACACCGTGTACGAATTTATACCACTCGATGCAGAATTCCGAAAGCGTCTTCTCTCGTATCCGCCAAGTATTCCCGGGACGGTTATTCCGCGTCGCGGCGCGTCAGTGGCCCCATGCCAGAGCTTGTATCAACGTGAACCGAAAAATTCCGACGCTGAGGTGGGGAGGGATTGCGGCGTCGTTGACGTCGCTCTGCATAACAAACCCAACGGGACGGTCGTTTTCCAGCCACATATGTATGTATATTGTACATAGAGAGCATATGTGTACGTTCTTCCGTGGGGGTACCCTCTCGGCTGAGTGGATGGGTGGCCCGAGCAATTTTTCAGGCAGCCAGTGACGTCGTGTGTAACGATGCGCCCGACTGAGCTTCTCTTATTTTCGCCATGTTTTTTCATGTTTCTTTTTTTTCTATTCTCTTCCTCCCCTTCTTCACGTGCTTTGGCCAGTTTCGCGCTACTGCCAACTGTCTGGATACAGTCTCGCAGCTGGTTTTTGACTCCTTTGCCACTTCGTTGTCTTTCTTCCTAACTGATTGGCAGTCCGTCACGGACGAAGGATGCTATTGAATTTCTGAGAGAGTACTTGATTTTTGATACTTTTTTTCTCCCCCATCGAGTATCAAGTATCTTGGTGGGTAGTATCGTGGATACGGAATTAAGACTGTCTACTTGGCCCGGGATAAGTTTGGACGACATCCGTCAAGCTCTGTTGTACGGTACTCAGGGCGAAAGGGCACATAAGGGCTCGTAGCGTGGGCCGGATGGGGAATTTATTTAGTTTTATTTTTCTGAGCTTGTCTTCCTGGGTCGAAGTTCTTTATTTTCTTTTACTTGACGCGGGTCCTTGTCCTACTAAGGGAATCCTACTTTCTCTGTTCCGGTCACTCTTTCTACGAGGGTGACACTTTTATGCATTCAAGGAAACGTGAGACATTTGTCTTAACCTTCCCCGGAAGTCATTTGCAGATCATCGAGTGGACCGATGCTGAGAGCTGTTTCTTCTCTCTTATCTTTTTACTTGTCGATAAAACAGTGATGCCGTCGTACAAGTAGGTAAAGTAGGTTCCTCGAAGCAAGTGCTTTTGGGCTGAATGATTAAGAAATTAGAAAGCTACGAATTCCAGTACTGCTATCGGTCGTAGTAGGAAGATATACCGTATACACGGAACATGTAGGGAAAGAAAAAGAGATAAAGAGGACGCGTGATGCGGCCCAGGTCGGTCCGAGTAATGTCGAAGACATTTCCGGAATCGCGATCTCAGGGATTCCCGAGGGTTGTGCGGATGAAGTATGGCCGGCATTAAGGGGTAGGCCGCGTCCCGTGGGTGTCGCACGCCATTCGGCTCGTTTATCCCTAAAATATTCATGGGATGCAGACGGCACTCGGGAATCGCTGAAAGAATCCTACGGTGTGACTAGGAAGAGCCAGAGGATCGGCATTGCGCGAGGTGAGACTGAAAAGCTGAAAAGGTGTGGCGGGACATTGTGTCTTCGACAAGACGGGGAAGAAGCGTACCGAAGAGTTGCCACGTCTGAGGTAAATCGGGGAATCCCCGGAATAGGCAAATCGTTTGGTTTACTTTGTTATTCGAATCAACCAAAGAGACTGCCTTCGAATGTCGTATCTTCGCGTCACGATTTAAAAAGAAAAAAAAAAACGAAAAAAAATGTATACCAATCCTTGTCCCGTGCACGCTCCACGTCAAAAAATCCTCGATACACAAATCTTATCGTCGTGCCTACTACGTTTTCTCGACCCGGCTAATTTCGGGTTATAAATATATCCTCCCGTAGAAAACGTCGGGGGACAAGGCTGAATTGCGTTATTCACGAAGCTCCTCCGGGATACCCGTTGCTCCGATCTACACCCGGGTATGCTATGTCCGCTGTCCCGGGTGATCTATAAGGACCTGCTTTGCACCAGGGTACTTCGTCTTCGACATCTCACGACTTCCTCGAGCACGGGGTATTCGTGTTCCGAGCTATCACCAGGTACTCGAAATCCATTACGTCGATGACGTAACATCCTCCAGGTCCCGCTACCTTGTTACAGCGCCCATCCTGGATTTCCTCTGACTCCAGGTAGTCCCTTAGTCGCAGATCCGTTCTTGTCTGTAAACGTGAGGTTTTCGTCCTGTTGAAAACAAAGCGACTCCCTTATACATCGTATACATACTACACGTAGTATCGTCCCTCGGGTACCTACAAGGACGTCGAAATACTCCTTCTATACTATGTACACATAACCCATTGCTTCTTGCATGTACCCAGGATTACTTCACATAACAAGGAGACTCCCTCTCGCCTTATTCACGTCCAAGGTACCTGATAACGGTGTACCGGATAATCCGACTCGTTGCTTCCTTCAGGATCGACCACCCGTATTCAGGGCACGTTCTCAATAACGCTGCCAGGATACGATCGGGTACCTGATGACGTTGTTAACCGAAAATCGCTATTTTCGTTTTTCACCACGTAAGAATTTTCATAAAACTTTCGAACCTACAGGACCCGTAGGTTAAGGGTGAATGCGACGTTATCCCGACGGGAAAATATATACGGAAGGAAGTTGCCACCACGTACCAAGACCTTGTTGGTAAAATCCGTCGATACGTTCCTGGCGGGATTATTGGCTTAGTCACTTGGGCCCTGATAGGGAGCAAAAGGTACGCGAGGGTGGGAAAGGATAAGGCGGAGCTTCAGACGGATATAGATACAGGAGGCTGGAAGCAGTTTGGTCCACGAGGGTTGATGCCACCCTTTGCCCTCTCGGGCGACCCTTATCCAAGGATTACTTAGCCTGGGTCGTGTCTTCCGTTGCACCAGCCTCTCCAGACGATACCCGGCCGGGAGGGTGGGCTACCTTCCGATCTTTAATAGATTCGACCGATCGAGTCAAGTGAATGGCCACTCCAATTGGTCCCGTCAATTCATCCCCTTCTGTTCTCCCTCGGGAAAGGCCGACATCCACTTTACGTCACGCCCCCCCCCCCCGGCCTCTCCTTACGGGAATGTAAACGGGAAATGAATGAAATCGCTGAAACCCCGGGAGTCACGTGGGCTGCCAATAATTTTACTTTAATGGGCACGCGCGTCTGGCCCAAACAGGGTCGTACCTACTGTGTATGTGCGCGCGTGTGTAATTTAAACCACCCCCTCCCCCTCCCCCTCCCCATTATGGCTTCATCTCCCAGGGGCGAATTAATAACGAAATTAATTACTCGTCGTTCGTTTATTGGCCAAAGGGGGCCTCGTATTTATTATTTTAATAAATTCTACTGAAAACTACCCTTCCACTACCCCTTACCCTTTGACTCTGAATACGTACACGGAATTAAATTACTGCACCTATCGAGCATTATTGGCTAAGGTATCACTGAAGTAGTTGCAGGACATTGTAACGCTTATCCCACATGTGAATATTACGTGTATTCGTCTTACACGCACGTCTATCTTACGCATGATTATGTACCTGTAAATTTATCTGACCTTCGGAACCCGTGTCTGGTTACGTGCGAAATTCAGTGTTTAAATATAGATATGTATCAGAGCCATAACAGAGCGGACCGGCTGACTTTGACATGTCGTACTAGCTCTGGTTAATATTTTATGGACCGAGCTAATGGTACGAACTTTGAATTTAATATCACGTGTCAACTGCAACGCTATAGATAACGTTTATGGGTATGATAAGTGATGTCGAAACGGCGGACTGTTGTATTTGAATTGGAATACAGTGGGTATAGAGTTTTTGTAATTTTTTTTATATACTTTATATATTTTTAAAGGGTCTTCTATACTTATGCGCTAATGCGTATAAGTCCGTCTCACTTGCACCTGCGATAACTGTGTGAATTTTCAAACTATATAGTAAAGCCTGCGGGCGCACTCGCATGACAGCTGCCGATGCCGGCCGGTGCATTTGAAAGTGGACGACCACTGTGTATACTTGTGCGGAGTCTATACACCGGGTGAGTTTGAAGTTGCATTAGGGATTCAAAACGCTACCACCCTTAACTATCCCCCCCTCCCTCGGTATACAAAGGACGCTCCAATCAGCATGGAAACTCGGATCGGTGCGTGTTACTAGAATTTCCGATGGAGGTGGAAAGGAGGAGAAAGCCCTGATAGCTTCAGGATTGTTCGGAATGGGGGTGAACCAATCCCGGTTGAGAGGAGGATGGCGATGGCTCTGACGGAAGCTCAGGGGGTGAGGTGGGCGACTGTCGGGAATATAAATAGGGAGGACGTTGAATCGTGAAACGAGCCGAAACGGCCGCGAGGAGGATGAGAGAGAAGTTGGGTTAGGTTATAGGTGGGCGAGGTCGAAGGTAGGGAACTGTCGGTGCCAGATAAACCGGGGGATAATTACTTTTGCGGGATTCGATTAATATCTTCATCCTGCGGGAGTACGGTTAGGAAGGGTGGAGGGGGAGGGGAGAGACCTTTCAACCCCTATAGTAGCCTCCTTTCCAATCTTTTCTCTTATTTCAATTCTCAAGCCCACCCTCGCTGGCCCCTCTATATTTCTTCCTGTCTCATCTTCCATGTTTTTTTCCCCCCTTCACCATCCTCCTCCCCTCATACCCCTTCCTTTTTCCTCTCATCGCGTCGACCTCTCATCCCCATAACTTTCACGTATCCATCACCGTGTTCCGAGGAAGCCGATTTCACTCACTTCTTCTTCTTCTTGTTCTCCTCCTCAAGCTCAATGAAGAATTCTTCTCGACGTTTGTTTCCCAACCAGCTCATTCCGTCGTTTGACCCGTTTGACTCCAATTGACACACCAGTTGGCCCCAACTGTACCTACGCGTTGTCATGACTCCCGAGTAACTCGGCTCACCAGCTCGTTAAACTTGCTCCGTGCCCTCGTCACCCGAGCGCTAATCAACCTCATCGTCAGCAAGAGTTCCTTGCTCACGCTGTCACGTTAAACGGGGCCCTGTCGAATATGCATGGACCCCGTGACAAGTCGTTGTTGGGACTGATCTCAGTATGGAGCCACCCTGTATATTTATAGTACCTTGGCCTCGATTCGTCACCAGAGGCTCCTCTCGTACGCTTTGATTCTGGAACTAGGATCATTAGGTTTTAGATATATATATATATAGTACCCTTTACTTCGGCAGAAGCACTACCCCTACTATATTCTATATGGCTCTCCTCTCCAACCCAATCCCCTACGGACTGCTAGGCGCACATCAAAGCCGAATCTAAATCAATTACTCAGGGTAAAGCGACGTTGAACCATGGCTACCCTATCTCCATCTACCGTCTACCTCTAGGTACTAAAGTGATCCGTGGCGTTCTAGCTGGCGTCACCGCGAAAACTCGATTATTCAGTCCGCCGGTATATGCATGGGATATAACACCCAGGCTACTTTGCTTATCTGTACGGACGCTATATATTGCTGCTTGTGCTTCTATCGGCATCCATACCTATGGGGGTATCAGGAATAAATACTCCGCAAGTCAAGATAGCACCAATGTCGAATGGGAAAATATTTTTCAGGCCTCTCTTGGCGCATAATTTTCATTTATTTTTGCACGAAATATGCCGTGGATCTCACTAAGGACGAGTTATTGGCACGAGGCTACTTTCTGCGAGTCCCGATTGATGTTGCGTGTCATCATGGGCGTCTCCTGGGCGCTATAAATTCTTTTTTTTTTCTTTACACGTCCCAGTACGCAAATTCGTATGTTGTGACAGATGCGTGCGGTCTGATCGCGCAGTGTACGACGTAGACTATATTTAGCGTGACGGCGTTTGCGAGCGGGAGCGAGACGCGTGTCAAATAAATACGGCGCTTCCGGTTCGACGACACGTCGTCGTCGCTCGGTGCGAACGTGCCTCAAAGCCAATAAATAGAACCGCGGAGGAGGTAGCGGGGGTTTGCCAGATGGGACAGTTGTGAATATAGACATAGATAGGGTACAGTGCGCTTAACGTCAGTTGGTTTACACCGATGAATTGTTGACTTGTGAAATTTTTACAGATATTTTTTTGTATCGATAAGAATTTTTGAAATATTTTTTTTAAAGGGATATATTTACGTTCGGGTATTCATCGGTTCACCCGCGGTAGGAGGTTATTTGAATATCGGTTAAAAATGTGAAATTCTGTCGTTGAATTTTTGTATACGTATATTCAACGTGGCAGATCCCATTATGGCTTCTCTGCGCTTATACATTTTTCACGCTCATGACAAAACGTGCCTTCCAAGTTCATCCATCTACGTGACAATTTTTTTTAATCGTCAAACGCCCTGTCCATTGGCGTCCTTTATGATACTTTGAAACTTTTCTCTTTTTTTTTCCACCGTCTTTTGTCCCCAATATTCAAGGACAATGACTCACGATCGATTTCTCCGTTTATGTTGCAGGTATGTAAGCGGACGGTGATTTTGATCCATCCAATCGTATCTCATCCTGGCCTTACGAGTCACGTTAACGGGAACAAAGAAAATGGCTGGTCGATGAGTATCTTTTGTATCGACGGCCGTGGACATGCCAAGACGCCGTTACGCATACCGATTACCCATTATTGTCGAAAAATAGCCAGGAGACTTAGGGAACGCGATCGATGCACGGGAGATCAGGCAAAAATTTATCAAAGTTTGGGGGGGGGGGGTGAAGAGCGGATCGGGGAACTTGAAGGAAAGGGTGATTTTAATATGAATATTTTTTTTGGGTCGTGAGATAAAAGGGATGCCTATGGGCAGATTCTACGAGGGTAGAAATAACACTGGCTTGTATAGGTATATATGGGTATATGGACCTGACTTTTCTGTACATACACAATGAAGGCGGAGAAATCTTCCCGATCTCTCTTCTCGGGGATTAATCTTACAAAATGGCACTGGTTGGAATTAACTCTCATATTTTCTCCTTACTCCTAACCAGCCCCTCGCTGCAGATCAGACGTTATTAAAGCGTATTAAAAATTGGCCGCTGGGTATTTCCCTCGACTCTGGGTTTGCCTTCGCGTTGCTTTGCTGATTAAACAAAATTTTTCAAAACGTTGAAAAAAATTAGATACATTTTTTTTCTGGGTATCTTCCATCCGTTACTTTGCGTCCGTTGGCAGATCCCTTCGTTTGCTATTAATACAGGAAAACGTGGTGGGGATGCTAATCGGTCACCATGGGATGATGAGGCTTGTTCTAATTTTGGGGTTGAAGGGGGTGGGTGGGGGGGTTTCGTTAATA
Source organism: Trachelus tabidus (assembly GCA_030142655.1). Taxonomy (NCBI): domain Eukaryota; kingdom Metazoa; phylum Arthropoda; class Insecta; order Hymenoptera; family Cephidae; genus Trachelus; species Trachelus tabidus. The sequence goes on from JARQTI010000697.1 coordinate 260,748, forward strand.
TTAATTAACGTCGGTGACATCATCCCACTAAATATTTGATGGGTCGCGCACCCGGATAATTCCCTTGGGCTAATCACTGCTTAAACTCCTTCGGTCGACTTTATCCGAAGTAGGGGATGATGCTGGGTACTACCTTCGGGAGTGATGGAAAATCAGGAAGAACCTTCAGAAGAGCTAAGAGCAAGAGGAGATTCCACTTATCCACTTTCTCCTATAGTTAAGTCCCGACCGTGTAATCGTTACTAATTTATCGTAGCTGGCAGCGTTACCACGACTGATCCCCACTGGGAATATCGTCCCTGCAGATTGAGGGTAGAACAGACGAATATGAAGGGGTGAAAGTGGAGAAGTTAGAAACGAAGGAAGCTAGAGGCACTTCACGAAGAAGGGGAGTCCCCGAAGTGCCTGGTACGTACGGAGAGGATCGTGTCGAGCTATACCGGAAAGGGTTTTATAACAGGAAAGAGAAATTGTTAAGGGGGGTAGGGGGAGGGGGTGGAAATAGATTGTACCGAGGAAATTGGAGGTTTCACCAGAACATATTACCCTCTCAATTCTCTGGTGCTTCCTGGGAATGGACTGTCGGAGAGGGTGCTTTTTGAGTTTGAAATCAGCCACGGCAACTAGTCTCTAAACCAGTCTCAAGCCCCTGACCTTTGGCTTCTGTACTTTCTCTCTGGCGGATCGAGGGGGATGATAGAAGTGGCCGGCAACGGGTGAAACGACAAAGTAAACTCTGACGGGATTGGGGTAGGGGGTAGTTTTCACCCTGGGTTGGTTCCGGGTCGCTCGTGGACGGAAATGAAAGCCCTCGAGCTAAACTTTCGTAATGAAGGCGTCGCCAAGTGTTTACCCTGTGCATTTGCCAGGAGTCAACCATATCGGTGGCAAAAGGGGGATGATGTATCTATTTCCCCTTATTCGTCTATTCTCTGGTCGTTAGTCCTCCCTTTGTCTCTCTTAGGTGTCTTCGACTCTTTGTCCTTATCGCACCTCCCCTACTCTCTCGACCCTTCACGTCCTCCGTACAAACCGTCTTCGTTTATCGAGTCTCGTGAAAAATTATGATTCGCTAAGAAATTTTTTTTTCTCTCTCTCTCTGCCCTCTAAACTTTTTCGTCTTCACCTCGTTTCACCTCTTATTTCGTCTTTTGATCTTCGTCCCCACGAAGTTAACAGAGCGCACCGAAATCCCGAAAGGATACAACCAACCCCCACGTATCTTCTAGAGGGCCCCGCGAAATTCTTCATTTATTCTTCCTCTACCTTTTTCCTATCCACCGCCCCTCTTCCCCATTCCTCCAGCCCTTCTCGACATTTCTACCCTCTATGCGCTTTCAACCCTTCTGCACACTCTGCTCGAAAGCTTCTCTTCGCTATCGCGTAAATTTAATCCGCTTCCTTCTACCGGCAGTGCTTTCTGAATTATTAAGGGAAAAGTACAGCTCGGTGCGTTTCTACGGTTCGCCTTCTGGAAAATTTATAAGGGTTGAATAAAGTAGAGCTCGTGGTAACGATGCGCGTGCAAGGGATTGAAATAATAATAATAATAATAATAATAATACGAGAACGCGAGTGGAGTGGATTGGTTGCGTTTTTGGAAATCCCACGTGACTAGCTCGAGGTTGCTGAACGTGATAATCACAGACGGTATACCCTTTCTCTAGCCACCCCTTACGTGTATCACGCAGCCTCACTTACCCCATCCCCTGTCAAGTTGAACAGTACGTAACCGGGGAAACGACCCGGCAGAGAACAGGACCGCTGTGTACCAGACTCTTAATAACTAACCATAACCAACAACCCTCGTGTACCTAATACACAGACTAGCAACCCTTAACGGGCTGGCGACTTCAGACAGAAGTCGCAGGCATTGTGCGCCTACCAGCAGCTTCTGTCTCCCTCACCATTGTCGTTCACTGTCTACCCCCGCAACAGTGCTGTTACCCCTTTCAGCTAGCAATGTCTTGCGACACTTCGACTTAATGGAAACTACCCTTACTAAACCATCTCAATGCTATACTTGTTCCTTGAACCTTGTACAGTTTATCGGTACGACTGTTAATTATAGTCACTAATTAATGTATCAGTCCTTGCTATACCACGTTCTTAAGAATCGCAATTAAATTTATTACTTGCTAGTCTATAATTAAACTTTTGCAAACTCTTATCATTCTGATATGTGTATGTGGTTATTAAAAAAAATTTTTTTGACGAATGCTCGTTAATCTCGTGCGTGACCGTGTGAGTACAAAAATGATATTTAAATCATTTTTACTGTTTCATTACGTATCCTCTTCAAAGGCAAAGGGCAAAAGGTCGAATTTACAGTTCCGTGTAATATCGTCGGATAGGTAAAATCGTTGATTTTAACAACCACGCCCACTGGCAACCCTTTCCTTGTCCGTTGACGAGGCGTCAATAGTTTGTCGCCGTCGGTACGGCTGTCGCTGTTGTTCCCACGTGTGTCATCCGATGAGGGTGGCTGATATCGCGTGCGGTTAGCTGATACGGGGGGACTACGTATTGCTTTTCCGTTACGGATTGGCACGCATGTCAACCGTACAAAACGTATTGCGACTGTTTCGGTCACTCGTAATGGGCGACGAGTTTCGATCGTCACATAAAAAGCATCGTGGTCGGCTCGATAGTCAACTGGTTCATGTGGAAATTTTTGTGATCTCTACACGAAACTTTAGGCCCAACGACCCTATTAAGGTTTTCGTATAAGTTTTACGGTTTATTTGACGATTGGTCGCCATTTTGGTATCGCAAATCTAGCGGCTGACATTGCCTGCATATTTTATCTGTAAATTGTAGATACTGTATCTTGACGTAATTTTGTGTCGCGTGTTGCTCAAGTCGTGAAAATATTATGTTGGGATTAATGGTGAAAAGACGAAAAAAAAAATTTCAAAATTTTCAAAGAAAAATTTGTTGGTATAAACACAGTGTATTTTAAGGGAAGAGGTTCAAAACAGAACTTTTGTCGCACGCGAATACTAAAAAGTTACGAGCCCTCGTGCAGAGACCGATTTATATGTATCGAGGGGTGGTTATAGACAGTCGTAAAGGGACATGGAGATAGCTTAAGGGTGAAATTAAAATACACAGCTTTTATACGGCCCTGCGTTTCCACGAACGGGCGGGACGATTCCGTATAACGATTGCGGAAATCATTGGAATCAAAACGTCGGACAATCCCGAGTGAGTTAGCCAGGGGGACGTTCTCATCTCTTTCTATCGAGGGAGGAATGAGAAGGATCGATGGGATAAAAATATCTCACGAATCACGTTGAACGTTCACCCTGCTCGGGCGTGAAAACGGATGAGGCGTGTAATCATTGTCGAAGTTGAAGGATCAGCCCCTGTTCGCAGAACCAGATAGGGGTGCTGCTCTCACGTTCGTATATACATATATATTTTCAATGGATACCCTAGAGATACGAGGGTGAGGAAATATTTTGTGGTCTAGAGAAAAAAAAAGTTCTAAGGGAACTTAAGGGAGTCTCCATTGGACACCCCTCGACGACAATTAGCGCACCCCATGCAAATCGTTTCTAATCCCTAGTATCGCATCCCCATTGGCCAACGGGGATTCCTGGCCCAAGAGTGCAACTCCGTGGGTTACTCTTTTCACGAGTCTCCAGGGGTGGATTAGTAAGGTAGCAGGAACCTCTGTTCTCGGTCGGGCCCCCCCGCAGAGGTTATACCTTGCTGCGCATCGATCGCTTGGATTTTCCTTTTACTATATAACGTACTTGTCGTCGCCGTCGTCCCTTTCACGGGACACGCATATACGACGGTTATTTTCCCTGCCGAGCACATTCGTTATTCGAGCGGTCGATGTCGGATAATTGAACACACGGCTTTTATGCAACCACCCCCTGCCCCTGTCCACAGCGACGTGCCAGGGCTGTGTTCGGCTGTTCCAGGGTTTTATAGTAGTGGCGGTTGGAATTAATGAGGACCCGTGTTTTCACGGCGGACCGAGTGTGGCGCAGATTTCATTTTACTATTTATCCCCCAGGAATACACGCCACGGACCATTTTCATCCCTTGCTACGTCCCTGGCGTAAATCAACCAGTTGGCCCCGATACCTTTTACTCCCTCTTTTTTCGTAAAATTTATACCTTCGTGTCCTGACGTACGATGACTTCATGTCGTATCCGGATGCCGAGGGCGTTAGTCGCCCAAAAATTTGCCGACTAGAGTAGTTGCAGTGCTCTCATTTTTTAAACTTTATATATTTTTTCAACTTCCCTCGCTGCTTGTACGATTCAATCCTGTCTGTGTATAATGGGCTGTGGTCGAGGGTCTGTGAAAGGCAATGGGGGATGGTCTCAGCAAGGACGGCCATGTTGAATTTCCGTAGAAATAATTCCTCTATAGTAAATATATTTTATTTCCATCCCTCTCGGGATTTTGATCCCACTCGATTTCACCCTTTTTTTCATCTGCATCCCTCTGTTCTACTGGTTTCATTCGTTTTTTTTTAAAGATTCGATGTACACGCGCGTGCCCAGCGAGAACCCTCTTTGCCCCGTCCAATAAAGGTCGCTCTTTTTGGCGGGGGGTTTAAATAGCGGGTTGCCGTACGACTCTGGAGGACAAAACGTTATTAAATTGTGGATTCCCGTCACGTTTTGCGATCTAACGAATTAATATGGAAATTCCAAAGCGCCTTACGAACGAATGGCGCCGACGTGAAATCCCACTGGCGCCCCTCAGGGGTTCCTGGCGCTCTCTCATTGTCGTGAGGGTTGGGTGTACAGTGGCGTAGTATTTAGATTCTTTAGGGACTCGAGAACGGAAAGAAAATACACAAAGCAAATTATACAGACACCGTCTAGGTAAAACGCTCATGGCCACTGAAGGGGAGACAGAGAGAGAGGAGAAAGGAAGAGAGAGAGAGAGTAATGAAGCTGAATTTACTTTTAGAAAATTTTCACCCTCTTCCCCCCAATTCACCGTTAACAAAACCCCGCTCCCAATTCTCCCTGTTATTCCTGATACAGTATAACGTGGGAAATCCGGGATAATCCTCCTGGATTAAACTCCGGAGAATAAATAATTGCAGGTGGAAGGATGTACTCGGGTAGGTAAAAAGTATTCGCAGAAAGTTCCTTCCACCGTATGCCAAAGTAGAATATTGCCATACTAACCAGAGTATAAGGGCTATGGGAAAAGAGAGAGAGGGCGTTCTTTTTCGTGGATTAAATTTCTTTGAAACTGGGGGGTAAAAAGGGAGTGGTGGAACGTTCTAGAAGTAAAACTGGCGAACGAGAGGGGTAGCAGCAAAAGAAAGGAAGGGAGGACGCCCATGGGCTGACATTCGGGAACGGTCCTACTAAAATGAAACGTATATCTGAGGTTAGGGCGGATCAAGAAGAGGGTTGAGTCTGGTTGAGTTCGCAGGCTTCGAGTCGTTTATATGGTGATTCAATGGGACCGGGTAGGAATGGAGGGGTGGGACGCCTGGCAAAATATCAAGGGACTCGTAAGGTCCAGGCCCTAGTAGCCAGGCAAAGCCCTCTCCGCTTCCAGTCACGCTCTCATATAACCGTGGATCTCTTAGGGGTAGTTTCATCGTATTCCTTCCTATGGAAACGCCGACATCCCCATAGAATTACAAGATCCCACGTGATACCTAGCACGTAACGCAGCCTTATATCTATATACATCGCTATTCGATTCCCTGCTATGCGAACCTTTTTCTCTCGATTCCCCTCTTGAAAATTTCTCTCCCCCCTTGCAAAGTTATATCAGAAAGTTATATCACAGAGTCCAAAGACGAATGGCGGAGCCACTCGTCAATTTGACATGGAAATAAAAAGAAGAGCATACGATATATCTATACACCGAGTCACGTGAATGGATTTTTCTGCACTTGGCGTACCGAATATTTCGAGTACTATGAAATATAACTATGGAGTACTACAGTAGTGGGAGTAAAATCAGCAGCAAAACCCGATAGTACTTTGCCATCATGGAGCCAGACGACTCTGTCTCTCTCGCTCTCTCTCTATCTCTCTCTCTCTGTAGGTATAGCCTGGGGTTGTGACTCTCCAACACAAATTGATTCTTCCTCTGATCTCTCACTGGTATTCCCTCATCCGTCTCTACCAACCCTCTCATCCCTCTCAGCATCGCCCCCCCCCCCTCTTCCCCATACCGCAACAGATCTGCCACCCTCTCCCTCATCCGTGCGCTCGCACTCGCGGCTCGACTTCCGCCCATTGATTTTTCGCAACCCAGAGTCGACTTTCGCTCGAGCTCAACTCTGCCCCGCGACCGAGTCAAGACCGTAAATCCAAAAAGGTCGACAAGGCTCCGGATTGCGACTAGCACAAAGCGCAGTTATCGGGTTCACCCTCGTTACGCAGCGACGAACCGAAAGGTGGTGGCGATTTTTTTCCTTTCTTTTCTTTATTTGTCAACTTCTCCCCTGGGGTTCCCCGGGTTAACGTCGTCCACCTCCTTAGTATCTGGCAGCCTCGTTCAGCCCTCGCAATAAAACGACGGCTTATCGAATCACGTAAACGCCCGGCTTAGCGGCCTCATCAAATTACCGAGGTCCGCAACGAGGGTGACTTTTACGTTTTTAGCCGCCAATTCAGATCTCCTTTCACCTCGCCCCCTGCAGTCCATCGCTCGTTTTCCTACTTAACGCCAGGGTGGACGTCGGTTTCACTTGTTCTTGGTACGTCGATCAATATTCCAATGTCGTTCTCTGTGCCAAGTCGAAGAATCACGTGGAATGTGCCTGGAGGGTCGGAGAAAAAATCTTTTGTGTAACGTGCTCGGGAGGTTGAGATGTTATATGGGGTAGAAAAAAATGGGGGTAGTTGCCGACGTGTCTGGAGATTGCCGTCTACGTGGTAAGGGAATAAAAATGAAAGTATCTCAACGGGAGAGAACTATGGCTCTCGTCCAGTAATTAAGGGCGAGGTTAACGAGGCGTCGTGACGAAGCCGACGTTAAGGAGCCTGCGGCTCTGTCAAATTAACGTCAGCAATCACAGGGTAACGTAACGACGCTATTGCTTACCTCGATCGGATGTTCCTCTTCCCGTGAATTTTAATATTGCAGGAATTTTGATTCTCTCGTTAACTTTTTCTTTGATATACAAAATTGCTTTCGTTATACCGTCGTGCTTGGTATGCGTGGTTCAGGAGTTTCTCGTAGTCTGCGTCTTTTTTCCTCGTTAATCTTAGGACCGTCCTCATTTCGCTCGTTTACGTATTCAGGACAGAGAGACGTCCTAAAATGTTACGTATGCATATTATTAGAATCCTACGATTAATCGGACAGGTCGTGAAGCTGCCTACTTCGAAATGCCAATGTTTAAGATGCCTGACGCGGCATGAAAATTCGATATGGATAAGGGGTGGATATTTTTTATGGTACAATATTACCCATTTGCGATGACGCAAGCAACCTAGACGAAGCGCCCAGCATCCTCGTTGGAAGTCACGAAGAAGGATTTACCTACTTTGTCGTAGAGCTTCTGTCATTTTCAATATTCCCTTGAGTAGAACGAGATTGTTCTTTTTTGTTTGGGCTTTAGTGTTTGGGGTTAAATTGAAAGACGAACAAGAAACCCCATATGACCCTAAAGTACTTTGAAGCATGTTACCTCGTGTACTGAATTTTCCGATCAGTATTTCACGAGGGTAGGTTTCGTCAATGTGTATCCTAGAACCTTTATCTCTTCGGCGAACCACCGACCCCCGAAATACTCGTCAACGTATTCCTTGTTTTCGTTTTTTTCACCCTTGGCAACAGTCTCTCCCTACCAACGCGGCCAAACCCGTCGTCCCGTCGGGAAACTCTTCCCCTATGGCAGTTTCCCTTTATTTTATAAGATCCCCGTTTTCAAGCCATTTCGCCCACGGCGATATCCAGACCATCGAATTCGCGCGTAGAGATATGCGCACGACTTACTACCCTCTAAGGCATCAACCCCTGAGCTAACGCGAAATGCCATAAGGTATCCCCGTGTTACGTGCTACGTGCCCAGAATATGAACAAAGAGAGAAAAATGCATTTACATTAAATAAGGAAACCCGGGATCCGCGCCACGAAGACCCACGCTTCGGCCAGCAAGAAGGAATCCGTAGGCCCTTTGGATTTTCGCAATCCCGAAATTGCGAAAGCCAGTCAGGCGTTCACGTTGAGATTTCCAGTAGCGTTGTCCAAGAAGAAGGCGCCCGTAAATTCGTTAACCGAACTTGGGAGGGAGGGGTGGGGAGGATCGAGCGTTATCGCGGGCCAGCTCGGTGAAAACACTTTGGTAGAAAAACAGTGTTAGCGACGTAATCCCTCGAGGTGATTGTAGTAGTAGTACAGTCGCGAAGGGAGGGTGCAGCCGATAGTAGAGACAGGGAAACGACGACGAGGGTCAGGGTGGTCGGGTATGAGGTTTCCTGTCTTAGTGGTGCGGCGTTACCATGGTTACAGACTGTAAGCCGCTTAACACCCCTCAGAGTCAACTCCCCGGATCCCGTTTCTTTTTCGGAGCCAGTAAACCCTCTTGTCGCTTCTCCTCATGGAAAAGCATCGTGAAGTTTTCCATGGAATTTTTCAAAATTAGCCAAAAATTATATTATAAGTGGTTTTTAAATGTTCTCGCTGGATACTGAGCTACCATCCTCGACGATGAGTTCGATGACAGTTGGCTGGGTGCCTTTGAAATTTTTTCCTCAAAAGTGTAATTAAACTGTCGAATCCTCCGGGGTCTTCTTCTTTTGCTTCTTATCTTACACTCTACTGTTATCCTGTTATCCTGTTATCCTGACTCTGGAAGAAGCTTCTTCGCCTTTTTATTCGGAGCCTTCGGCTTTTTCCTCTCCTTTTCCCTTCTCGTCAATGAACCGAAATAGTACCGGAGAGCCATGGTTCTGAGATGTGACGAGAGAAAGCAATCCCCAGGGTCGCCACCTGATGAAGGAGATGGTCGTTGTGCGCTGTTGATAGCGAGCTGATTACCAGTGGTAGTAGGTTGAGCTGTAGGTGTAGGACTGTCAAGGCATCGGTAGAGACTATGGAACAGAATACAAATGAGAAGAAATAGTGTTCCGGAGTAGAGCACTTTAGGGGGCAGAGCAGAGGAGATCTCCGTCACAGCCAAGGCGTGCACTTTCCTGATGAGGAATTGAATGGAGGGTGAAAACCTTACTAAAAGGACGGCGCTCCGGCATTCTCTCCCTGTTACTTTCTCGTTTTAACCGGAGGGCTTTCTCGCTCAAAGAGGAAGGAAAGAGGAACTCCCACCCAGTTCTTTCAGCCTTTCTTTCTTCTCTTTGCTCTTTGTCTCTCTCTCTATCTCATTCTCTCCCTCTTTCCCTTTATTTCGTACCTCCTCATGAGCAGTTGAGACAAAAGGACTCCGGATGCGACGTCGTGTCTTGAAAAAAGAGAAAACGATCCTGGCTTATGAAGCCCCTTTACCACGGTCGATCGGCTCCATAGACTACGACAGCTTCCAATCAGTACCATTGTACCCTGGAGAAATATATGAAAATATTAGCCCGACACTGGCGTATACATTATATAATATTTTATCATTATCGTTCCAGGTCTCCAACCAGCCAATACGAAGACCCAACCAACGTCAATTGGCAAATCGCACAGACCAAGCTCAGGTGTCCTACCACAGGGACATACACCTGGTCCAGGTCCCGGTGGACAACAGAATAGCAGAAGCTTCGCAGCAGCCTTACGAGATTTGGCAAAACAAGCAGGACCGGCGCCCCAAGAGGAGGAACCTCGTGCGAGTCCAAAGAACAGGGCGCCGCCACCCCTAGTCCGTGGACCGTCTCCTGCAAAGGTAAACAATACATTGATATCTTATCACAACGTAACAGTCGTTACACGTCGAGTTCGAAGACTCATTTGAAAGAGATAAAAAAGAAGATCGTACCTGTCATTATCCGCCAGCGAGTTCGCAAAGCGTCCTCGTTCAATCTCTCACGAAATGAAAAAGGAAATCGCTCTACCGGAAGGATAGCTCGCTTGCGATAATCGGGAGATCAAAGAGCCCCGGCTGAAGCTCTCACTGTTCCCATTTCTGGCCTGTGTCCGCCTTTATCGTAATAAAACTCTCCTCCGGTTGTCTCCCTTCTTCTCCTCCTCCTCTCTATCGAACCTCCAGGCCACCTCGAGCGGGCTGAACGATTTCCATGGCAGTGAGAGCCAGCCGAGCGGCAACGTCTCTCGTTGTAGGGCTTTACACAAAAAGGCTGGGTTCCGGTAGAAGACCTAGTCGAGCGTCTACGGTCGCATCACTTAAGCCCTTTAGGTAGGGAGTCCTGCACCCTTCAATGACGAGAGTCAATTTTTTCATCCGCAGGAACGCTCGACGCATGAACGTAGACCGGAAGAGATACCCTCAATGTATACAACCGCCAGGGCTACTGAAACTAACAAACACAGTGTCACTACTGTGGCCTCTGAACTTCTGGCCCGCTCTGGTTTTCAACCTTATCGGCCCGAGCATCATCCGGCCCATGCTCCTCCGGCCTTTGCCTTGGATCCTGCGGCCTACAGCCCTTACCATCATGGTCTCTATCCACCGCCACACCTGCAGCACGCTTATAGGTAACTAGTTCTTGGTTTTCGTAGCCTGATGTTATCGATATCCTTTGTCCGACATTCGTGAGACTTATTGTTCCGAACTTCCTGCTTACAGATTAGAGGAACAATTGTACTTGGAAAGGTGCGGAATGCTGAGACCACCCCTATTTCCTGGGCTACCCTCGTATCCTCTCTATGGACTGAGGTACAATAATGACATATTGCCACCGGCTTCCTTGGGGCTGATGTCACCGGTGATGCACGAGCGGTAAGTAGAAGCCGTAAAACTTCTTCGTAACGTTATTCTTTCGCGAATGTCTCGTTCGATGGAATCCACCCCTAACCTGACCCCACTTTCATCTTGTTCCAGGCTAAAATTAGAGGAGGAACACAGGCTGAGACAAGCTCGCGAGCAGGCTGCGCTGCGCGAGGAGGAGGAAAGGAGAAGAATCGTACGAAACTCTGCTTCAACGGCTCCGGTTCCTGCACCTGCACCTGCATCCGCCGATACTGCAGGTGAGCGAGTCGCTCCACCCCCCACTGCCTTCCATTGAACGAATAGAAATACGATATCGCGACACGAGGTTTACCGGACGACCAGGATGACTCTCACGTACCTTCCCCATAGAAGATTTACAAGAGAGGCTTAAAGACGCATCGTCTTGCCGTATGCATGCGTCCGGTAAGCCTTGACCCGGTCATCATTTAGACAATTTTAGTTAGACCGACGACTAAGGCGTCGTGACGTCACGTACGCATCGACGCCGAGGAATTTCTTTTGATCGGCACACGCGTTTCCACTTCCTCGCCGTTCTTCCCACTAATACTTCTTTATAATCTCACTCCTTGTCTCTACTTCGTTCTCTTGGCTTTACCATGACTTCTTCGAAATGAATAAAGATAAAAGAATTAGAGAAATAAATGGAAAATTACATATTAACTATTACTAATAGAATACTCGTCATCCTGACGGACGATTAAAAATCAAGCCCAAGAAGCGTCCATGGCTCGCTTGACCAGGTCACTTTACTCTAATCTGTCTTTGTTTACTTGAACTCTCGTTCTCGTGACCGTCGAGTACTTTCGACGCGTTATGATTATATTTCGTAGACCGTTATCACGGTCAGACTGAGAAACTATATGCGGCTCTTCTAGGTAACCAAGAGCCGGCGGACTGAACGAGAAGACGCTAATCGAGACACGCGTGATATCGTGCACACGCTAATCATACGTGAATCGTATACACATACACTATATAGAACACTGTTAGACACGAAAACACTTTGTACACTTTAGAGACGTAGCACTCCAGTGTTATGTTTAAAGCTGCGACAAGAACAAAAACGGTAGAAGAAAAGAATACGAAACACGACAGAGAAAAACACGAGAGAGAAAAAAAGAACATACTACGCTTCTAATCTTAATCTAGAGATAATGAAAGTTATAGTCATAGTTAATTGTTTCCTAATGAAAAGTTAGGCTTACGATATTTTTTAGATAAGCACGTCACGAGGATCGGCGATCTTACTCGATCAGAGACATTCGTTCTCGTTATTAGGACAAGGATTAGGTTCCATGGTTTCTCTTTCTATTTTTTTCTTATTTTTTTTAATCTAATTTGGAAACATTAATCCCTGTCGTTTAACGAGACAGGAATTCTGACGCAATCCCGATCCTCGTTCTCGATCAATGCTAGTTAAACAATGAACACAAAAGAACAAAGAAATGTTTAGAAGTGTTCTCTTAGTTAAGGGAACGTCCAAACTCCTAATATCACCGAATGTATCATCTTCTGGTACAGTGGGTACTTACAACACCCCAGACCCCCCCCCCCCCCACCACTCTTTGTCACATCCTCAACGCGTCTTTTGAGACACGTAATGTCAATCAATGAAATTCTTTCTCTCTATCTTTCTCCCTCTCATTCTCTCATTCACGGTCACTCTGGCTTTATTTGATGTTTCATATATACATATACATATATATTTTTTCCTTGATGACGTCATCGTTTGACTGACTTACGATTTCTTATCGTATTTTTCAGGCTCCTACTCTCTTTCAGTCCAGTCTCCTTGTATACACAACATAACGTAAGAGTGCACGGACGTTAACGATTGAAGTATTTTAGGTATACGTTACATTTTGACTTGCCTTTGTTGCTTGGGGGCTTTATTATCAATGTTATCGTCAGTTACCGTTCCTCTTCAAATCGAGCCAATTTTGTTTATATCCCAGAACGTACGAATGCGGCAAAGAGTGTGTAATACATTTTAATTGGAATGAATTATAAATATTGGTAATGATTGGCAGGGTATCAATAAATTTATTGTTAACGGGTGATACGTACGAATAAGATAGATACAGCAGGGACTTCTACAGTTATTTTTGTTCTGTTTAATTTAATGCGCTCTTACGTTTTCGTTTATTAAACTGTTTCATTCGTCGAACCTACCAAAGTGCGACAGTACAGTTTTCTTTTTGCCGTAGAGAAGACTGCGGTGTTCCATTTAAAATATGTCGTCTATCTTTCTTCTTTATCTCCTTGTGTATCTCTCCTTGTCTCTCTTTTCTCTCATACACACTTCGACTCTATTTCTTTCTAATTGTCTTTGGCCATCTTTAAAACTCACTTCCCCTGACACACTGACTGAATCCACCGATGTACATAATTTTGTCAGGACCCGTTTCTTTGTCAAAATTATACCACCTTTTTATATAATTTATTATGTAAACATGTATATTTGGACTATAATTGAAAATAAACATTGCAAAAAAAGTGATCAAAATTCTGATTGACTCTTGGAATTCTTGACCCTTTCGAATCGCTCTCTTGGACAGTCTCGGGGAAGATTAACTCTCTCGTCAGACCGTAATCGCTGCGTTTCTTCGACATTACATCATCATTCGAGAATCGTCACTGTGAATAGATACCATCATGAAATCGTTCTCTGGTAGCACAGTGCGTCATTGTCCGCTTTTATTTTTCTTTCTTTCTGTCTGTCTCTGTGTCTATCGTTATAAACAGTTTATACGAAGCCCATAGAGATTCCTCGGGAACGCTATCACGAAGGCGATCGTCCCCAGCACTCGTAATCAATAAATATTGAGCCTCAGCATCCGTAAAGTCCAAGAGAAAACGAAGATGAATTTAAGTAAAATAATAAGAAAATCTTGTGATGGGAAACAAAAGCGAGCGAAAAAATGTGAGACAAGCGTTTCGTAAGGTAAGTCAAAAGAGTCGAATTCGAGTTGCGTGCACCACGTACCACTTGGTCTTTGTATCCTGAAGTGTTTAAATCTGCTAACAGTATCTTTTTTTCTTCTGGCACTTGCTATGACCTCTATGAAAACAGTATTGTGCAGGGCCTTACATTTTTTCGCTTGTAAGTGTATCACGCTACGAACCGCCGGTACCGTCTCTTCAATCGCAGAGGCCAACACCCTAGCAGTAGACTAGCGGAGCGTTACCAAGCACTGTGTCGGGATTTGTTCCAGCCAGGAAGCCGACCATAGCGGCTCAGTTGCACAGCGAGCGGGAGCGTGAGCGAGAACGGGAACGGGAGCGATCGGGCAACGTCGGGAATGGCTCGATTCCTGGGAACTCCTCGAGCAGTGGTGGCCACCATGGAGGAAGCAGTTCCAGTATTAGGAAGGAACAAGATCAGCAACCTAGTCCAGCCCCATCGGTACCCACGGATCCAGGAAGCCTCTACCATCCCAGATTGCCACCATTCCCGAGTCCAGCAGCACCCATGGGACCAGCATCCCTGGGATCAGCTTCCATCTGCTCCGTCAGCTCTGCTCCAATGCCACCACCGCCCTTGGGACCCAGCCTGCCACCCCTGAACCTTGGTCCTCCGCCTCCTATAAGTTCTGCTCCTATAGGACCACCTCCCATACCATCCCTTCCTCCTGGTGTCATAGGACCACCACCCCCTCCGCCGCCACCTCTCAACATGCCACTGGCTCCTATAATATCCATTCCTTCTCTGCATCTGCCCCCAGTGCCGTCGAGTACCATTCATTCTAGTCAGCACTCCACAATAAGTATCGCTACCGCTACGACCACCATTACCACATTGACCTCCACAGCCGCAACGACCTCCAGCGTCTACCAGCAACAGCGGAACCTTGTCAATTCGGCAGGGTGCACCACTACCAGCTCCCTGTCCGGGAGCGGGACCATGACTACTCATGCGACTCACACGTTAGCCACTCCTGGTGCGATACCATCGAGTCATACCAGTACTTCGAGTACCACTCGCAAGTCACCGCCATTATCCCTATCTCTGTCTCATGGACACGCTATCAGAAGTGCAAAAGAGTCGACGACATCCGCGATGACAACTTCAACGTCAAGTCCCATCACCACGACCGTCACTACTACTGTTACCAGCCAGCCGCAACCTGCTTTTGTCAGGCCCTTCGAGGACTCATTTCGTACCACGTCGAAGCCACAGCCTCCACGTTCTGTTCTTAATAGTCATGTACAGAGTGTGATCAATCACCAAGAGCCATCAGGAAAGCAGGTGTTGGGTAACCAAGCCCAATTGGGTCAGGAAGCAACTACAGAATGCAAAGGAAACACCATTCAACAGCCGTCCAATCAGGCTTCCATGATAGCCTATCCTCCTACACAGTTTCATCATCCTCACATTCCTGTTCCCCACGTTCCAAGTCTTTATAAGTCTCCTCACTTCACACCTCCGCCGCCTCATCAACAACAACAACATCAGCAACACCACTCAACGACTAAGCTTAACATACCTACTCCCAATTCTGGATCGACGGGAAATTTAAATAGTAACAAGAGTTCTCTGCTGTCTACGGAATCGCAGGTCGCTGTAGTCACGTCTCAGCGTGCAGAGTTACTTCAGGCAAATGTGAATAACAATAATTGTATAACAGAGAAAAACGGAAGTTACTACGGTAACAATCACATTGGTGGAGCTAAGATATTGAACTCCAATCACAAAGGCGCTTTGGATACTAATCGAGATGGTAAATTGAATGGCGAGAAGAGCGAAGAGCGTGTTAGGAGTATCCAAACGAATATCGCAGCCCAAACGACGATAACGATAACGACAACCACGACGACGACGACGACCACTACGTCGACGATATCCTTGCAAAATCATTCGACGATGAATTCGCTCCCAGACAAAGTCGCACTGCCCCATCCGACTTACGAGCCAAACAAGATGCAAAATATTTATCAGCCAGGGTGCTTCAGTCTCAACGAAAAGGACTGCAACCAGGACATGGACCTTAAGCCGCAGGTCGATCAGAGCATCATCCTGTCTGCATTACCCTTTCAGTCAAGCCTTAAGTTCAACTTGAACGACGTCTCTCAGAAACCCATCGACACGGCGCAGCTCATGCAAAGTATCAAATCGGAGGAAGTGCTGCGCACTTGTCAGAATGTGTCCAACGTTCTTCTTCAGATACCAAAATACCAAGAGAAGCTTCTCAATTTTTCAAGCAGCGAGCTCAAGACAGCCTTTTGCTTTACCGACAAGTGCAATAATTTGACTGAGATTTCCGTGAAGTGCGAGTCGCCGATATTGAACGTACCCGACCTCAGCAAGACCCTGGTCAAACAGGAGGCCTGTAGAGAGAGGTCATCCTTCCTCGTGCCTGAAAACCCCAAGGAGCTTACGTCGACCCTTGACCTTGCCGAGAAGAGGCGTAAACGTAGAAGAGAAAAAAACTCCGGTATAGCCTGTAGCTCCGATTCCGAGGGTGAGGACGATGCTAAGGATGTGGATTTGTGGATCACCAAAGGTCCACCTGCCAAGCTTCGCTACTCTGACAAGAAATTGTCTTTCCTCGCCATGTTCGGATTGACTACACTCAGCACGAGGAATGGTAAGGATTAAACCGCTACTCCACTTTAGAATTGTTAAGTACGACATAACGAGCACTTGCTCTGTCATTAAGTGTGATCTTTAACCAACACTTGTTACATCTATTCGCAGAAATGGAGCTCTATAAAGTGGAAAAGAGGTACAGACTGAATCCAGATCCACCGGAGCCGCCTTTGGAGGCTGAGCCGATAGTAGAATCGATTTTACCAATTCCAAAGGAACATCCGGATGTGCTGTTGCAGTGTCCAGATTTGGCGCCTAAGGTTGGCTTTCTGAAAACAATTGGCCTCGATTTGATGCCACCGAGCAAACGAGATGGTAATTATCCCCCCATTACATGGACAACACAATACTGGATAAGTAAAATCAGATTGTAATACAATTCTTAATACATTACAGAAGCTGAAATTACCTGGCAGTACGTGTTGCAAGACCGTAAGAAACGTAAGAGTACCAACACAGTAACAGCCTACTGCGAGAGAATCGCCAAGATTTACTCAAAGAATCCACCTCCGTTACCAAGAGCACCACAGAAGATGAGATTACTCGACAGAGTAAAAGTGAAACAGCATCCTGAACGTCCTCCGCCCTTACCACCCCTAGTTTCAAATATCGTCGCATCGTACTATCCAATTCTACCAATGCCTGGTGAGAATGGCGTGAAGCAGCACTGTAAAATAGTGGAGCTTGACACCGGGGAAGTACTCGTCGACGAAAAACCAGAGAAGCCCAGGTGGAGCGGTATCGAGGACATAATGCTGGCTTACAGAGAGTATTCTAAAGGTATGCAAAAGATCTTAATATAAAGTCTCATCCCTAAAGCGCGAATTAAAATCTAATTAGGATTTTCGAAACTGCTTATGCTTACAGAAAAATCAATGGAAAGAAAGATCTTGGCAAGTCAAACCTCAAGGCTGGCCGCACAATCGAACAGCTTACGATCCGAGGCCATTCAGTTGGAACGTCGACGATGCGAACTCCTGTCGACCAGGAACACACTCGATTCCGAAAGGCGAGTACTCAGCGAGAAGATTGAGAGGATAAATGCCCTCGTGAGAAATCTTAGGTAGCGATGCGCAACGCACAACACGGAAACTCATTCATCTGTGATATTATCCACGGGTTAAGGGCCGTTGGTACGCGAATATGACCTACTGGAGGAAGGAGAAAGAGAGAAGGAAATGAGGAGAGGCAAAGAAGGATTGAAGGGGGGGGGAAGAATAATAACAAGGAGTAATTACTTAGCAAGGAGTTAGATAAGTAAGCGTAATAAGGGTTACATTGACCAAATGTACAGCGTTGGTTCGACTTTAAGTTTGATTTTCTGTTCGATTCGCGTGAATACCCAGACGTTCCTGATTACCTTTCATCTCCTATGTAACAAAAAGGACATGGCGTCTGTTAATGGAAACCAGCCTAAACGTCACACGACGTTCCCCAGGTATTCCTATGGATTGACAGTCGGACGCAGCCGACGTTTAGTATTTAATTGTAATAAAGAATCATATCATTAACGGCGTGCACATGTATAAAAAATGGATTGTATAGAAAAAAAAGGAAAGGCATAAATACAATGGACAAAAAAAATAACAAAATGAAAAAAGGAAGATACACATTTCTTACTACTGACGAAAAAATGGATAAGGTTTTTTAGTATTTTATAATAGTCCCGCTGACTGACGGCTCTTAAACCCAAAGTATAAAAAAATAATTGTAATTTGTATCATAATATTTTAAACGAGAACTCAGAGTAAAACCAGAGGCGAAGCGGAAGAGCTGATAGAAACAGAGTAAGGAGTGGCGAGGGGCAAAAAAGAGAGGGAAAGAGAGAGACGGGAGGGGAAAGAAGCACCATGTAACTTATTTTATTGTCCGTAATGTGAACTTTAATATCGAATTTGTTCGAGACGATGTTGTATCGTGCGATTTGTATTGTCTACCGATCTTAGTAAGGGTTATAATTAATAAAAATAACAAAGACCGATCGGACATAGGAGCGAAGGACGTCGAAAGAAAAAAAAAATAAGAAAATGAACGGATGTCGAATACTTTATCATGTCTCAATACAAAATTTCTTTTTACTTTCTTTCTGGAACTAATATCTCACTATGAGATATTTGTCTTGTTGCAGTTTATATGAAAACACTGATATAACCTGTGTTCATGCGCCAATCCTGAAACGAAGTCAATAATAATATCGTGCGTTAAGTATTCTTGATCAGAATGACAAGGCGTCAAAGCTATCAGAGGTTCAGGAACATCGTTCTGGCATCTGTCGGCAGTCATTATCTTAACTATTCCTTCTTTTCTATGCCCAGGATTCGCCGTCTCTTGGAGGTGGCGAATCAATAGGCAGGCCAGTGAATATAATATAGCAAAAACGAAAGAGGAGAAATTTTTGGGAAATCGAGAAAGAATGGGAAGAGGAGAAATAAATGATTATTAATTAAGGCGGGATACGTTGAGGTACTTAGGTGAAAGTGGTTTAACTTTCAAGGTTTTGGACTCTACGCGAGCACATTCCACACGTAAAATGAAAAATGAGAGAAAGAAGAAAAGGATTTATAAGAATGATTAATACCAACCCGACCTCCAACATTCCACATCATCACCGATCAGAACCTAAATAGCGTTAATCAATTAAAGCAATTGAAATTACAAGAGAAAATGAAAAATAATAATTGAAACGATCGAACTATTTTTATGTTTTGATAGATGGTAATTATCGTATTGACTTTTATCCTTTTTGTTCTTCTTCTTACTGATCTTCTCTTACTTTTTCTTCTTTTGTTTCTCTCCACTTTGTCTTTTCTCCTTTTTCTTCTTCTTCTTTTTCCTTTTCACCCCGTCCTTTTGTACTATCACATTTTATTACGAATTATGCTTATTCTTTTCCTATTGTCTCTCTCAGTTGATTATCATTTTACCACCGTAATGATACTCTAGCTTGCGTGACAATTCGACCGTCTATGTTTTCAACGTTTTGTTCATTGAGTGCCTAACATTATCCTACATTTGTAAATATCATTATTTTTATGTATTGTGTAATAAAAGGGCCTGACTCACAATGTCGGTCTTGATCTGGCCAGAACGAGAGCCTAGGAGTAAACTATTGAAAAACAAAAATCAAAAGTATATTATTATTCCCTTAATCATAATGTTAAAATTATCATCATAAATGTAATATTATACACATACCTAAACAAAATATAAAAGCAACATTGCTTTTCTTCCGCATCTGCGCGATAAACATATTTGACAAAGAAAAAAAAGAATCCGTCTAGTGACTTTTACGATTTCAGCGCCATCCTGACCACAGCCTTCTATGCTTAGTAACAATAATCTGAAACAGCATCATTGTCAAGGTGACAACCACCAATTGAACTCAGCTTTATTTTCCAAGAGTAAGAAAAATCCCGTTCAACCATAATAAAAATTGGATGCAACAAGAATCCATTGCCTTTTATCTTATATATATTATTTGTATTTTTAACTAATAATTACGTAAAGATCTAGGTAGCAGCAATCATCTAGGGATATTTTGTCTCTTAATGGTATCAAAAACCACAGCCTTTACGTCGTGAAGGCATTCCCGCGTAAACGTACGCCAACCGGACGGCAGCCGCCAAAAAACCTGACGCAGTTGTAACTGGTCGTAACAGCCGTGAATCCAATCCAAGCTCATTCGCTACCGAACAACCGCGAGTAGTGGTTGGAATTGCTCAAGAAATATTTCGAGAAAAATCAAAGAAAGAAAATGTCCGGAAGAGGAAAGGGTGGTAAGTATTTGTTTTCCTGTGGACTTTTCATTGTGATAAATTTATTAAAATTAATGGCATGAAATTTGGACTTCTTTGTGTAGGCAAAACAAAAGGTAAAGCGAAGACGCGTAGCAGCCGAGCTGGACTTCAATTTCCTGTAGGAAGGATCCATCGTCTTCTGAGGAAAGGAAACTATGCTGAACGTGTTGGAGCCGGCGCACCCGTTTATCTTGCAGCCGTTATGGAATATCTTGCGGCTGAAGTACTTGAGTTAGCTGGAAATGCCGCAAGGGACAACAAAAAGACAAGGTCTGTGAGATTTTACGGTTTCGTCGTTTTGTGGTACATTTGTCTTGAGGAAAATATCTTAGAGGAATTTAAAATTTTCAACGATTGTCCTTTTTTTTTTCATTGTGTTTCTTTCCTTGAAATTTCAAACGAATTTTAATACACTGAATTTGAAATACGTGAAGGTGACTCGATATTCGTCATACAACTGTATTATTAAATTTACTGGATTTGAACAGGTTTTTGATTCTATTTCATTCTGTTTACATTGAACGAAGGATGTTTATGTTACAGTAAAGATTTATTTTGTGTCTGTGTTACAGAATTATTCCTCGTCACTTGCAACTAGCAATCAGGAATGACGAAGAGTTGAACAAACTTCTCTCAGGAGTAACAATTGCTCAGGGTGGTGTTCTGCCAAATATCCAGGCTGTATTGTTGCCTAAAAAGACTGGCACTAGTGGAGGCTCCGGAAAGGGTGACAAGGCTTCACAAGAATATTAAAATCAATCAAGATGTGAATACATTCAAGAAAACCTATTCAACCCTGCATTTATAACTGATAATTAATAAAGTGTGTTTGTTTTGTTCATTTTATATTTAATGCTTATGTTTCATAAATGATCATTAATAAAAATGGAATAAATCCCAGGAGTTTAGAATGTTACAATGTTTTTGTTACATGAAGACAAATATTAGTTGGAATAAACTGAAATTAATTCTTACGTATCGTTTATTTTAATCTTAAAAAGAAAATATAATGTACCAATATTCACAAATCCGCGCTCGAGAATAAGATATAATGTTATGTTACGCCATTTCCGGCTAGTCTCGCGTTACCCGCGTTCTCTGGTACATGATATATATAGTGCGTCTGTCTGACATGACATTTACTTTTTTTCCGATTAGGGTTTATTAGAGTTATCCTGACCGTTTGATTTATTAGTCAATAAGAACAATAACGAACAATGTCTTCGGCGGATATTGCGATGCTCGTGGATATGGGCTTTAGTCTGAAGAAAGCGTAAGTATAGTGGTAAAGTCATTGGAGCGTTATTAACCTCTTAGCATTGATGACTCTTTTGATTTTAGAGAACGGGCTCTGGAAATTACAGGAAATAAGGGCGTAGAACCGGCAATGGAATGGTATAAATTGAAATATTTATTTAGATTTACGTCACATTTTAAATATTTTTTTTCACTGACTTAGGCTTTTGGCTCATTCGGATGATGCTGAACCTTGTCCAGAACCGCCAGTTGCAGAGCCTGCTCCTCAACCTGCAAATGAAGCTCCGGCTCAGGATAATGTTGCCAGTACTAGTAATGAACAACCTGCTGAAATTGCCAAATCAGTTAAATGTGATATGTAAGCTTAGCTAGCTATTGTCTTCTTCGTTGAGTCTATTTAATCAGATTCTAATTTTTATACGAAACATCGTTTAGTTGTGGAAAGTTGTTCAAAACGAATCTGGAGGTTGAGTTTCATGCGACAAAATCTGGTCATGACAGTTTCTCTGAGAGCACTGAAGAGAAAAAAGCATTGACGGAAGAAGAGAAAAGGGAGCAACTGAGGTTGCTTGAGGAAAAGCTTCGACAAAAGAGAAAAGAACGGGAGGAGGTCGAGAAAAAGGAAGCTTTTGAGAGAGAGAGAAGTAGGATACGCTCTGGGAAAGAAATGGCAGAGGCAAGAAAGAAGTGCGTTTTTACAACAAAATAACGCTTAATTTCGTTTTCATCATATTTTACAGTTTTCATTCATCCTCATTATACACATCCTTTATTATAATATCAAAATCTTTACAACAGATTGGAAGAATTGGAAATGAAAAAACTACTAGAACAAAGAAAGCGGGAAAAGGAGGAGGAAAAGTTAGCACGTCAGCGTGTAAAGGCTCAAATTGAAGCAGATAAGGCAGCGAGGAAAGCCAAAGCCATGGGCACATCTCCTCAAGCACCTTTAACTGCGCCGGTGCCTTCCACAGCTTCATCAACATCCTTAGTCTCTACCCCTAGGAAAGACTACACTGAAACAAAACTACAGGTAACTGTGCTATCAAAAGTATTTGAAAAACTAATTAAATGTTCAAACAACCTTGCTCAACTGTCACAATCGATTGCATTTAGATCAGACTTACAAACGGTCAAACGTTAACGGAAACATTTGGCAGTAAGGAGCAGCTATCGGCTGTACGTCTTTTCATCGAAATAAACAGGACAGACAGTCCAGGGCCATTCAATTTGATGACGAATTTTCCTAAGAAAGTATTTATGGAAGAGGACTATGATACGCCATTGGAAGTTCTAGGTCAGTGACTGTAGATAATGCGTCAGTCGCATATCAAATGAAAACATATCCACATGGTGCAATGACTGTATGCTGCAGGCTAGATAATTCAGTTATGGATTACATAATGACTCATTCATCTTGGATTACACTTATATACTTATGATAGCCGTCTTGAAACTAGAGCAGTTAAATCTTTTACGAGTACTAATAAGTACAAAGTTCACAAAGTAAAATGTTTCAGGATTGGTACCGTCGGCTGTGATAATCGTGCAGAAAAAGTCGGAGTGATCCTAGACGCTAATTTGCATCCCTGGCTGACTTGTAAGCCAAAACATTCTCTTACAATATTATACCAACATTTGCATTAAGATAGTATAAATTAAATCAGTTTCATATCAACCGAGTCATCATTCATTTATTAGTTGAAGATTTATCTTCCCGCGAAGTAAGAATTTCAGTAGTTTTATTTACAGCTGTAAATGGAGCGAGGAGGAATATTTAAAAAGGGGAAAAAATGGGCTATACCCGTTTAAAAATAAATATTTATTCTGGTATAATCATGTACATGATTAATTTAACGCTATTAATGTTGCGTGCAATCGTCCTACGTAATATGATTAAAAATATGTAAATTTGATTTAAATGACATTAGAATTGACTAAAAATCGATCCTTGATAATTGTGTTAATGGTCTATGTAAATTATTTATAATTACATTAGCTAGACAGAAAGAGAGTTAAGAAATAGTTACCACATGAAGTATTTACCAAATTTTTGTATAGCATTAAAAAATGTACTATTGTTAAATTTGAATGACACGATAGTCCACCGGTACATTACTCGGATACATTACGTTCTTTTCAAGATCGCAATTAGTGGGAAATCCATGAATTCCGTCACAGTGTATTAATTCGAATGTTTTGCTGAAGCATATCCTTATCTCGAATAAATACGACTGTTTTGTTTTCTAAAACAAAAAACGTGATACATGCACATTTTATTGGAAGTTTGATATGCGCAGAGGCATGTCGATAACTTATTCTAGCCACAGAATTTATTACACAATTTGTACAATACTTAAAAATATTTTTATATTTTAACACTAAAAGAGCCTATATTTTAGTTAGTATTTACTTACTGAATTAGTTATACACTCCACCTGGCATCTCTTTCCCAAAATTGTTTCTACGGCATTAAGGATATCTTGAACTGAGTGACTATCTCCAGGCACGATATTCTTTTTGCCAAGAACATGTTTCATGTCGTAAGTGTCTAAAAGGTCCAGACCTTTCTGAAAATACTTCACTTCTGTATTAATACTGTCAAGAACTACTGCGCAAGTTCCATGCTTTTCCCATTCATGCTTCCAGAACGAATATCGAGCAGTCCCCTTCTCGACATCAAGCCATTTTACATTGAGCTGATTCTCAAGAGGTGCCAGGGCACTGGCATTGAAGTGTAACGAGTGATTACAAAATTGTGGTGCAAGTTTGTGATACTGCGTAGGCCAAATACCATGGATAGTCCACTCTTCATCTCTTGGCAAACTGCAGTCATGGGACTCAGTGTCCTCCTTCCATTGATAGCAAACAGTCTGAGGCCAATGTTGAGTGAAGATTAAAAGATCAAACTCCTTCGATTCTAAAACTTCTTTGTGTATGCCATCATTGTTTTCAGGAAATCTGAAGACAAAAGACTTCAGTTATCAATGTAGATACACCTAAAAACACAAGTGCTTTGTGTATTGTGATCTATAAAGACATGTCACTCTCGTAATCTTTTATTTAAACAATTACAATTTACTAAGAATATCAAAGTTCATCTATAAAATATTACACCAAATGTTTTTGGCACACCATCTGGATGTCAAGCATAATACCATAATGCGTTAAAAAAATAATTTATTTAGGCTCTCAATATTTCTATGCTTATGTAAATTATGTAATTCACAAGAAGATGAGAAAACTCACCCATTTGTTATTTCAAATATAGATACTAGCAGAAGCCACAATTTTATGCAGCGACTGACCATTGTCTTGCTTTAATAAACTGACTAGCACAGAAGTGCACGTACAAGGAACATGAAACAGCACTGCCGCTTGTATGTACTGTTGCGTTGTATAATACACGTATACTACACAGAGCCACTTATTGGGTATACTACAAACTAGATTTCCCCCTCTCTCTCCTAGCGCTTTCCCCTTAAGCTAGTGGATTCCCACCATTCTTCAACGCTATTTCCTCGGCCTAACGCATACCTGTCGAGATACGTTATTTGTAATGTCAGTCGCACTATCCTGTTATCTTTTGCAAATGATACCACAAGCATTCATACCAGTAAAATTTCTCGGGAATTCTCGATTTTCCTCTTTCTCTGCACGAATAATAAATAAGTGTTATTATAGAATAAGTAAAATATATAAAACGCTCCGTGATCGATAGCATGATACCTTTATTTTGGATTTTATATCTCTTCATTATTTAGTATTCGTACGAATAATTATAACACCATTTAAGCAAGTCTTAAGACACCAAGTTTTGCATTTAATAATCGCTGACGTCCTGTAATTAGCTACTTCCACATATGTGACGTCTGTGAAACACAATACTCGTATTTTAATGTAAGCAAATACGTTCTAACAGTTCGCTCAGATGATAACACATATTGAATCGTATTTAAATCAATCTATTAATAACTAATACCAGCGGTTAATAAATTGATTTCAAAACAACCGATGTATACAATTGAATGTGGCGTTAATACATCGTTCTTCTTTGCGGTAAGCAAACAGTTATGCAGTTAATACCCACCCGGTCTATTCTGTCAAGAAATCATGAATCGTGTGCTTTCAGAATGTTTGAGTTCCAATATAGCGTTGAACTACTTTGATTTTTTGTTTCAACACGCCATTAGCCCCATTAAACAAATTCTCAATATTCGAATTTCATTTTATTCTAGCCATAACATGGTTTCGAAATGGGTGAAGGTCAAATAGAATTTTCCGAAGCACCGAAAAGAGGTCATTTAAAATATCAGAAAAAATTTCCAATGCGAATAAATTTTATAGCCGATTAAATTCCTTGGTGCGAAAGTCTAGAGATCATTATTCTATGCAGTTTACGACTTGCAATTACGATGGAAGTTATAATTAACCACTAGAAACTAGAGATAACCAGTTCACTTATAATTCAGCATTTCAATGTAGGATTGAAGCTCCAGTTCAAATACTGTTTTAAATGTCACACTGTACAGCTAAGGCATAAACATAACCAACTTCATTCACGTGCCGTAAACGACACGTACTATACCATGGTGTATAATATTATGAACAACACTGATTACGAGCAGCAGTATAAGATCAGCTGTATGAACCGCATGGAGCCGGTGGGTGACGCAAGCAGCATGGGAGTATGACCTCCTATCGTTGATTAGTAACCAAACAGGGAGCAAATCTCACACAACTTCAAACACAATTTCTAAAAACAAGACGCTTTATTCGTAACAAATATTTATTATAAAATACATCATTTATTACGCCGTGCCTGGCATAATTACATACGATTGATACATAAACAATAATAAGCGATAGATTAGGATACACATTATCCATATCGCACGAAATCAGTATTCACACATGATTTATCGTACAGTTACTTGATGCATATGTTATATATGCAAATGTATATGATGCGATTTGCAGTCAACGATATCTATTGAAAATAGTGGGTGCGAGAGAAGAGCAGAAAAGAACTCGCACATAAAACACCATTTGGCAATGCAACTTTAGAAAATATAGGGACAAAAAATCATCATTGCAGACCACGTCACGATTAGCCATGATGGGGCCATTTTTTCTGCAATGATTAATTATTCCCGCTTTTCTCTTGCTACCCACTTCGCAATTCGCAACGATATTTGGTCGTCAAGCAAAGTAAATAGGGATTAACAATTTCTGGCAAGATAAAGACTTGTATTAATTATTATTAGGACATTGTCCCTCATCTATTCTCGCACTGGCTGGCAGACCCGCGAGTTTTCTTTCCTATTGTATTTCATGCTCACAGCCATTGATGGAATATAGTAAGAAAAATTACGGGGTTTCTCGTATTTTTTTATCGTCCAAACGAAGGGACTCAACACGATGTTATCAATTATTAAGACGGTCGGACGGTATGTCATAAGGCAACTGTGAACTCACTTCGTGAGTAATGAAGAAGATGCATTTTGCATTGTATCGTACCATTTTCTTTGTTACTATTTTTCTTTCAACATCCGATCTTGATTAGATTTAGTGTCGGATTCGATTCTCGTGGGACGATTATGTCACGCTGTATGAATTGACAATGTCTTTACTTTTTCTTTGTCTATAATACATAACAAGTCTACTACGAGAGAAAGAAGATACCCTGAAATGTGAAATAGGTCATGCTAAGTTACCATTACTTTGTTTGCATTACAAAGAGATAAATAAATTATATATTTGCCTAGATTAAGGATTTATGTATTAACTGTCCTTGCTAGAGCTCGAAATCCTAAAATATCTACAAAGACCTAGTGTGCACCCGCTTTCCGTTTGCAACGATGAGTGACAAAGAAGGTCTCTCTCCTAGAGGAGAAAGTCGAGTTTTCCTTATGGTTTTTTAAAATCATTTCTTTCGCTCATTATAATGGATTTCAACAGCACCGTAGAGTCGTCCATGTAATAACTTCTTTTGCACTCTCTCTACTAAGACCATATGCGATTTCCGTTTAATAATGTACAGTGCAAAGGTTATCGCAATTGCACTTGAGCTTATGCAGAACCTTCTCCATTAATAATGGTCAACGGACAAAAACGCGAAACCTCTGTACTTTGATCAACATCTTCAGTCGAGCTTATCGCGCAGCCTTGAGTTTCCAGCGCAAGAAGAGGAACGCGGCGATTCGTAGAAGTACGAAGATAAGTAAAAGCGCTAGGATATCAAGAGTGAAGTCCGCGTATTCCATGTCAAGTTCCCCCAAGGTAGTATTTGGATCTTTGAAGTGACAGTACGCCTGGAAGCACCTCAGATTCTTGCGTTCGAAGGAATACGTAGCCAGAGCAGTGCCTTCGAAGCCGTATCTGATGTAGCTCAGATAAGTGATCCACCTGAGGTAGATCGGAATGGCGTCGAAGCTCACAAAGAATCCAGAGAATAGGAGGAACGGCACGGACATCACCGGCGCCAGGAAGACCCCGTTTTGGACATTCATGGCTGCTCCCACGACTAGACCAACTGACTGGGCCACGAAGGAAATCAGCAAACATGCTCCCATGAACATACTGAACCTCATCAGTTCCGGTGGTTGACTCGTTAGGAAATATACGATGGTCACGTAAATTATACAGAATATTGCCTAGAGGACAATAAGAAATGATTAAATCAAACGATACTACACCCATTATGTAAATCAAAATACAGCACGTTTATTATTAAGCTCACCTGGAAAGGTACATCCGAAACAGTAATGGCTAGGTAGTAGGATTTCAGAGAATACCATCTATTAAAGTTCTCCTTTAGGAGTACCGGCAGCTCCAGAGGGACTAAGGAAGACGAAAGAAAAATGGTTACAGAAAACAATGCAAGACCGAGATAAAGTTTCATCGGGCATCTGATACTCACAAGATAGAATGGTAATGGTCATGGACGTGTACATGAGGAAGAGCATATTGAAGAACAGGAATCCAAGATTACTGAGTACTTTGCCACCGTCATCGCCAATATCATAATAAAGAGCTCCAATTAAAAATCCGACGAGAATGTGTGCGAAGAGTCGAAGATACATGAGAGTCTAAAACAATCACGACGACAGTCATTAATAATTGCTTCCTCGGAGACATTCTGATGTAAAAAATAAATGAAATATGATAATCATACCCAATCTCTTCTGCTAAAGAGTAAGGTCCGCTTGAGAACAATCCAGAACTGGGTAAGCTCCGAGGTTGGGTACCTTTCCGGCGTGATGACTAACGAGTCATCCAGCAAGGCTGTATCCACGTTGTCTTTTTTATCGCCAGCATCCATACGAATTGCCACGTCTCCTACGTCGCAAGGAAATCAGGTTCAAATAATTAATTCCGAAAAACACAGGAAATTAACGTATAGCATATGTTCCATAACAGACTCTAGAGATTTCTGAATGATCCACCGTGTTCCGGTGCAAGAGTTCATAACCTTTTGACCGACAGCTTGCTGGTCGTTAAAAACAGCAGGACGATCAAGTTAAGATCTAAAAAGTCAACGTACTCCGTTTAACAATGTCGTTGGTGGCGTAGCTCGGAATAATTTTGCCGTTGGTAGCCCTGTTTGCCTTGTTCTCCGGGAACTTGTCCTTAAGATTGCTCGCGTCATTCTTGTCCTCGACGGAGATATTTTTCAAGTCTTTTCCGTCCTTCGAAAGGCTTGAGTTATTCAACTCCTCGGATTTCGGTTCAGGAAAGGAATGTCCCGTTCTTATGTCGTATTTCCCATTGTCAATAGCATTCACCAGATTCCTGATGTTGTTGCCATATTCGCCGCATGAGACCTCGATGACTGTAAAATGGCAATAAGGGAAAATTTTTATACAATTGTAAATATCTCGAGTCTCTCAAGGAAACATTGACGTATTGATCTACGTCGACAGTGGCAGTCGAGTTTCTCTTTAATAAATTGAAAAGAACTTTAGAGCTTCAGCAAAGAATGACAACTGTAATAATTTACACTACGTGCTTCGTCCATTGGAAACCTAATGGCATAGCAACTTTTGATATCACCGTGCAGTTGTGAAACTGTCTTGAAATTATGCGAGACCGTAGATAACAGAAACAATCTTCTGGTACTCCTCGCAAGACGTGGATGGTATTAATTGAATAGACACTAAAAGAGTAACTTATTATTTTACAATGTTTAATCAGAAAGTAGACACAGCTTCAAGTTTACGTGTCGACAACAATTGAAGCTCAGACTGGATGGCTTTACTGAGCTTATTCGAGAAAGAAAATGAGCCGCCACGAATCATGTAAATACATGAAATTGAGTAAGAGTCAGACTCACTGAAAGAAGCTGGATTGTGGTAGCTTGGACAATTTAGTCCTAATGATCTCAAGAATGGCACCAGTTGCGAGGTCGAACCCTGATAAACACACTGGCCTTCGGCCAAGGTGTAAAGAGCGTCGAACATCTCGAACAGCCTCGCACTAGGTTGATGTATTGTGCATATTATCGTACGACCACCTCGTGCCAGAGTCTTCAGCAAGGAGATACACTGGAAGCAGGAGGATGAGTCGAGGCCACTGAAATGAAACGAAGTAAAATAGTTTTAAAGAAATTCCACAGAAATGCTTAATAAATTATGGTAACGGGGGCACCATCATCGATAGGACCTGTTTCTGTTGGAACGTATGATTACTGGACCTTGAATCATCTGCTTGATGACCAGTTCCTCTTTTTAGCTCTTTTTACCCTGTAGGGTTTTCATGAAAATAAATTTATAACTACGATCCTTGAAGACCTTGCGAAAACCTGTTAGACTCGAAGACGAAGGCTTCATGGGCAGTTTTCACAACGCGAACGCGTATCGAATAACCCAACAGAAGGAATCACGACTTTCGCTGTATCGTCCAGAATCAATTTTTCGTTTCATTCTATTTGCAGAATGTGGTGGGATTCAACACTCGACGTATCACGCCTTTAGATCTTGATCAACACTTCATTAATGCTTGAACCTCCTCATTGTATTGCTACGTATACGAGAAGAAAAGAGAAAAACCAGAAATAAAAGCACCAAGTATAAAGATTTACTAGTTTTCACGAAATACTCGTGGAACAGTCCATTACGTAAAAGGCCTATAAATGCCGAATAACACCTTCGAGGAGAGTATACATTATATCGTACAAAACTTGCTTTAAAAGATCATTTAAATACTTGCCGATGTTGTCTCATAGCTCAATAGTATATTTAACTAGTCGCTCGGTTGTCTCATCGAATAAAACACCAAAATGACGTAAAAATTTTTGACTTTCACAAAAAATGTGACAGTGAAGTATCCGATTGAGAAAATCGTGAAAAGAAAATAGTCTGTGTAACGCGCATCTCGCGTTTAAAATAAATACACGAAAAAATCGAAAAGGAGCCAATTTTCTGGACGAAAAGGACCATTTTTCCTGCATAGAGACTAAATGAAGTAATAGCTCACCTGGTAGGTTCGTCAAAGAACATTATAGGAGGATTATTGACCAACTCAAGGGCGATGGAAAGTCTCTTTTTCTGTCCCCCACTGAGGTTTGAGGTCATGGTTCTGCGATGCTCAGCTAGACCCAGAGTTTCCAAGATCTCTTCAATCTGTATCGGACAGAGAGGAGAAAAAAATGTGAGTCGACCTCAGATAATAATGTTATCGCCGCGTACAGATTTCTTCGTCGGTATAACGTCAGACTTATTTTGACATTGGGCAATGTCTTTATTTCTACCTTATCCCAGCCGCTAATTAGCTTTTACTTAAAATAACGCCTTACGTGCCTCTTCGAAGAGACTGGTAGCATCCATGCCTAATTAAAGAAGAGAACGTAGATTCGAAAATCCACGAGAATATCAATAATATCGCAACCTACCACTTCTTCCTTCACAGCCTTCTTGACGTGACTTCCAAGTTTCAAATTTGCCGCGACCTTCATAGCCTCCTCGATGGTCAAGTTACCATGAAGCTGATTGTCCTGCATTATGTAACAAGAGAGCTTCCTAAAGGCGCTGAGATTTCGTTCGTGTCCATTCATGGTGATGCTGCCTTCCATTCCCGTAGTCCTGAAAATACACGGAGTCACCAAGTGAGCAACCAACGGAAAAATGACAGTCTCCAAGTTCAAGGATAAACTGTTGTGTCTTCTAGTAATCAAAAGGAAGAACAAAAAAAATATCACGTTACGATACCCGCGTGGAAAATGACTGTCGGACAATGAAAATATTCAATTTCGTTGTGCAACAATATCATCCTTGAACAATGACCTGACCCAGACGCTACGTGAATGCAAATACCGAGTGAAAAAAAGAAAAGAAACGTAGAAACGTATAAAATGGAAGCATCGATATCATTAATTTTCTTTAATTTGATATCGCGTTACTTCGATGGGCAAGGACGGAAAAAATATTGCGAAAATGCAATTTTCGTGTATAAAACATATACATGTACATATATATAAGTACAGTGAAGCAACCAATAATCTCGAGCATTTCTCCACCAGAATGAAGAAAGTGAGACTGCTCGCTCGTCCACGACCATTTACTTTCTTCGAGCGAGAGAAACTTTCGAAAATGGCTAACGTCACGAATGATATTAAAAGGCAGTGTATGAAAAATGACGATTCACAAGAGTCAATGCAATTGTATTTTTTTTT
This sequence comes from Trachelus tabidus, assembly GCA_030142655.1. Taxonomy (NCBI): domain Eukaryota; kingdom Metazoa; phylum Arthropoda; class Insecta; order Hymenoptera; family Cephidae; genus Trachelus; species Trachelus tabidus. The sequence continues at coordinate 292,923 of JARQTI010000697.1, forward strand.
TATTATCGTCAGAATGGATTCTCCTCATTATCATGCATTGGCCTGTGCCGCTTATCGTCACCTTTGTTTCCGTTGGCCATACCGGATATTACGTAACGGGCGTTGATCAGTCGATATAATTTTTTTTTCAAATATCGTTCGGGCAAAGAATCACGAAAAACAAACAATTATCCTCAATACGAATTCACGGATCGCTCGAGGAATCCTGCTGAGCGTAATATTCGCGTGCAATGCGACTTGCATAAGTAATCATAATGCCCGCTGAAGAATGGCTGCTTTTGTAACGCTAGACTCACGTTGAATTTTATTCTGAAAAACAAATGTCCGTCACGATCAATTATTGTACCAGCTGTGTCTCGTATACAAGTCACGCGCTCGGCGATTTTCTCGTTGCATCTATCATTTCTCAAAACCTGACCGCACGACATCCGAAGTTCAATTTTGGAATTACGCAATTTCGAATTTCCCGCCTCTTCTCGCATACCGCACAGTGAAAACGTGTCGCGTATCGAATCGCAGAGGCTTTAGCCTTTGGCTCTCGTGGAAATCTAGTGAACCTTTCGGGCAAATGAGAAAGCAAAATATTCCACGGCTTACGAGAGAAAAAAAACTTTCCGTTATGGTCACACTGAATTGACGAATGTAATCGGCAAAAGAACAAGATACGTCACCGACGAAAATAAAACGTCATTTAACATTTGATGAAACAATTGTCACTAATGATATTCGCTACGAGTTAAATTACCTCGCTATGAATTTATTATTATTCGATTAATCCTAAGCAGCATAAATCTTCCTTCTTTTAATACATTTAAATTCCATGAAAAATTAATGTTTCTCGCTATTCAGCCACGCGAGTAATTGCCTAGACTGGTGATGATTCGTAGAAGCTCCGATGGCTCGTTGGTTACGAATAGCTTCGAGTAACGAGCTAATACATTTACGTAGACACGACAGACGCGTAAAGAACATTTGTGTTTATGGTTATCCGAAATATCGACGTGCTATATCAATTTCATCAATAATTTCAATGGATGCCAGTCACCCCGGTTATAAATAAAGTTGTGTGTCAGCAGAGTAATTATTTTTCTCAGTCATTAAAATAGATAGGATCCTTATGCATAGTACAAATAAAAACGTTCTTTTCCTTTCATCCATCGTCATCATCTTCATCGACTCACCTGTATCCCGTGAGAATATTAAGAAGCGTCGATTTTCCAGCTCCGGAAGGTCCCATAATGGCTGTAAGCTCTCCAGATCTGAGTCTGCCGCTGACGGACTTGAGAATGGTCTTGAAATCTGTAAAAAGAAATTAATTAAAAACCATAAATTAAACTCAAACTCGATACAGTGTATAAGACAGAGCATGAAACAAAGAAGCCCGAGATTCAGGCCGCGACCAAAGTTCACGCAGTGAATCACAGCTGGCAACGAAACCAAACATACATAAATGCATAAACGGCTGCTTCAACGAGGAAAAAAAAAATGTACAATTATACGTACAAACGTCACTATATAGAATTTATGCAGACCAATAAAAAAAATTCCTCGACCGGTTCCATTTTTACAGTCACTCGTCCTTGGGATACTCATTTTCTCCAGTCAAATTGTCCAATTCACGAACACTCCTGAAATCTTATCGCATCGACTCTCCACTCCTGTGCGTGACTGTGCGCGATAAGAAATCTAAATAAAACAAGTGACAAAGCTCAAAGTATTCGAGGTAATGAGATATAAACGTAAGACAAAGAGATCCTCTAATCTATCTACAAAGTTTGCTCGTCTCTGTGCATAACGTACATCCTGTATACGAAGATACGAGATTGTCAATCATTGATGACCCAGAAAATTGGCAGAACAAACAATGGGATCGCCTTTGTGGCGTATCCCAGAGCTTTACGGTGGAACGGTGCATTGAAAATCTTATCGAAAGTCTGTCAATGATTAGGGTCACGATATCTTTTATAATTATACAAATCAATTATATTTCATAGTGACGTCGAAGATTTACGAAAATTTTAAATTGCATGCATATTAATTCGAAAGTGTCGCGCCTGCTTACCGACCGAGCTAGTTCGCTTTGATAAATTATGAAAAATTCACATTTATCGTAAATCCAATCGGACATTTTCTTCGCGTGCAATGGAAACGTGCAGCAGTGAATAATTTCCCGGAAGACATGGAAATCGCAAACGGACGTCTAAGGAGACTGTGAATCACAGAGATTGGCTGTCATTGGCAGTAACGATTCAGAGCCTTGAAAATCGTGATTGCCATTTGAGGAAACCAGAAGAAATCTGTCTCGCGTTTTCTATCGAGATAACCCGACTAGTCAGATACGAACACCGGTATGAAATATTCATAGAAATTAAAAATGATTTCCACAAGACGCGTGTCGGTGACGGAGACGTACAGAGTTCTGTGAATAATCCTATCGAATATATTCGCTTGTAACCAGCCTTAGCTATTATGACAGTTATGTCATGGGGCTTCAGCATAAACTCGAAGACAAATTATTATTGCGCAATTTAGCTAGGTAGGCACATAATATAAGTGAAGTAACCGCTCCTGCCTCTTGGGTGAAAAATAAATCTAACATGATGCATTATGAGGATTTAATCGCGATAATTTTCACGTAGTCTACAAATATATATGTATATATACATGTACTCATACAAAGCTACCGTACTGTGTATTCCATCTAAAATTCTATAAATAGTTCAAGCCAAGATTTCTTTTTCAAAAATTTATTTTTTTTCCTAAAATTCTCACGGCTTGAGGTTACGTGTTGCTATTGAGCGAGAAGTTAATTTTTGCATTATCAATTATGCCAATATTGCAATACCTGGCACGAGGTGCAATTTTCTTCTCCCATCCCCACCGCCTCGTCTCAAGAAGTATCATCGCTATCATGAAAACTCGACGTGGTAACAGGCGCGACAATCATACATAAGAAAATATTGTTTGTTAGCGGCGTAATGGCGGATTTATGAATACAGAAACGTAAGGAGACTCTTCCTTCGCCGCCGGTCACGAAACAAAATTAAGTTTTGCAACGAGCGACACACGAATTGCTGCGGTGAATTCAAGTAGGTTAATTTAAAAGGAAAGTGCCGGTATGCCTCGCGACGAGAGAGAAGGTTGCCGGGACTAGTCAAATTTACAAGACTGTATCGACGATAAAAGGATAACGATGTTATGAAACGTAAATAAATAAAATAACTCATAAGGCTGGGGCAATGGATTAATAATGGCACTGGCTCATAACCTCGGTAATAGAAGCTTTTTGGGACCGGAAGTGTAATTTTGGTCATCAAGAATTTCTAGGTAGTGGTACTGTGGGGGGCGGGCACGTCATCGACTCCATTGTGAATTCTATTAAATAAAAATTATATGTTTCTAACCCAATGATGTGCATATGTACATGTTGTATACTACATACATATATATATATATACGCACACACACCAAGTTATTCAGCCGAAACGCACTACCTGAACATGATTTTACCATAAGACTCAAATAGGCGCACTAACTTCAGGTAGTGCGTTTCTAGTGAATAATTCTGTGTATGTATGTATCTATATATACACGTCGTCCTTCGTTGCATTCCGTGTTGATAATTATCCGGAGCTCGAACGTTATTCAAGTAATTGCAATTGCAGTGTACGATACCTGCAACTTACGCGCGAACATACCGGATGCACATGGGTAATAGAGAATATTGTCTCTGAATGCAATCGGCGTGGTATGTATACACACACACACACGCACACACAGGTGTAATTGGAAGCGATGGCTCTCGTATGATATTACTCGTATTTTTCGAAGTCTATTTCGATTAGAATGGCTCTAGTCTGGAAGAGGCCTACCGCCGGAGAGCGTGTAATTGCGCAAGTGGAGTTGCAAAAATTGCCGTCCCAACTTTCTATACCCGATTACTGAGTTAGTTAGCGAGAGATGCCAAAGCGTGGTAATTCCATAAGTCACGAGCCTTTCCAATTTTGTACCATCGATCGTGCGTTCGACCGTAACAATTTCGTGCATTCGATGAGGCGTTCAAATTCAATATTAAAAATTATGATTACTGCTTCCAATACCCGTTGCAATTTATTCTGATAAGATCGTGACAAAATGTTTAAATCGTTCCGCCGATAAAATTGATAAAATATTTTTTAAAAATCAATCCCTCAATCTCATCTGGCAAAAAATATCGTAATCTTGAGATTGAACGCGGTCAGGGTTCTCAATTGTTGACCAAACAAGTCGAGTAGCAAGTTTTTTAATCGGACACTCGTTAAATGTTATTGTCGTCGTGGACAATTATGAAGTCCACCATAACCTGACCCGCACGTAACATTCGGGAGGTATGAGCAATACAGGATTGCGATAACTCGTAATAAAATTGTACGCTCGTGGGCCGGTTTCAAGGTAGCCGATTTTCACTATGCCCATAGACAGAGAATGTACATCGTCAGGATCGTCACGAGAAACGAATAAAGTACGACGGCTCGAGCGAAGGTCCAAGTCCGCTTATCGTGAAGAAGCTCAAAAGAGGAAAAAAATCCCCAGCAAGGAATTGCAATGTCAGATTCTCGATAACGAACACAATCTTCGCCGATAACTTAAGCTATCGATTTTTCAAAAAAAAAAATATCAAAGTAACGTGCACGCGTGACGTCAATTGCAATAAGGAAGATAAGCGTCGTACAGTTGACTTAACCTAACCTAACATCTGTCTCGTACCAAGGAAAATGACATTGTCGAGATACGCACGTTTTATTCTCGTGTCGTATCATCCGAACTTGCTTCGTATGAGAACAATTGATGAGTAATTAAGAACGAAAGTCTAGACCGGTTACAAGGTGCCGAACAAAGGATATTGTTATTTGCGAATGAACGTATTTTCAAGCACGATAGGCGAGCAGCATGCGACAAAAGGCGAAGACGAGCTGTTGATGGGGAAAGTTTATCGACATATTTTGTTTTTACGATAAGTAACATTACGAGTATTTTCATATTATTATACGCCGAAAATAACAAAGCTGTTCGCTTGAGTAACTTGCACATTTTAAACACGCGAATCGCGCGGTCAGTTGTTGACAAGGCATTGCGGGAAGGTTAATAGCAGCGACTGCGAGATATCGTTTTATCTAGGAATATATCTTAGAGAATATTATCTCGTAACCGGTCTTCTTGCAAAACCTCGGTCGTTAATCCCTCTAGCGCTCGAGAAATCCAACAAGAATGGTGAACGGCCACATAGAAGTATGCTTGTCGCGGAAACTTTATGATTTACGTAGTACGTCGTGCGCGCATGCGCGTTACCGTGTGCCCACAAACGTAACGGTTATTTCAAAATTGACATTCACGGCAAACCTTCTTTTTTTTTTGATACACATATACACGAGTATTGGACGATTTTGTGTGCGGTCGTACTCGTAGCTCACTTCATGGGACGCCATGAAATCACGTTCGTGGTCGATCGTAATGCGATTACTTTCACTCCGTGGTCAATGTCATCGAAAACCAGTTCCTTATTCGAAGTCAACAAAACGGATCAAAGGTAAAAAAAAAGTTTGATCATTCCGATCCATTACGGAATCTATCGATTGCTATCGAAAAAAACCTATTTTATATGTTAAATGTACTTTTTTTTAATTAATATTTTTATTTTACAATTTTAAGATACAGATAATCAAAGGAACGATCGCCCTTGATCGATCAATTCCACCTAGGAAAGAATGATCGATAGGGATCGTTAACATTCCTCGAAACGTGAATTCGAATCACGATTGAGCATTTTGTGACATTCGAATTGCTGCGACGTAGGTTCAAGTGCGTTCGCGAGTGAAATTCCTAATGCTCGACACACATGGACACCAGAGTTATACAAATAATACATAATTTTTTATATAGAATTTTAATTACTCACTGTTCTTGCGACCCTCTCGCACTTTGTAGGTTAGGTCTGTGAAGGCCAGGTCCACCGGCGGCCTTTTCGGCAGATGCGTTATCGTCTTCGGTTGTACCGGAACGATCTGCAGCCGAACTGGCGAGATTTTCCTGGGTTGCAATAAAATTCCTTTCGAGTCGTCGTCCTTCGAACTGTTACCCTCGAACGTCATCTTTATCACTTTGTTATTGTCCAATGACTTTCTATTCCCTTTATTCAATAATGCTTATATCACGACCTTCGACTCGCGAAGCAACGGTTGGGTCAGTGGTTAATTCAACTGGGCATGGGGGTTAATGCACTTTTGTTTTGTCTTGCGCGAACGTAGGTTAACGATCTTTGCTTGTAGGTATCGCCGACAGCTTTGTCTCACTGCCTGCAATATAAAACACTCCAAATATTGTATCTTTCAACTTTGAGTGAGAAAACTTTTGTATCAGCAACAAACAAAAAATCTCAAAGATCCTCATGCGTCGTCGGTCTGAGCGAACTTCAGCACTTACTCCGAATAATCAAATGAGGTAACAATAACTTTATTATGGCAGTTCGAGAAAATTGAAATAATAAACAACGAAAGAGGCATAAAATCAGTGTCCGATTAAGATTTGAAAAGAAACAATTATCAGAGTCATAGATATAAACAACCGTGCAAAGGTTTCCATTGAACGATTTCCCGAGGTAAATATCTATGTGTACGAGCGACGACTCTCTCTTCGACAGTTAGTGACAGAGCAGTAAAGGCACGTTTCAAAGAGAGGTTCAGAAGTTTGCTCAAATATCTACTAAATCGACGATCAACGAGAGAAAGATAGCGAAGAAAAACAAGAAAACAATTCCTGTGGTAAGTCTTACATTTTTTTCTCTCTCCAAGATAAAAAACAAATATGCACACTTTGCGTCAGGAATTTTTCACGATCTACGATCTATCGAGCATAACGAAAAATTTTCATTGTCGACAACGAGTACTACTAATTTCACAGCGTTCATAAAGAAATCACTCGGTTAAAGTCTTTTTATATAATAGTAAACTGAAACTCGCTGCCTAACACACGAGTACCATAAAATGTAAGATTTCTTTTGTTCTCTAAGGGCTGAGCGTGACAATACCCTTCATGAAACGTCTTCACGACTCGACGTCTCGACGCAAACTAAAGCTTACTGAATGTCGCAGTGGCGAGCGTGACTCAGTGTTAACGGACGTTCCTCTGCGCGGTCGGTAATGCACATGGACACCCGTTATATTCTTATCGAAAAGAACAAAGTCCACAAATTCAATATTCTCTGACAAATTTAATCACCTACATTATCCTACACTCATGAGATTGGTCTACGATCTTTCATCTGTCCGAAGCGTCATGTATCTTATCTGATTTTAATCCATATGAATTATAAACATAGTCTCACTAAAAGATCTATACAAAGTTCATGCTCGAAGGAAATTCCATAATAAACAGGTCGTAAAAAAAACAACAGATGGCCGAACGGAAAACTCTAATCACGCTGATATTACGAACAGTAAACATTTCGTAATCATTGATCTTGTCGAATCCCCGAAACTTCAATTTATACAGGTCGTTTCAGCTATACCATTGTATGGAGATCGGAGAATCGTTAACTGTCAAGCGATTAATCGATTTCGATTATATCGAACGAGTGTATGAAATTTTCGAATTTTTTATCTATACATATATACATGTGTAACGCGGAATCCGCGGGACGGCTCGTTCTGTAAGGATCATGGGGGGGGGGGGGGGGGCCGCCCATATAATGCCCACGAGGACCGATGGACTCAGTAGAGATCGCCGCCCCCCGAAAGCATCAAGTAGTTGGGCTTCGCAAGGATAATTACCGGTGGACGAGAATGAAACGGAGAACGAAAACCGGGCCGAGGATGAGTCCATCCATACAGTTCGTGTGAACTCAGACCCCGGGGGGTGAAGGGTGGGGGGGTCGGTGAAAAGAGGAACAGTTAGTTTTCGACCGGTCTGTCAAATAGAAACCGGAAGAAGGTCCTTCTTGCTTCTTCCTGTATGATGCTGCAGTTTAGGTTTCAGATCCTCTCTCTTAGATGCTGAGGTAGCAGCTATTTCCTAGCTTAGTTCCGATTTGAAGCGAAGTGCGAATCTGTGAAACTCATGGACTGCTTGTGGGTTAGCAGCGACGAACGGGTCCGGTCACTGATTGTGCGTGACGAAACAGCGAGAGAGAGAAAGAGAGAAAGAAAGTGTGTGTGTGAGGGGGGGGGGCTGCACCGGGCGCATCAGCGAGATGAGCACCCCTGGGGCAGCGCGGCACACGGGCAGAGAGTGCAGTGCACCCGCCGATCCATCAAAGGGCAGCGTGTGCGGGGGGGGTCAGGCCCGGCCACGTGCCCCCGTAGTAAAATATTCAGGAAGAGCCAGGACGACTTCCGCGATCAAGTTATTTGTTTAGGATTATATAGAATCGCGGACGGTAATTATGTTAGACTGCAAATTCTATTTATTTATAAGAGATCGTCAGGTTGTGCAAGATAGCCGTTGTGGCACTCATAGCCCGACCGCTACCGGCAGGAATTGCAGCTCTCCTGCTCCCACGTTCGCTTCTACCATTTCAGGACACGGAGCTACGGTCCAGGGTACGGAGCAGGGTACAAGAACCACCGGTTGGGAGGACTCCGGCAATGGAGGAGAAAAAGGCTCGATGTATTCGGGCTGGTGCCGAGAGGCACCTGGCGCCCAAAAAGGTATGCTATGTGTTGGGGGTCATCGGTGAATGTCACGTGGGAGACGGTGCATCGAATGCATCGAGGAAAAGTGCACGTTACAATATATAATAACGTTACGTGCTCATACTCACGTAACCTAACCTAACCCTAAGAATAAACCAGTGAACAGTACTGTACTGCAAATTGTGAGAGTTTCTTAGTAGTTAGGAAGTATATTGGATGATTAGCCTCCTCAAGATGAATTTCGAATGCATGTGTTATCTCGGACATGAATTGGTGTTGACGATAAGTCAATCCCTTATCGTTCGCCGGACGATATAATTGAGGGAGCTTCTCGCGAGTTATCGCGAGAAATTTGAAATTGCTACAATCACCAGCAGCAAATCATTACGAACGATGACACGAATCCGAAAGTGCTCTGTGTACCAAAATTTCGACGACGATTAACTGTACTGTTATCACAAGAAACACATGGCAGCGTAGATACAAAGATTTACTCTACAATTGTCCAGTTATCAAACAATAAATAAATTTTAGTTACTGCTCGGGCAATCACTTATCATCTTCCTGATGACAGATCTCTTCAAACAAAGAATAAATATAAACACACTTCGACACGACAAGTGCACCTTGGATAAGAGGCTAAATTCCACGCCCCCGATCTCGACTACTCTGCCAGAGACAGCTGTACGTAATAAAGCCTAATTTACATTGACCTGGAAAAGTGTCACGAAACGTATCAAATTAAAAGGAAAAGAAAAGACAAGATAAAAAATGTAATTTTTTATCCAATATTATTTTTGGCCATGTAGATAATTTTTTAGTGCCAATCGACGATTCCTCAAACGATGACCCAGTTCGACGGTGGAGTAAGAGTACAGTCAGGACCCAAAAAAAATCCACGTCACGTACTTAGGACACAAGAACCTTCCACTACAAAAGGTAAACCGTACTAAATATTATCGTCGCGTTCATTTTTTTGAATAAACAATAGGCCGTTAATTTGTACTTGCGGACTACGTACGTTTTTGACGTCACCGCGTAACGCGCGGTACATACAGCTATGAGGAAGACTGAACACAATCTACATTCCCAAAAAGGTTCACATTGATTTGGACACACATATAGGTATGTATTTCAACCAATAATGAGGTACAGCAGAGCTTACATCCGACGCTATCTTCCTACTCTTTGTAATGTTTGTTTACATTTCTTAAGTGCTTCAAGAGGTCACGACTCGGTCGTACTCACAATCAGTGATACACCGCTGCCGAACTCGGTCGCTTAAGAGCGTCTAACCGTTCTTCAATGTATTCTTGTGTATTTCCAATACACAATCTTAAATACGAAAGTTAAACTGCGTTACTCTTCCTTACGCTTTTCCGAAAGATTAGTCGAATATTCAAAGTGCTTTTAACTTTTTTTCTCGTTGCCTGTACTTCTAGGGATACTTTTGAACGATCAATCGCAGATCTATCGCATACCTAATCATTTTACCCGGCTAGAGATATATATATATATATATAATAAAAAGAAAGAAAAACCTATACTATCTAAGAATGTGAAAGCTCGTTTATGGCATTTGCAAAGAAATACAAGGACTGGACTACCGATCACTGGAAACGTTTAAAAATTAGCCGCGTATCGTAAGATGGCAGAGAATGGTACTGGAAGAGCAAGGAGTGAAAACAAACGACACAAAGCCAAAAAAATATCTAAACACGATGGCGGTTCTATTAAGATATGGGGGGGTCTATGATTTCCTAAGAAACAGTGTGCACTCAATTTTGCTCATCGCTGTGTCCCAGCGTGACGAAACGAGAAGACAACGAAACGTTCGTGAACTTGCTAAGCCATACTTTTAGGCGGAGAAGTCTTGAAAGAAAAGATAAAAAAATTAACGAAAACTGATATTATTATTCACCGCAGAACACGATAGGAATGTATGTGTAGCATCCAAAAACATTTCGGAGACATGCTTCCCGGAGACTCTAATGGCGCCCGTATGTCGTCATTACGTATTCGTAAAAAAAAACAGGAGCACGTGCGCTGTGCCATTGTATGGAAATTTCAAAATAAATACGTCAACCGCAATACGAGACATCCTTAAAAATGTTGAGTCTGGTTCAGACATTTTTTTCATTTCTCATCCCATAATCAGGTAGCCATGAGGCTTTGTCAAAAATCATGTAGCTCTCAGCGACCAAACGTGGCCTATTTTCGTAAACCGAATACCCGATTGTACAATCTTGCGATATTGTACGTTATAATTAACGGAAAAAGATAGTGGTATTCATATCGCGATAAGGATGACCGGTGACGGACAGTCTTTTCGGAATCAATAGTTTTCTCCGTAGGTGAATTATTATCGAGCTTCTCAGCCTAATGATTTTCGGACGGCTCTTGCAAACCGTGTTAGTGGTTTCGTGGCTGAGTATATGAAATTTTTGAAATGAACCAACATTTTTTTGGAAGCCTGCAATAACTTGAGGGTTACACAATTACGACGTATAACGGAAACGTTCTTTTACATTGAATAGTCGAAGACATGCGCGAGCGTTTATAGGTGACGACATTTTTTCAAAGACGACCGTTATCAATCAAAACACGCTTCCAGCGACAGTAACTCGAGTTATTGGAATAAAGGTCGCTTACGCAATGAAGATTCAAAGTCCGTAGATCGCTCGGCCGGAACTTTCGCGGAATGAGCGATAAGAGGGAATTGCCTGATATCACTGGATTTACGCTTCACTTGCCGAACTGCATAATTTTCATCGTCACGATTTTGTTCAGTTAACAATTTTGACCTTACAAAAATCAGCGTTGACTTACTGAAGATTCTTTTTAATTTTTACGTAACACTTGGCCAACCGAATGTGTGGATCTGCCCACTTTAAATTAAATCGCTGCACGACCGATCGGGAAGATCTCCCACGTTGGCCGTAGCAACGCGTTTCCCTTTTTTTCTGTTATCATTAGTCACGTTAACCTGGCAATTCGTTTCCCAATTATTGACGAAATTTTTTTGCTTCCATAAAGCACAGTATTAAATGAAGCTATAGTGTAACAAATAAATTTTAAAAAGTGAAGTATAAGGTATACAAATTTTTATTTCATGTTTTGTATAAACAATATGTAAAATTGTTAAACGAAAATGTTACCGAAAAATATAATTGAACACTTAAATAATTTTCAGACTTTTTTGATTTCAAGTATTGAATATTAGTCTGCGTTACTTGTGGAAAATGCGCGGTGGACAGCGTAGTTTCGCTTGCCTGAGCGCGGTGAGAAACGTACAGTTCGCTGTGGCGCGGTTGGCTAAGTGTTAGTTGAGAAATCAAGCTTTCGTGCTTCCATAAATATAAATAAATTGAGGCAAACAACGATAGAGGATCTTTACTGTCAATATATCATGAATTCAGGAAATATTTATTTTTCGATTAATGTGATTAACATATGGTGGGTTAAGACAATGACAAGAGTAAAATAAAAATTCTATTAGGATCCGGTTTTAATACGAGCTGATGTCAAACTTCCTGTTTTTGTAAATTTCAAACTGGTAAAGTTGCAGTGTAATAGCTATTCGCAGTTTGGCAACATTGAACGTTAATTATTAATAAGGAATTAATCATTTGTTTACCATTACAAGTGTTCAACTACGATTTATGGCCAATTTCTTCACCTTCGGATAAAATTTATCCACCAGATTAATCCCCAGTTAACCAATCAGTTTCAAGTTCTAGAAGCTTATCCGCAGGATAAATTTTATCCGAACGTGAAGAAATTGGCCATTCGTAAATACCTAAATATGTCACGTGTAATTAGATAACTGCTGTTCATGCTATTCTGCTAAAACCTATATGAATCGGAAGTACGAGATCAAATTATAACATATTAAAACTTTCGTAAAATAAAAATATTAAAAATATCACTCATCGAAAAAAAAAGTCTCAAAATTTACAGGGCCAATTACGGTGATAATATTTCATAGTATTCTAGACGAGATATTTCGTATCCTTTACGACTAGCATGGTACTAAAATCTTATTAAGGAGTTTTGAGACTTAAGCATCCTCACTTGCAAAAGCGAATACAATATAGACAGTTATTATTTTTTAAACGGTGCAAATGATTAACATGAAATTCAGTTGATCGATACCTCAATTATTTCAATAACATCAGCGAGTTTAAAACAGGCAAGGATAACGACTACAAATTTTTTTTATCGCAATCCGACTAATTACGTGTCGATCGATACTTATTAATTTGAAGACCACGTAATTTAGAAATTAAATGTAGAATTAATTAATTCCTAAGTCATCATCGAGTACGTCTCACGCGAAGGGCACTGATGCGTGACGTAACAGCCGAGAGGTCAAGTGTAATATCTTGAAAAGAGGAAGTTTAGAAAAAAGCACTAGAGATAAAAAAAATATAATTCACTACGTCGTATAAACATCCGCATACCGATGAATGTGCGAATTGAATAATATTCTCCTGGACAACACGAAGTTATACGGATTTCTTGGTTATAGAGCGATAAAGAAAAACATTTAAAAAAAGTTAATTAACCAAGGATATGAGTTGCACCGATGATCGGTGTATTAAATATTTAAATATCCATCCACGCGATTGCAAATGAATATCAAATTACAACTGTTGCCATAGTTAATAGTTATTGAGATGACTGGTAACTTTTCCAATGAAAAAGAAACCCAACAATGTGAGAAACTTAGTAACTCTTAAAAACCTGTAAACTCGCGTGTACATTAGGACTCTATAAGGCGAGTTCTTAAAACGCGAATTCGTATAGCGCGCCTAATAATAAAATACAGGAATTATTTGATTTAAGAATTAAATCCTCACAGTAGGATTTTTTGTCGCTACTACGGGAAGCTACTATATTACGAAATGAACGAACAAAGCATCGCATAACCTCTACAAATTTTTTTAAAAAAACTGTCCTCGACCGAAGGTCCTGCTAAAACCGGTAAAGCTGCCGTGGGCATTTTGACAAATGAAATTATTTATTATCCTCACTCTTATTAGTTTTATTCGAGGTGATCAGTATTCTAGGGGTTTTCAAAATATGGTAATTCTTTATCATGTGAAATGCCAGACATTGACTTTCATGACAACAACGGACGGTGGATTCGCGACATGTACACGTATTCCTGCGGCCAATCACGTGCGCCAACTCTATTTAAAATTATATCACGGATTACTTACGTGCATTAGAATTATTCTATGACGCACTATCGGCGATTAATATGTAGACATAAGTTTCATTCACGTAAGCTATATTGATTGTCCAAAGGATTTTTTTGAATATTCCAAAAGACATTGCGACGGACAGAGAAGCTTCTTTGGTGGGAAATAAAAAATTAAAACTCCTGATCAGCAAGTTTGATGGCGGAGGACTGTTGCAATGGCAACGAGAAAAAGAGAGTTGGTATGAAAGTTCATAAACTTGATAACATGAGTAGGAAGTACGATAAAAATGGAAGTGGTTTGATAACGATGAAATTCTTGTAGATACATTCAGAAAAATTGGTATAGTGATAGTTACTATGTGGGTTATACATTTCCATTTGAAAGCGCCAATTATTCGTGATTAGTTGGAGTTTTATAGTTATGATGACTAAAGAACCGTTGCTTCGTCTGATTCTATTCTTCTTTTAATGGATTTGAAGATTATTTTTAATTCATTGGATTAAACACACTGATGGAGGCATCGATCATCCACATCCAGTGAGATTGATTACAGTGAACTTTAATCATGTAATAAAGATGACACTCGAGTTTTATCTATTGGTTCTTAAGTTCTATTATCCAGGAACACCTGATACTTGATTAATTGTTATATCGTTATTTTATATTATATAAGATAACAATAGATTTAAAATCACCTCCGTCATACGCGGAAGGACAGGAATGTGTACATAAAAATTGAAAGAATAAAATCATAATCCAAACTCACCCTCTGACGCCATTAGTAACTATCGGAACTTGTCCATTTAACTTCTCGTTTTTTACCATGGTTGTGAATATAGCTTTTTCTCAATAATCAGCATTCAGTATTGGAATAGGTTGTTACGCTGACTGCTCGTAAAGAGTCTGCGAATCTGCAAACAGAATATCTACAATAAATATTGTCGTCAATATTTTTAATAATCTGGTCACTTACAGTCAAATAACATTTATACATGTAGATGAGATAAATCCCAAATGGTAAACAAAATTCTGAATTAAAGTGAATCTCTAATATAAAGTAGTCTAATATAAAGTATTTGGAAAAGAAAAGAAAATTAATTCGTTAACAATTTATGGAATAATGATTTCCGGTGACTTTTCCTATTTGCATATTAGCTATGATTAGCATCAGCATATTCCTTGCACGAAGCACGTGTCGCACTGCTATTACTTGTGTCGGTACAATAAAAATAGTCAGTGTAAAAAGCTCCTAATAATAATAATAAAGCAACTGTAACTCTTCCCTCCGATAAATGATACCAAAACGGAGAGTCACTGCTGACCCTGAAAGTATACTGCATCGTAATTGTATTAGACGGTGTGTACAGTGCAGTCGAAGAGAAATTTAAATTAAGCATAAAGTGCAAGCACTGTTCAAAATACATTGTTTTGAGATGGTTAAAGGTATACGATATTTCGTCACCACGAAAATACTAGTGAAAAATATATAGGGCTGTGTTGTTAGCGCACGGTAATATAAATGAGACCAGGAAACTATTAGAATCCGGTTAATATGCATTGACCGTAGTTGTTGTACGATCTTGACTTTGCTTCTTGCAAAACGAAAAGAGAAAGAGAAACCCGAGAAAAATGACGCTCAACTTGATTCCAACTCACAAACTATGCATGTATACTTACTGTGTTTTTCCAATCTGGAGTAGCTGCTGCGGTTAGCGTAGTGATACCAAATGGCCTCCTAGTACACGATGATATTTCACTCCAGAATACTTCCACTGTTTCTGGATTTGCACGCGAGGCTTAATATGTCCTCACGATTTTATGTACGCAAGGCACTGTACGCACTTGGTACATACCAACTCGAGAGACAGCCGCCTACTGACGAGAGAGCGTAGTTATCTCGAGTAGTCTTGTAAATTAAGTCACTGCCCACTGATCTGTGGGTCTGATGACTTCGATTGGATTGGCCAAATCAATAGCGGCTGATACACACAAACATTGAAGTCACTTTTTCTTTTATCTTCTGCTGTAAGCAACAGAGTGCTGTATTTTTTTTCTTTTATCCGTGAACCACGACCTAACCTCTTTAATTCGTGTAGAAAGCAAACATGGCGTTACATATATACGATGCGTTTGACAGGTACGCTTACTTACGGCAGTTGGCTGTTCTGTCGATAATACAGAGTGTCGATAATGCAGAGTCCCGATAAACCGACGTTGATAAAGCGGACGCAACGAAATAAAAATAAAATTTCCACTGAATTTAGATATAGTTCCTAGAATTTAAAATGTAATTAGCGCTTTCTTTGTAGAAGTAGATGAAAATAACCTTCCAGTCTGGCTGGAAAGTTTCAGCGAATGCCCAGTGATTTTTAGACTTTTTAAAATGCAAAATAGCCATACTGGATTTAATGCAGTAAGTAAAAAAATTATATGCGTATTTAAAACAGCTGTCGTAGCTCCTACCACTATCCATCTTAAATATGAAAATTTCAATTAATTAGTATATATCCATCCAGGGCGTGACAACTGTCTATAGTTTATAAATATGACGATGGCATAGCTGTTTAAATAATATTCGAATTTTTTTTATTTACCCTGTTTCTTCTAATTAGATAAGGCACGATAAGTCTTCGTGCAATATTTTGCAAGGAATATTCGAAAACCATATAAATTACAGTGTAACGTGTTACAGTTAATCATCCACTAGAATCAATGATTGCAAAGTAACATAAACGCCTTATTATGGGATGGCTATTGAACGTCTACGAGATTTGAAATATTCTACAAATATCCGACAGATGCCATGCATTATTCTTCCTCTACGGAATGGCATTTACTCATAATTTCCTCGAAAGTCTAATATAATACTATTTAACTCGTCACAACACTTGTGTTATGGGCATTTCTTGTATGCGACACGACTTAACCTATAAAATGACGCAGTAGTCACACTTAAACGCTAAAAATGAAAAGCGTGCTGACGAGTTAAAAGAATTTTATTGCATGCTATAAATGCAAAATCGCAAACCATAATGGCGCGTCAGTGAATAAGATTTTATATAATTCTTTATTCATTTGTGCTTTAGTACAAACGTGATCATCCTCATCTAAAACACAAAACGAAATACAATGATTCACCTGCGGCAAGATTTCGGTGATGTATTTCTTTATTCATTTCGTTTTTATTATTTTTTTTATCTTTTTGTTTCTATCTGATCCTCGTTCCCAATTTTCACGCATCTTACACGCACTCACGTACACACGATTTCTCTTTGTCGTTTCTCTCTTAAATTCTGTCATATAAAATTACGTTACTTGAAAAAATGGTACAGATGGTATTTGGTATGTGGTACGTAGTCTAATGTATAATAATAATAATAACAATATCGATACGGTATCCTAGAAGCGAAACGCGCGATTCGCTATCGCAATTTACGAGTAAATCACGAGCCCATATATACGAACCAATATATGTATAATATATCTATATATATATTCGTAATATAAGTACTGTTATTAATACATAAACGCATGGAAGCGTGCGCGACGCATTACAATTAATACGTAATAATAAATTAAAAAAACGCGAGACAACGCATACTTCCTTATATCCCGAATAAAGTACAAGTTGACCATTTTAAAAATTTCGTGTATAAAACGTGTTTGTTGTTGTGTCTTTCCGTTATCCACGTATCTCCGTATTAGGTCTCATTCTCTTTCGTAAGTCTCGCCACTGGTGCTGAATATCGCCACATTGACTACCGGCATTTTATTGTTAATTGCTGCTATCGCTTCGTCAATTTTTGATAGAAAATACTCGGCGTTTATCTCTACACTGCTTAACGCCTTTATTCTCTAAATATGCACCGAAGCTGCCTTTTCTTATTGACGAAAAATGTCTCCAAACGACCGTCGAGAAAGATTATTATTTTGATAAAGTGAATGCGAATGGTATGGCGAATAGTAACGAGTCGAAAAATATGATTAGGTTAGGTTCACTATAGAAATACGAACGTTGTTTGGTTCTCGCAGGAAATATCCGCTTAAATATATAATGATGAATAACTGACGTTTAAACTTTGCACACAGTCAGACAAGTGCATCTCGACTCCTCGATGATTATTAAATTTACATATGTTGTTCGTTTTTCTTCGCTATTCTCGAAAGAATACATCATTGGCTAGAGTCCAGTCACTATGAAATGTCATCGATCAAAAATACCTGTTCTTGTTGCGCTTAATTTTTTTTTTGTGGTAAAAAGAACAGGTTACAGTGCGCGATGTTGAATCCGTAAAAATTTGATTTTTTGTTCTTTTTTACATTATTTTTGCATCGCGATATGTCTATCGTGACTATGGCTTTTACAATCTTTGCTATCGACTAAGATCACTGTATAGAAAAATTAAAATGGAAGAAGAAAATTTAATGAATGCATAAGCCAGTATGCGAAACGTTAATATTGAAAATGAAAAAAAAGTGGGAAAGTGCTTTGGCAAACGTGATATGAGTGGTTCAATTACGAGTTATAAGCATCGTGATAAATATTGGTTACATACGATTTATACAATTTTTATATCTTTTATCTGCTTGTTGTATACAGTGTGATCTTGTGCATGTGCACATGGCAATGTCACGTGACGTGACACACGTGACAATACGGAATTCTAACAGGATAAATTATGCCGATACGATGCCTTCGTATTTCTAAGAACTAAAATTCGTCTATTGGCAATATTATGGCGGTAAATTTGAATACTTTCGTTCTGTGGCATTAATTGCGATGCCACCCCGTATACAAGAAGTAGTCAATTGTCTTTATTATAAATCGTACGGAAAACGTTACTACTCAGTACAGTAATGGAAAGGAAAAGGATACATTCCGGTAACGCTTGTTTATGTGTATATATATAAAAATAAAAAGAAAACAGGATATAATCAATAATTCACTAATATTCGCTAAATACAATAATGGTCGACAAGCCCTCACGTTCCTTTCATCAGTCTGTTGTGACTCACTGCAGATTTCTGAATTATTTAATTACGAGCTGACTCCTGTCCTACTGTAGCCTTGTGCTTTTTCATTATCGCCAAGGCCTCGCAGTAACGGACTACCTATTAATGTTCTGGGCACTTCGTATTTCTTATACACAAATTATAATCAGCGTCCATTTGATCGCCCATTGTCACTTTCATGATCACTGTCACGAGTATGCCGTAGTAATATGTAATATTATAATATATATGTATATATACACGTACATATATAATACATATATACGTAATTATGTACGCAAAACTAAGTAGTATTTTTAATTAGCATGCACTTTTATAGAAGCAAACGCTCAGGCAGCCAGTGATTGGTCGAGTGTGAGCTTTATACAATAAACTTCGTTTTTTTTCCATTTTTGTCTCTTCGTTTCTTTTTTCTCCGTCATTCGAGTCGCCGTTAAGTATTATTTAATTGTATTTCGATAAACCTAGCAATGGAATTACGATATGAATAAAGGATCGATCCTTGCGATCGGGTAAGAAACTAGTTGAAACTATTTGAATCGCGCGTGTGTAATTACGAAATTCGCACGAGCGTCACGTAGGAATACGCGCTTTCGTCGCTGTCACGAGACAATGTAACGCACGACTTAAATACGTGAATAATAATATAATAAAGAACCCCTTCTATAAATAATCTAAATTCATACTCCTAGGCGCTATTTCCAGCGACGTCCATTAGTGAAACGGATGCTTAGCGCTCTGTGTATTGGATGGAAACAATTGTTTAAACTGGGCCTAAGACCCTTGGCGAGTTATTAGTAGTAACCGTCTGTAGGTTGACAGCGCGATCGATACGGGCGAATTCTATTGGATATTAAATTTTCTCTCGATCTTCCTTATCTACAGAGCGAATGAAGTTCCTTTAAGGAGTACTTGGAAACCTATCTGGAATAATTTTAACTTCATTAATAATATATGCGCATAAATTGTATGTACGTATAGCGAAGACGTTTGTATGATCCATTTTCGCGCGGTTTCGATATCGTTTAGATCGATGCTAAACTTTTATTTCTCAACTGACCTCGTCGCCAGGGTCAAGATCTCCTGGTTCACGCGAGAACATCGTCCTCAGTCAGAATAGTATCTTGCTGCAGCCTTTGTCTATGAGAACACAATGAGACCAATGAGGTCTGCACCAGAGAACTTTAGCAGATCGTTGTAGTTTTCATGGCGTTTAGCATTGTCGAGATCCTCGCCAAGAAGTCCAAACGAAATGTAACCCATTCCAGTGTCCTTAGTAAGCAATGTTATTGTCAATTTTCAATCTTGGGTCGAATTAACGAAGAGATCGTAGCTTCAGCCTGAGCACGAAGTAGGCAACGATACGGAGGCCAATCAGGAAGCCGACAAGGGCGACGACGTCGACCCAATAAGCGGCGTGCTGCATCGACATATCCTCGAGGAACTTCGTTGGGCTCTTGTGATGGCAGTAGGGCTCGGAGCATTTTAATTTGGCGCGATTGTAACCGTAAACGGATATCATGGCGCCTTCGAAACCGTACCGGATGTAGCTCACGTATGAGAGGAACTTCAGGTATCCTGGTATGGCGTTGAAGTTTACGAAGAAACCGGAAAAGAGGACTATGGGTACTGAAGACACAGGTCCGATGAATACCCCACTCTGTAAAAATATATTCACAATGTAAAATGTATACAGGGTGATTCACAAAAAATTTGGAACTCGGGTGTGACTTTATTTAAGCAATGTTATATTCGCTGTCTAGTGATGACAACGCTTGAGCTGGGTCCAGTCGAAACTGTAAGGCGAATAAGAAAATAACATCGCATTGTTCAAGTAAAGGCACACCGGCATTACAATTTTTTAAAAATAAAATCTAACGATTAATTAGATTCCAATAATAAATTAATTACCTCGACGCTCATAGCTGCTCCAATTAATAATCCAATCGATTGTGATACCAATGACGTCAAAATACATATGTTGAGATACATGAGGAATCTTTCTGTCTCAAATGGCTGGGATGTCATGAAATAAACTATCACCACGTAGGCTATCGAGTAGATAATCTGTATAAAATTGATGTATTACAGTACAATGTAGTGAACTCCATACGTTTGGTTGATTACTTCAATTTAAATGCAAGTTAGATGACTCACTTGGAATGGTAAATCTGCCAATGTTCTTGCAAAATAGAAGGCCTTCAGAGAGTACCAGTAGTTCAGGTGTTCTCTAACAAATACGGCCATTTCGAGAGGAACTGTAACATTGTACGAAACATTTATAACAGTTGTCTCTTGACAAGAATTTCTTATAAAGAATGTCGTATGTTATACTCACATGTGAGAATGGTGGGCATCATGGCGGTAAACATGAGAAACATCACGGTAAAGAACACACATCCGGCATTGCTCATAGCCTTGGAGGCTTCGTTTCCAATGTCGTAATAAATTGCACCAATGAGAAAACCGACAATCAGATGTGAGATGAGCCTCACCCTCGTTAAGGTCTGGAATTAATTAATCATAGATCTTCCAGCGTGCATATGTAAAATACCATGAAGGAAAGAAAGATAATTGAGATGATGCCTAACCATATCTCTAATTTGTGATAAAAAAGTCCTCTTCAGCAGAATCCAAAATTGAATCCAGCCATTGGTCGGAAAGCCAACCTTTTGTTCTATACTTTCTGCACTGTCTAGTAAGGAAGTAGTGCAAGAAACTGGCATATTTACTACGGTGGCAGCACCGGGAGGCTTGGCCACGCCATTTGGTATCGTGGCACCTATTTCTGGTTTGCTCCGTTCCTGAGGAGATGACTGTTTTGCAATATCATTGGACACTGCCTGCGCCGTTATTATGGTCGCTTGATAATGCTGATAATTATTACACTTTCCATTGTTCACAGCCATTACCAATTTGTGAACACATTCGCCATGTTCACCGCACGCGACTTCCATCACTGAGGAACAAATGTAAAAAGCAAATGTTGTTTAATAAGTGTATCAGAATATTTAACAAGCCCTATAGAAGAAAGATTCACCATAATCAGCTGGATTGTGATAACTCGGACAATCCAATCCCATGGATGATAAGAAGGGCACGAGTCCACCGACATTGCCCTGATAGACAGATTGACCCTCAGCAAGTAAATAGAGATGATCGAACATCTCGAATAACCTAGCGCTGGGCTGATGTATCGTACAGATTATGGTTCTTCCTGCAATTATCATCAGGTAATTAATCAATTACTCTTAGGTATATAATACATCTTTGATTATCATTGTCCATGTTGAGCTTACCTCCTCTGCTGAGGGACTTTAGCAAGCTAAGACACTGAAAACAGGAAGAACTGTCAAGACCGGAAGTTGGCTCATCGAAGAACATTACTGGCGGATTGTTTACAAGCTCCAGTGCTATTGACAGTCTCTTTCTTTGTCCACCACTGAGATTGTGAGTTTGCGTATTACTAGCCTCACTCAGGCCTAGAGTTTCAATAATTTCGTCTATCTGGAATACAATGATTATATCGTTACCTTTCTTCAAATAATATTTCTGTTCTCAATCTCTTTTACACTCACCACGACTTTTTTCGCAGCGGCGCTAATGTCTTTGCCTAGCTTTAAATTCGCTGAGACTGTCATGGCTTCGTAAACTGTTAGATGTGGCAGCAAACGATCATCTTGCATTATGTAACAGGACATTTTACGAAATCTTCTTAGATTTCTGTCCTTTCCATTTATTAGAACAGAGCCGCTTAAGTGTGACGTTCTGCAATTGCATCCAATGTGAATTAGATTGACCTTTGGAGGATATATTTTATTATAATTTATTATATTATAATAAACTCACTTGTAACCAGCAAGAACGTTCATAAGTGTACTTTTTCCAGCACCAGAAGGTCCCATTATGGCTGTAAGCTCACCGGACTTAAATTTTCCATTGACGCACTTCAGTATAGTCTTATATCCTGAAAAAAAAAAACAGATAAATTCACAGTAACGTCTCAATGTTTCAAAGCACCGTTGAAACCTTGTTTTTAAAATTCTGTCATAAAATTATATATATATCATCCGTCTATTTGGTCGCTGACTGTTATCCGAATGAAAACAGTTTATAATTTCTACATTTCTCACACTGATCAGTGTAAGAGTTCCAATATGATTTTCACGTGCTTCCTTTTATATTCACGTATCCAATTAATTAGTCTGCACATTTGTATGCAACCGTCCAGCTCTTTTATTAGAGTTAATTATGTCAGCCTTTGCGAGCTTGTTTCCACTGGATATATGTATAATGATTCCATTTTCGTTGCATCCCACCGTTCGTTTATTTGATTGTGAGAGAAGCTTAAAGTACCTTGTAGCTCATGAAAATTAAAGAAAGAACTACCGAATTAGATATTCAAGCGAGGCGAAAAGTTTTAATTGCCAAAGTAAAGAGAGTAATTCGAATGACTGTAAAAATAAAAACCACGAGATATTTTCGTTCGTGATTCAAGTTAAAATTTTCGGTTAGATGAGCTTGATTGCTCTCCAAGTGGACTTGGCAGAATCATTCGAATTTGGCAATGCGTCGATTGCGCCAAATTCATTTTGGCTTGGAATCTCAATCGTGCCAGGTGCAACTGCACTCGTTTAGGTGCATCTGCGCGCAGAAAGCAGAAGCGCCCAGTACATTTCTATCGATTCTTTCAAAGCCAGGTCGTTCACACTCGTAGTACCGTAGGACGTGAGACCTACCGGACGCTTGTGTATACATATAGATATTCATAAAGGTAGCCCTAATCAAGTTCTAATTATTGGAAAAAGATCGACAATATTTTCCTAGTTTTTTTGATCTTCGAATAAAATAATTTCTGTGCAAGAGAAAATCGAAATATTTTCTTCAAAATTTTCATTCTAATACAGAAAAATTGGTAGAGGATTGCGAGTTCTCCTTTGCTCGTTTCGCAGTAGTAAAATAGTCTATTCTAAATTGGAAGCTTGGAGGTAATTCTCATTTAAGTATGGCGTCACACCTCTGCCTAGAAAGGATTAAGCTTCATTCACAACGTACTTCAACTCATTGTTGCAATCGAAATTGAGCATTCATATGTATAACTGCTGGATAAGATATACTATCGTGATATTTTTATGTATGATGACGTGAATAGAAACAATAAATTGATATCTTGCAGCTGCCTCACAATCAAATACTTTTTTATACGGCTGATATTCTCTATCTTGAGTTTCTTTTTATATTCTCAATATCATTGGTCTCAACCTTAAGGATTAGAGGATCCTATGAGATCACTAGAAATTCTGTATCACCCAGGATTTCATCCCCATCTTCCTATAGTATCCAACAGTTTTTTCATCCTGACTCCCCTTGATGTCATATCTCACAATTCTTCGTCTACTCAACCCTACTCTCGTTCCTTTCTATACAGCAAAATGGCTGATCCGAAATCAGTTCAAGATCTGATCTCCAGAACGGCCATTTCGATGGCAAACAACATCAGCCAGGTCTCGAACGAAGATTTTCCATTTATTCCTCTGCGAAAGAAAAACAAAGATAAATAATTTCTTGAAAAGCGGATCTCACCTCTTTTCCGGCCTTCGGAAACGCTATAGGCCAGATTTTTAAATTCGATGTCGACAGGCGGCCTCTTTGGCAGATGAGTCAGGGCCACAGCTGGTTTTTTATTCGTCTGACCGCCAGGACTTGCCCCGCTGTAATTCGGCACCTTCCTGACCAGCACTCCAGTCCCCGTGCATACCGCAGCTGCAGTTCCATTCGATGCAGAACCATTGCAACTACAGTGCAGATTATTCTGAGAGCCCCTGTACATACAAGAGATTATTCATTCAAAGCGAACGCAGGACATGACAATTCCCTACGAATAGGTATATAAATTTCACGTGGCACTATTGTCAGCTCCAGAAATAATATCCAGGAGGCACTCCCTGGGGAATATCGAGCTAACCAAAAAGAGCAAGAGATGAAATTAAAAAAGATCCACTACCCCTATACCTGTACAACCCCAATGGCATTTCGGTCGTGTTAAATTCTAAGAACGCATCCGAGCATCAGTTTTGTTTTCATCCCTTGAAAAAAAAGGAGGGTGGCTACGCACGACAGCGTACAGGGTGTCGTGTGTTAATTTTTCATTATTCACTCACAGCCAGGTATAATATTCTCAATAATAATAATAACGTTCAAAAAATAATTCAACAAAGCATGTTTCAC
The DNA here is from genome assembly GCA_030142655.1 of Trachelus tabidus. Classification (NCBI taxonomy): domain Eukaryota; kingdom Metazoa; phylum Arthropoda; class Insecta; order Hymenoptera; family Cephidae; genus Trachelus; species Trachelus tabidus. The sequence continues at coordinate 318,040 of JARQTI010000697.1, forward strand.
TAAGCATGACGTGGCCGGGAATTTCTGAGAGAGTCTGACGCGAGAAGCAGACGAGTAGGGATGACGTTGAATGGAAAAGGGTAGTTCGGGTGGGAGGGAAAAAAAGAGAATTAAAAAATCTCAGGTATCCATTGATCTCAGGAATGAATGACTGATGTTTTTATTCTCCGATAGGCATTCTATTCGATTGCGTTATCCCCTTTTATTTTTTTTAAGGCAAGTGCGAGACTTCTTTCTACGTACGTACCCTTACTGCCCTCACGCAGCCACAGCTACAACAGTCAGATATTTCATCCAATCACAAAGGATGCTTTCGGTAAAAGCTTAAAACTCGACCTTAAGCTTGGATCACAAGTTAGGGGACACCGAATGTTACGCAGTATACTGGTTTATTCCGTTCGAACGTACCACGTGAAGTTAGCGCGCCTATTTGATGGAAAAAGTTCAGGCGATACGTTTGGGCTGAATGACCAAGTATAGGCATTCTTACATGTATCTATTGCCATAGGCTTTATAATCCAGTCCAGATTTCTGAGAGATACATGAAACTTAATGGCACTGAGAAAGTCGGATGGAGAAATGCATTCCTTAAGAAATATTTTATGAAAAATATATGTAACCATGTAAAACGATAAATTTCTTCATTTCAATAGTAAATAAAACCAACCTGTCTAACAAGGCTAGATCATCCTTAGATGTAGAATTCAGAGGTGCCATGAACGTTTTAATTATATTATAATGATTGAAATATAATTTCAAGTAAATAATATATATATATATACACACACACACAAATCGTAAGACTCAACTGGCCAACTCGCGGTCCAAACGATCACTAACTTCATGCAACCGATTGACAATCAATCGGCGCTATTGAGATAACCGTTTTTAATAATGATTAACGTTGCTGTCGTAGGCACTGGGGCGGGAGGGGGAGATAAGGAAATTTCGCGAGAGGTCTTTTAATGTGTGAATTTTTCACGAGCATTGTCCTTTGATCATAACGTAGACGTATCGTGATAGCATCGAACACGTCAAATATGTCTAGATTACAAAAATTCTTTACGAATTCTACACCTGTCGATTAATCTACACCAATTTAATTTCTCTTATTTGAATTATAAATCTATATAAAATTTAAACAGGTGCGATTCTGTTAGAAGAATAGTTCAGATAAGAGTGGTTGTCTTATCGATTCTAAACTGATAAAATAAGCTTTTTACTTTGCCTTGCAGGTCGCGTGAGGTATAATTACGAAGAGTGCTTTCCACCCTATTCGTTTTTGCGACTTTTCTGAGAAACAGGAAGTGGGGATTTTGTTTCAAGGAAACTTCGAGGTAAACAGCGACGTGTCATATTGTTGGTCAATAGGTGAAGGCCATTTGATAATAGACATAACTTCCGGTTGCGTGAGGGATACCCACAGCTGCTTCTTCCTAATTCTAACGAGAGTATGAAAATGCTATGTAACGGTCATTGGGATAAAACTGAGAAAATGATTTCTGGTCGATTTTTTTTTAATCGATTGACTCAATTTTGCCAAGGAAAGTTGCAAAGTCGCATAAGTCGGTGAAAATTCGCAAGCGGCGGGACGCTGAATGGAATTTGGGTCAAATAGTCGGGTCAATAAATTTGGTACCTCGCACGCTCTAAGGTTAGAGATGTAAATATTCCCAGGGTAATTTTCTTAGTATACTAACTATATACTGTATATGCTATTCCATTCCCTGTATCAAGTAGGACTTTTATCTCTGCTCTTATGTAAATACATTTCGCGAAATTTTTGCAGACAATGAACTCTCAGTGGCTCTCAGCTAACATGTAGACTGTTATGCAAAATTTAATCAATTCCTAAATGAAGACCAATGACATCAAACTGTAACCCCAATGCGATTCAAAGCTGCATCCCCATGTTAATAATTTTTGAAGTAAATTAAAAGAAAAGAAAAAAAATCTAACAAACAAAAATCCAAAAAGTCATAAAATTCATCGTTTTCACCCACAAGCCTAATTAACATTCCGAACCATCGATCAGCGTAATTACCCAAGAACAGCGTTGTTAAGGTTCTCCAGATGCAAGGAAGGCGGTGGCGACCTGATTGTCACCTGATGACTTCCGCCAGCAACAAATTGTACCTGTTCGTCCCCATTGTATCGTGTACCACCACCACCGACCATTCCAAGATTCTTCAAATCACCCATTCTCCGTTACAGCCAACACTGAAAAAGAAAAAATCATAATATATAAATTATTCGATAATTCGAACTTCAATGATAAAGTCCCTGCCTTCCGATTATACCTATACACGTGGTTCCTATACTCTATCTTATAACGTAATAACAGGTGGATAACGATATCACCATTAAGAACAACCGTTTCTACATCAGCAGATCCTATACTGTAAATCATTTTAAAACCGTCTAACCAGGCCTACCGCATTAAAACTTAACCTGGACTAGAACAGAATGTTGTGCAAGTAACGAATCATTGCCGGTTATAAAGAGATCAATAACCATCAATATGAACGGTTCAAGGACATTTTTGATCCCGGGGACAGATCAAATTAGCTATACGGTCCAATGAATATTCTGTAACGTAACACGTGTCTGATTGGTAATGTAAGATCATTCCAGGGTTAATGCTCGATCGGAGTATTAACTGTAGTCACTCTTCTGACGATTATAGTTATCATAATAAGCAACCAGACGTATCGTCTACTGTGTTTTACCTCACGCGAAAGCGACATAATATCCAAACAAATAAATTGTCCAATAATATTAGAACACTGGATATATGACACACGCTAGTCACAATCCTAACGTCCATCAAAGACCTTCGTGGAAGTTTTACAACCTATTCAAGGTATTTCCAAAATATTTTTGATAACCGGTTATCCAAGGACGATGGAAATTTAATATCGTTGCTTCGAACTACGAGAAAAAGACAACGTCAATTATAATAACATACGAATTAAAATAACTAATCTTTGTACAAGTGGTCAGACTGCAATAACAAGGAAATCTGTATTATACGAGACGTTTATGACTAGGATGTAAAAAAATTTGATTACGTAATACCATTCGTCTCAAATCACAGCAGCTTCCGACAACTTGATTGTTCATCTGAAATTAATTAAACTTAACGATCACTATAGGGACCAAATCATAGGGCGACTAATCCGTCTCGAACGATTTTCCACTATTATTCGCAAATTTAATACACATCTAAAAGTTACCGTGAAAACGGATCTGTGTCACACAATATCGATCGGGTAGCGATTCTCCAAAACCTGAAAAACATGTCGCCAGTCCCCATTCCGACGGAGAACATTTAAAACTCTCGTATAGCGACAACTTCAAGTCGTATATAACAATCACTTTTATAGTTTATCTTTGAGCCACGAGCATGGCGCTGCTCCTTCAATAAAGATGGCCGACGGACGTACTTCGGCATTCCACTCCTCAAGGATAAAATTATTCCTTATACCAATTTTGCGTCCAGTAACAGGAGCAAGATTACTCGCAAAGTCGGCGTACCTGGTGCACTTCTGATACACCCGATATATATCATAGTTTCACGACCAACCAAGTGCAGCTAACTTCGCGGGTTCAGCGTTCCCGTACAAAGGTAACTTACGCGGCGAACGGACACTGTGAGATTTGGTTTCCTAAGATTAGAATGGAATTTCTGATTTGTTCAAGGACAAAGTTCAGACGTTCCACGCATAATTACTGCTAACGGTCATGCATGGTATGGATGAATTGCGTAACATATGTATATTGATATTATAACGTTTCCGTAAGCGAAAAAATAATATGTGTAAAATATGATATTGGAAAACAATTATATAATGTAATGAACAAATTGTATGCAGTTTAAAAGAATACTTGTAAAATTGATCTTCCTGATATACATTTTCCTGTTGCTTCTGACTCATCGAGCTGGAGGTTGATGATTGATATTGTATCCTACTACTAGATATACCTCACTGTTGTTTATACTACATATATATACTTACATGAAAGTAAAATCAGTGCTAAAAGTACCAATAGCGTTGAGGAAATTCATTGGTTGAGGTCTACGTCTTTTTCTACTAGACGTAATTCTACCTACACCATGTACTACACGTTTGGTAAGAATATATCCAGGCTTCTTGAAAAGGCCATGATATTGTCTTAAAAAGGCCTGCAGGCTACTGACCCATAAATTAATTACCGACATGTATGCCCATGAAAATTGTATGTGTGAACAGTACCTTTAGCAGCAAAGACTAGAGCAGCGCGGAATAGCCGTTTAAAATGGGACACGCTATACAGCATTGCGGCAAAGGCACCAAGGAATTAATATCAGTACTTTCTAACTATCCCTTGTTACGCGTACCAGGTGATATTTGTAAATCTAGTATAGGGATACAACAATTATATAGAGTCAGTACAAACGCACCAGCTGAAGTTGGGCGCAAGTGGCTGACACGGCAGTCTGACCTCTCCAAAAACTGACAGCTAGGCACAGTTCACCGCGACAGATTCATATAAGCTCACACTGACAGTTCGCATAGCAATAAGTTTGGTTATTGTAAGATTTCAATAGTTAAGTTACTGAAATAATTAATAGCCTCCTTTTGCCATTGACTCAGGTTCTCAGATTCTCCATCGTTCTCTGGTAAGCCTCCTCTGGGTCTATATCCTATTTAGAAACCACAAATATCCTAACGCTCCTGTGAGTCTCTTTTAGGTATCCTAGTACTGTCCAGACAATGATCTTGTTTCACCTCCTTCAGTCACTGACTAAGGGAGTGGCGAAGGCAAGAAAAACTTAACAAACCCAGGTCCTCAGATTCCCCGAAATATTCTAATCTCCTGTGAACCCCTTTTAGATATTCTGAAACTGTCCTGATAGTCTTTGCAATGTGTTGTAAAAATAAATTTTAATTGATATTACATTTCTTTCTTTATAGTATTAATATTCATTAATTATTTCACTAACCTAACTATTAAAATATTTCATTGATCTAACTTATTGCTATACGAATTGTCAGTGTGCGCTCATGTGAATCGTTTGCGTTGAGCTGTACCTAGCTGACATTTTTTGGAGAGGCCAGGCTATCGTGTCGGCCGCTTGGACCCATCTTCAGCTGGTACATTTTTACTAACTCTGTATATACATTACATCACCATCACAGAGACAAACAATCTTTGAACTTTGATGTCTCCGGCCGAAACATCTACGAGTTGCTACGCAATTCCACCAGGGTCGAAGGTATGTACAATGAATGTCCAGGAACCAGTATCAAGAGATTCGGTCGAGTCCCGCGCCAAGTACAGCCAACCGGCAGTACCAGCAGCGGGCGAAGACCGAAACTATTTAGCCGAAGCAACTCGCTCTATTTTATACACGTTAGCATTGGTAAGCTTTACTGGGCTCATGAAAAATTCCATCAAAATGAAATGTCCAGTAAGGACGAACATAGTGAAATAATATTTACGACGCGACGCTGCTACTTTGTTTGACATATGCAAACACGTTTACTTGTGCACGCGTATAAGTATAGTATAAGTGATAAGCTGCACCTACGTGTATACATATATATGTATGAATGTGCCGTTCGTATAGTTTGAGGACAGGGTACCATAAAGCGGCGTTCACAATGAAATGACAGCTGATGCGTTCTTATTAAAAAATAAAAAAATACTAAATCTTGGGAGATCGTAGCATTGGAATTCTACTCTATTCTAACCTAACGTGATATTTTCAAAGTCTATCGCAGTTCCAGGTGCCTAGCGATACAAAAGTTTGAACAAATTTGGTGTGAAGCACAGCTTTATAGTCTTCGAAACAGCAGTTACGCTGAAAATTCTTTAAGGACAGTACTCAAAACAGCCCCATGTCCTCAAAGTAGCCAAAGCGCAAATGAAATCGTCTCCAAAATTACCCAACGTCAAATTTATACTTATAAATATATATATACATGACATCACTGTCTCCAGGAAATAAAAGAATATTGAAATGATTAATAAAATTTTTACTGATTCTTATATATATATATATATATATATCTATTATATACATCAAATTGAAATTGAATATTAAGATTTAATAATTATTCAGAAAAAAAGTTAAAATTAAAGTTATACTACATATACACGTCCTCGGTATAATTTCAATAATAGAAGTTCGTCACGTACGTATCGCATTAATTAAAAAAATATTTATTGTTAACGAATTATTAAAAAATGGTTATCTTTAAAGTAAATACTTTTGTTACGTTGCATATTCGCAACATGCATTTACAGGTAATAGCAGCGAAAAAGAATCTGCTTCGCTTGCTGAATTATCGTTTTGCTGGATATTTACTGACATTATTTTTTTATTTCTATTTCATAGCAAATTTAAAGCATAGTATCGACAAACAATTTTAGAAAAGTATTTCAACCGTTTTACACAGACACGTTGTGTTATTTGGGGATAGAACAGCTGTAGAAAAACCGAGGTAAAGTCAGATTCGTTATCAGCTGAATATATGGTATAAATATAGGATTTTATCATATCAGACGTATTGTAGACGTTGCAATTTGCAAGAACATAAAGCAGCTGTTAGTTTGATTCGTCATTTGAAGAAGAAAAAAATAAACAAACTAACACGTTTGACTGAGACGTATCGGATGTGGTATATGTTGTATACATATATATATACTTATTTAGCATAAACGCACTGACTGAACATGGCTTTCCGCAAGAATCAAATGACCACGATAAACATTTGCGGTGGCACATGCGGTGGTGCATTTGGGCCAAATAACCGGAAGTTTTTGAATCTTCCTTAATTCCGTAACGAATCTTCTTCCGAGTTACGTCAGCTGTATATAAGACTGTATTTGTTTGTGACAGACCGAATGGCGACAGGGACAACGCGGAAGAGCTCTTATTGGCTTGTGGCCAGTGAATGAAATTGTACTTATTTTTTCTCTCAACTTTTAAAAAAGTAAATTTGTTACTTCCCTCAAACACGTGAAGAGAACGGCTAGTAGTACCAAAGAGACAACTATCCAACTCAGTTTTTAGGTTAACGTGAAGAATCGATATAAAATTAATATTAATATAAAATTGTTTGATATTATTGTTTACGAATTGTTATTATCGTGGATAATTAATATTCAGTAAAATATAAATCAATTTTCATCACTCTGCTCGACGCATTAATATTCTAGAAACGTTAACGTTATAGAAATACGTTACATTTTCACGTTTCCGGTTGCATATTCTCATAATTCATAAATATTCCGCTAGTATCGCACATGTCCGAAAAGGTCAGACTACGAGGAAGTCGATGTGTAAATAATAGCAGTTTCGTCACATCTTGGTAAAAGCAAATTGAGTAATTGTATATAATATTTACTACATCAGCGTTAAAATTCCAAAATTTAAAAGCTAAACAGATTTCACAAGAATATTAAAGAAAAGTATTATTTATATATACGCGTCCAAGACAATGGAACTGACTATCGACTACACGTGACTCGTGACGTAAACGCATTGGCCCATGGATACGCATAGGTGCTTCCACGGTATAATGATTATAAGTGCTAGTATTAAAAAGTGAATTGCGATACGATAATTTATCTTGAGCAACGCAGTAATAACGAAATAAATTTTTTTAAATTATTTTCATTTAATATTACTGGATCGTGACTAATTGCAAGGCAAGAAGGAATCCAATGACCGGATCGTTGGCCATTGTGGTCCTGCGGGACAGGAGACGTTCCGGTATTTGACACTGGTAGACTTTGGTCAAATGGCAATAGCAAGTATCGCAACCAGACAGGAAGATGCAGAGGATGAACGTGAGACCCGGTGGCTACGGCTACTCTCGCAACACTCTTAGCGACTCATATATCGTTCAGAGACTCCAGTCTGTCTTTATTTGCATCCATGGACCAATCATGTTGCAACTAGCGTCCTCCATTCATTGATGGGTTCACAAACTGACGCTCAGAGATGAACAGATGGGAATAAATGAAGAAAGCATAACCTAGCATGGTCCGTATAAAATAAACAGTAACGTACAATGAGTAATAGACTATGTGCGTTACGTATGTTATATATGTTTTGTGTGTATATATAAGCACTAGGATCGTTAAGATTGAATTAAGATGAAAGTGTCTAATTTACAGGACATTTCATAAGAAGTTCCCTGCGAGCTTGAAAGTACGTATAAAATGACTACTGGAAAAGTTTAAGATTTCTATTTCGTGTGAAAATCTTAGCCATTCCATTAGAAATAGACTGCTATTATTAGTAATCCCTGACGCGGTAAAACGAGACTACGTTTTTTTTAGTGCACGTGTCGATGCGACAAATAATGTCGACTAATGACCCATATAGCTCATATGCAATCTACGTTGAAAATGAATCATCCCAAAGTGAAGCATAAAAGATTTTCTTTTACAGAACACAAAGTACTTACGGCACAGACAATCGATGAGCAGTCGCGATATTCTTATTCATTCCACGATTATGACGAACATTGCTTTAATCGCTATACTCCAGTTTCCATTAGTTTTTGTCGTACGTTACGGGTAGATCCAATACAGTACTGATACTCCTTTGTCAGAGGACACGATATAACTGACGTGAGCTGGGTATTCGCCTTTCTTCAATTATATTTCCACAGTCGAATTCATCCAGTCACTATGACAATAAGTGTTTCAAATTCGTCTACGCACTCGCGCTCTTTTTTTCGCACATTGCGTATTACGTGTCACATTTACGATAAGAAACTAACTGGCGGCTGCCAACCGTACCGTCAAAATCAGCTGTCCGCCAGTTCTGTTGGGCTGCGCTTCTGTTCGGCCTGTTAGTTGAAATAAACCGAGCTGTCTGCGAAGCAGAGACGTAGCTATCTAAGGTACCTTCATATGGGGCATTCCCCACCCTGCTTCTATGCCTTTGTCAATACTTGTCATTAATGATATAAAGAATAGTGGGATCAGTATTATACTCTTTAAATTCCCACAATTTTTGGTCTGTATATATACAGTAAATTAAAATCACCCGTGTAAGGGAATTCTCATGAGATCAATACTGATTCTCTCTTTCTCAATGTCTCACGCTACGTTTTGCCGTTGTGCTGTATTACCGTTATTCTGAATGAAGATAACATTTTTAATCGAAAGATGACAGTGAATTGTCTCTGTCAGTTCTGGGAGGATAGAAAACAATAGTATTTAGGAATATTATTTACCTGAGGACCACGAGAAAATAGAAGTTATAAATTACAAAAGTGCAGGGGATGGTATTAAGCATTTTTTTTTGTTTCTCACGACTTCTCACAGAGACCCTACGAAATATTTTGTATCGTCAATACTTTTATTAATATAAATTATTATTTTGTACTGCCCAGGGCCCCACGATTTTCTAGTACGCGACTGAATCAACTCGCGCATGCACCACAAAGCTCTGTCAGCAATAAGGACTATAATGGCGTGTACGGTCACGCATTTCTCGACTCGAGTTGCCAAACGCCATCGAACAGAGTCCACGCAAGAGTGGATAGCAGCGAGTGGAAGGAAGACAAAGAGTAGTGCTGCGGAGAGTGAGGAATAAAATAAAGGAGAATGGGCTAGCGCATGTTGCGGGTCGATACTCTAGCACTGGCCCGGTACAGATGCACTGAGCCAGTACGTTCGCACTGAACGAAAAAGAGACCCTAACGGTGGAAGATACAGGTACGAGCAAGATAAGAATAAAATTGAGAGGACGCATGCACTCATGAATGAAACATCGAACTTTGGTCCAGCTGCCTTGGAACATGGCTCTCTTTTTGATAATATGAGTATATCTGATTGTAGACGACGAACAGCGTAATCACGTAGAGAGGTCCTATAACGGATGATTGGTAATGGTACAAAATCTTTTTTTCGTAAAATTATTTTGCAACGTTTTACTTCTTTCACGGCGAAGGTAGCAAGAGAAATTCTAGCTATGGGAAACCGGTATGGATAGTTACTTTTTTTTATTAGATTCCTGTCTCTCCGACTGAGTCACGTGGCTAGTGATAATTTTTGTAAATCCATGCATTCTTCTCCTTATTCGAGAACCTTCTTGGATGAATTGTATATTAATATTTAAAATACCTAGGATAAATACTGTTTCGTACTGTGTAGTGTATCATTCTTATCAAGCATTCATGCTTGTCCGATTTTCTAAAGGAGATCGGTCAGTAGCCTCTTAAGCGATTCTGTTGATATCTTCTGTGCCACTGACTGTATTCCAAATCGTTAATTTTATTGATATCTGCACCTTCGATCGGCTAATAATAATCGATTGCTGACCAAACATTTTACGCACTTCCGTACAAATATATTCCGCAGTTTTATCGATCAAAATTCTCTGTACAACTACGAGAGTTCCAAAGAATAATAGGTATAAGGTCTATAATGGAGCGGCAATCGACCATTTCGTAAACGTAAAACTTAAGTATTAAAGACGAGTCAATCTGCTTTTAATCTCCTATAAATTAACTTCCATTAAAATTTACGAACGATGTCGAAATAAAAAATATTTTACGCGTCTAGCGATAAGTTGTCACAATGCGAATTACTAAACCACGTAGGTTCTCTTTATTCTTTCACGAGTCAAGGCGAGTCCACAAGCACCAGCAGGGCCGCACTCAATATGGTATTCAAGTATCGATATAGGTACTCTTATAGTCAAGACTCTATTTTCGGATTTCCACTATGTCATCGATCTTTTATTGATATCGGTCGCCGATATTATACCCGATGAGTTACTTTCGCAATGACCTTATCGACTAGTAAAAACCACAAAATCCATACGTATGCATACAAATTGGATTTGTAGATATTTTCGATCATCCAAATTAGGCTTACGTCTATTGGTATCTATTTATACAACCTTACAGTTAAACCACGTACGAGGTTATGCACGTTCAAGGATCGATAAGAATATTGTACAATACCGAGAGGTCAGGCAATATGCGTCCGACCACAGACGATTTGTACGGTATCGACGTCGACGCCACGCGTCCTCACTTCTTTTGCCATTCATAATAAGACGTATCTTCCATAACGACAGTTGCTGAAGAGCTTTCTAACCTTACATATTTCGGTGCGTTATTTCATTTTAAGCTGGAATGTAGAACAAAAAGAGATATGTAGAACCATAAGAACAAAGTCCATTGGCTACCTTATCATCGTTTCAGATAATAATGTATTCCGCATGAGTTCGACATTCAAGATTGCATTAGTACAAAGTTCCATAATCAAGAAGTCCTCATGACAATGAGTTCTGATAAATTATGATATTGCTAATCAAAATCATAAACATGATCCATTAGAATGATGCTTTACCATTTAGATCTACAGATTAGATTATACTTCTATGGTACAAGTTTAGATATTTATCATTCGAGTACGGAACAAAATTCCATCCACGTGTGTTCAAGAAGGTTTCCGCGTTTACCTTGATGGACAAAGATTTAGTACTGTAACTTACGCTATACAAGAGTCAGAGACTGTTTACGCGATATGGTGTATTTCCTCGTCAAAATATATGTACATCGTGCAGAATTATTTGTTCGACTTCTCGCAAGGAATTTCATCCATCCTTGTTTTTTATGATTTCCATGTATGTACGTGTGCACCGTCATCGTCGTGGAATTGTTGCTTTCCGCAATTGAGTTGAATCAGTTATTAATTCTGATGATATGATGTTTTTAGTTCTCTTCTCTACGGAAGTCATTACGTCCGGTTGTTTTCCTAACGATCTGTTGCTGGAAGAGTAAAGCCAGAATCTGTCGGACGCGTGCACACCGCGTGCACTGAGTGCAGCTGCACTCAATGCACCAAAGATCACAAGGTTTAGTTAGGTTCTTCAATTGCTGCCATTCTAAACAAAGAAATTTACTCGCCCGCCTCGATGCATAGCGAACTTTCTAATTTCCACTGAAGAAATCCAAGCTGAGAGTACAGATCTTGTGGTATGACAGTTTCTTGATTATTCATCTTCTTGATAATTCAATGATGCTGCGTATAAGTATAAATATGTATATCAGGTCGCGTATCTTGTAAAGTGATGATGTCGAACGTAATCCTTAGGGTCAAGGGTTAATTAGTACGTCTGACTGGTCATTTAGCAGATTCAGATTTGGCAGAGTATTGATGATAAACTGCCATCTGTAAACTTGACTGAAATCGAAATGGATAACCGATAATAACGGAATAAATAAGGAGCCGAAACTGTAATCGTTAATCGAAATTTCATAAATGCTATACCGAAAACTGTAACGAAAACCTGAAATTGATACAGTGGAAAATTAAAACTATTAGAAAGAAAATATTAACCGGAACGTATTTTTTTCATAATAGCTGAAATGAGGAGGGAGATTGCTCATGGGCCGATTTTCATGAATCCAATTTTATTTTGGCGTCGACGCGCCACCTGAGCGAAAGTTTGTCGAACCATAGCCACGTTTTTGATTGGTCGAGTATATATAAATATATTACACCTGATATTTCTGAGCTCCGTGAGACGCATGGATTTATACCGGGTGGCACTCCAAAGCGTGTGTATTCCGGTGTCGACGCGCCATCTGGATGCAGGAGTCTCAATCTGTCCCAAGATTGTGATTCGTCAAATGTATATTTTAAGCTAACCCCAAACGTCGGTAATAATGTAAATATAAGTTTCATTGCATGCATTATGCTTTGTGCTTCGGTTAGCGCCCACGAATCTTGAGTTCGAGATTCGATCATTCGTTTTTTTATATTGATTCGCTCACTATACTTATTGGTTTTATTAATTGCCTTAGAATTTAATCAATACATGACTATATTCTGCTATTTACATTATATTATATTATATACATACAAAAAATACATAAAGCGAGTATTTCTTCTTCCCAAGAGCCTGTGATTGACACACCGGGCAGATGAAAATCAGCACAAGTAGGAAATGAGCATTTACATGGAAAGCGCACTGGCCTCTGTGGACACGTGGGACCGGGTTCACGGTCGGGTATTATTTTGTTCTTTTAATTAGGCCACTCTGCGACCACGGACATATTGACAAAAATTATTAAAGAAATGTGTACACGTCAATAGTGAAGAAACGTCCACATGTCAAGTGGCGCGTCAACGTGGAAATAAAACTTGGAAATAAAACGCAATAGTGATACAGTATAAAAAGTACAGATGTACATATATAGCCCGCCATTCCTTTTCCAAACGACTTTTTAACAAATTAGTTTTTAAGGATATACTAGGAGGAGAGTGATGGAGACATAGGAAAGAATAGGGAACTTAAAAGGAACCAGAAGGGAGCTGCGACTCCTCCGAGGCCCCACAGGGGACCGTGTTTTTTGTTATTGAGGAAAACCCCCGAGTCCTGCGGCTGTCGCACACAGGGCTAGGGAGGAAAAACCTCAGGAAGGAAAGGAAGTCGGGTCGAGCGTCAAGGAAAACGCAAAAGGGGTAAGGTAAGTTAAAGGTCTACCCCTAGTCAAGATTCACCGCAACGAAAAACCACGGGCGTAATACCCGACGGCGCCCTTGCGAGCACCGCCAGGACGTCCCGAGGGACGATATTCGACGCTACAAGCTCCGTCTCTTCCTCCCGAGCAACCTCAGAGGGTTAGACGTAAGGGACCGCGTCCGCCGCCGGCAGCGGACCCCGTCAGCCATCGATCCCCGTGCAAAATGTCTCCGACAGAGGGTGACTTTAGACTAGCAGGTGCTCAATAACACCCGCACCTACCCCAAGTGAAGCCGACCCCCAAGCACAAGCACGAGTAGGACTTTACCCAGACTCAACGGACTACCTACGACGGGATTCACATTGTCGACGGAGGCGATGATCACTAAATCCTACTTCCAGACACGCCTTGCAGTGTATCTATCTCCCTACTCATCTCTGGTATATGTCGGTATGATGCTTGGTCTATTTATCTTCAGTCGATGGTAAGTCTTAGGCTTTGAAATTCAATGGATAGATGGCTAAGGTAATTGAGACTCAGTGATTCTGTTTGAAAATCTTATTTGAGTTTATTGCTGTTATTTAAATATAATTGGTTAAATGTTTGCAAGTGTGTATTTGTTAAGTTGTTAAACAGAACTGCGTATTACGTGTGAATCGCAGTGGGGTGAATTGGTTATTAATTTTTTTATAAATAGGTATACCTATATGTATAACCTCTATGTGGTATTTGGGAATTGGGTGAGCACATTTTATCGAAATTGTCGAAAAACAGCTTAGTGTGATTAAACTATAAAAGGTGTATTGCAAGTTCAAATATGAGTGATTCAAAAGCGAATGATATTCTCAAGAACACTGGACCTGTGGATGATGCTTGGTCCCTCAAGGTTCCAGAATTCAAGCCTGAGGATAATCCACATCGTCTGCTGGAGGAAAGTTCCTTTGCTACCTTGTTTCCTAAGTATCGAGAACAGTACTTAAAGGAATGTTGGCCACTTGTACAAAAGGCATTCAATCAGTATGCTATAAAAGCTGAACTGGATCTTATTGAAGGGAGCATGACTGTTCGTACCACGAGAAAAACTTGGGATCCATATATAATTATCAAAGCAAGAGACGTGATTAAGCTCATGTCCCGATCTGTTCCATTTGAACAGGCTGTTAGAGTGCTTCAGGATGACATTGGTTCGGATATCATTAAAATATCATCACTCGTAAGAAATAAAGAAAAGTTTATCAAAAGAAGGCAGAGACTAATTGGTCCTAATGGTTGTACCCTGAAATCGATTGAACTACTTACAAATTGTTATGTTCTGGTGCAAGGGCAGACTGTAGCTGCACTGGGACCCTATAAGGGATTGCAACAAGTTCGCCGAATAGCTGAAGACACAATGAAAAACATTCACCCTATTTATAACATCAAGGCTCTTATGATTAAGCGAGAATTGGCTAAAGATCCAAAACTTAAGAACGAAAATTGGGAACGTTTCCTGCCTAAATTCAATAGCAAAAATGTCAGTAAACGTAAGCAACCCAAGAATAAGAAGATAAAGAAGCCCTACACTCCGTTCCCACCACCACAACAAGAAAGTAAGATTGACAAGCAACTTGCTTCGGGAGAGTACTTCCTCAAAGAGGAACAGAAGCAAGCAAAACGACGCAAGGAACAAGAAGCAAGACACGAAGAAGCCACAAAGAAGAGAGAAGAACGTAGAGCACAGGTGTTCGTGGCACCAGAAGAAAAACCGTCTGATACAAAAACTACTGAAGCGAGTGCAGTGAACATTGAAGAGTTTAAAAAGAAAGTGAAGAAAGGTTTGGGAAAGCGTAATGTAAAAACTTAACAGCAAACGAGTTAGACTTTTGTTACTCGCAACCATCCATAAAATATGCATAATTAAGATACACTTAAAAATGAGAATTAAATACATGTAAATACAGAGTATCATTTGGAAATATCCCTCATTTTATTAGAAAAACTCCTTTCCTATAATATAACTAACGTATCGTATCCTTAAGGTACATACATTTAATATAATACATTGCAAAAATGCAGAATAGAATGAACAGCAGCGCCAATGTCTCTTAGAATACCGGTCGTGAAACCGTATCACCAAATCCTATTGCAAAATCAAAAAGAACACGAAACTAACAAGGTACGTCGCCGAATCAAATCACCCTCGCGTATAACGAGAAGGGCTGAAAATAACATATTATTTCTAATAAAATTTCGGAACGCAATTGTAAAAAAAATTAATCCGTACCGCCACGTTAATACGTATATTACATAACATCGACTATCATTAATTAGTCTCACTATCATTATAGACTAAAAAGAAATCGCAAACTACGACACACGTCCACGAGCCGCGCCATAATTATTACAAGTATATACAATTACGCGATCACGGTGTCTTATTAGTCTACTACGTCGCAGAAGAGAACGTTCTCTCTGACGTGTGATGTCGTTTCAGGAATCAGAACAGGGAAGGATAAGAGGACAAAAAAAATGAGTACATTAAAATTTGGACGTGGGAAAAAAATTCCATGGAATAAAAAGTACTCCGAATCAAAATGAATTTCGGAGATCCAGATCAATTCACTTGACTTGATTTATGTCGCACGATCGGTCTACCTAGAGACCCTGAGAGTCGCTTTTTTATTTAACATACTCGTATATATATGTATACGTGTATACGAATAAGTATATATATATATAAATCGACGAGATTCCTCGAACGGCTCCAATAGCCGTGGATTATCGTACAAAAGCTTAGAGTGACGTTAATTAATTATTTATAACGTCATTGACGAGTATTAATTTTAATATGAAAAAGGAGCGTCTCGTCGCGTATTGCTATTTTCAGCGCAATCCCATGGGCGCTTATTTTTTTAAATCAATAACATGGATTACAGTTTTCCACATAACTCCTGCTTTCTTGTCACAATTAGAGATCAACGAGATTCTTACGCCTAGCCCATTCGCACAACCAAGTGAAGATATAATTTAGTATAAAAATAAACATCTGCGTGACAAAATAAAGTGTTACGCATTAAAAAACAAAGAAGCTCACAGCAGGACCAAAATGGCCGCCCGTGAACTTCCTCATAGAAAGATCACGAGACTCCTAAAACCATTGCTTGTCGTTTCTTTCCTTGTATAATTCCCAGAGAAGTATTTAAATGATTTTGAAAATTTATCCAAAAGTTCATATAACTGCGAAATCAACGACACTGGTAATTATTCTAAGTACAGTTTGAGAATCGCTAAACCTCCTGATAAGACTGCGATTAGTTCGAAATGAAAATTCAATATGGAAGAACGCAACTTTCATTCGCAAAACGAGTCTTCCTTTTTTTTTTAGTTTATGTACACGCAAAAGTCATAGACGATGCGACGTTCACCGAAGTCAAAGGCTAAGCTTTACAGAGCCTTACTCCCCTTCTTTTTCTTCATGATGATTCTTCAATCATCAACGTTCTTGATTAATCAGATTACTTCCTCGATTATCTGATTCTTCTTTTCGTCGTATTACGCCGTTAGTGGTTATGATTATAAAGATCCCACCGTTGACTATCCGCACTGGAGTCACACTTCTCAGCAGTGATACCTCGTTGAGCATGATACCTCGAATCCACACAAACTGGAATTCTACTATGACGTATAAGTCCACCTTCGAGATGTCGCCATTTTTGATTTTCACTGCCATCACAGATTTGCATAAGTAGCGTAGTACCCTTTGCGTATACGGGCAAGGTCAGACAGAGATCATGATGCTTTATCAGGCCATCTTTAGTGAGACCCCATTCCTAATTAAAAAAAAGAAATTATGAACCAGATAAAATTTAAGTTCACAAGGTGTCTAAGATTTATGAGAGTACTAACCTGGTTACCGCCGGTGTCGTGACAAGGATACAACCCTACGTTACCATCCAGGAGATGACCCATACTGTCCAGACAGGCTGATCCTTGTTTCAAAGATCCACCTGGACCTCCCTCACTTGTAGGAATCACTAATTCCGGATATACATTCTGCAGGTACCAATTGAATGGCTTACAATGTAGTTTCCGCTTCAATTCCATTCTATCTTGAATACTAAGGAGACATAGAAGCTCAATTAGATTTATTGGTATTAAGTTTGTCAGCTGTGATAACTGTTGCAATATAAAGATAGGATCTTACTTTCCATAAGGAATGTTCCTGGCTAATGGTACAGCATTATAATAAAATTGTTTGTAATCATCCATCCAGACCTCAGCTGCTCTTCTAGTGTTTCTAGCAAAAACATTGCCACTTCCCCCAGGGAAGGAATAAGGATGTCGTTTTCTAAAAACGTGTCCTACCCTTGAACACGGTATAATTTCCAGACTACCTCCGCATTGCCAGACCCGGAAGGAAATTTCTGTAGATAAATACTGCTCCTTATCACGGTGCTCTGATTCAAATTTTACACAAAGAATATAACACAATGGCTCCTTACCTAAATTTTCACCACCCCATACGTCCATCTGGGTATCGTATTTTCCAAGTTTTTCAAAATAAGCTTTATTGATAACGAAAAGTCCACCTGCTATCATTGGCGTCCTTATAGCCTTAGTAGGATCCTTCTGCCTGGCCTGTCTTTCGGTAGGACTAAGGTACTCCCACTTGAAGACCAGACTCCAATCAAAACCGCCTCTCAGATCAGCTGAAGCTCCTGTTATTAAAATACAATTCAATTCTAATTTATGTATCATCTTTTAACTTACACAAAGACTTATCAAACAGGTCCAATGTCTTACCAATGTATTGGAAGGTATCCATACT
This sequence comes from Trachelus tabidus, assembly GCA_030142655.1. Lineage (NCBI taxonomy): Eukaryota > Metazoa > Arthropoda > Insecta > Hymenoptera > Cephidae > Trachelus > Trachelus tabidus. The sequence goes on from JARQTI010000697.1 coordinate 336,340, forward strand.
GATAACGTCGATCACAGGACAGACTACTCGACTAGGATCTTCGGCAACCCTCTCCAGGAGTGGCTCCAACCAATCAGCATTGCACTCGCAGTGGGAATCCAGAAATGTCAGCACGCTCGCAGTCGCTGCATCTGCTCCACGAACTCTTGACCTCATTAGACCTTCTCGCTTCTCGTTTCTAATCACACGGACTTTGTGAATCCTTGAGAGTTCCTCCCCGTCCTCAGCTGTGAAATGAGTAAACGACGATTCATTATATTTTTTAATATCGAACCGATCGACATTAGTAAAGTCATATTGAATTATACTCACGATGATCACTGAAGTCATCTACCAGAATGATCTCCTTGATGAGATGCTCTGGACTTCTGTTAAGGACACTGTAAAGAAATACACAACTGAATAACAGTTCGCTATAACAATTAGCGATTTGAATAAATATAATACAACATTTTCTTTAATTAGATCAATCATCATCTACTTTGGATTTAATCAACAGGATTAATCTGGGTTAAAAAATGTGCCTCACTTATATCATCAAGTCAGTTCCTAATCTAATAGTCTATGTCTATACGACGTATAGTCGGGAAATCATGAAAGGCATTAAATTAATATCAGCATCCCAATTGACACCTTAGCTCATCATCAAATAAATCTAGTACCACCCAACGTGTACGATGATACATAAAAATGGATGGGCAATTTTTTCGTGCAACAATTATGAAAACAACGTATCATCCAAATTGCCAAGAATTTTTTTTTTAATTCACTCGATAGCTATAGGCAAAAAATTATTCAAGATTTACGTTTTCAAACTTTAACCGGAAATGTCAGGGATGCCAGGAACGATGGCGGGTAATAAGAAGCCACGAAGATTAGAAAATTTTATGGGCCTGACAGTGCCAGAGATTCCATTACTATTATATTAATAATGTCAAATTAACCACTTTAAGACTCACCTTACCACCGTGCGCAATAGGGTTGATCGTGCCTCGTTATGAAAAGTGATTATAACAGACGTCGGTGGTAAATCACTCCTCCATTGTTTCATCCGACACCTGAAACAATAAGATCCTATAATTAACGGTGCAAACGTAATACGTAACATTGAAATCAGCAAATACTTGGCATCCCTATATTTAATCGTAAACGACAGATACACCTTGAAGTATATCGAATCGTATCGAGGGGGGAGTAGGGGGTGTCAATTGATAAGAAATAACAATATAAAATAAGCAGGCAAAACTACCCTACGACGAACCCTCTCGATTCTAGTAAATAGGCGGACATAAGGCAGGTACTCAAGAATTCTGAAAACGTACTTAATCACCCATTTTCTTCAAACCTCGGACCACCCCACGACGGCGTAAATATAGTCCAATGTAATGGGGCAAGAAAATGCCACGTGGTACGTGGACAGAAAGAGAAGGGTCGACAAAAAGAAAGTCCGTTGGAAAATAATACAGTGCAAACAATAAGGAAGAAGAAAAAGCATCCCCCTAGATCAGATATAGCCAAGGGTTGTAGTATCCTGGATACCTAAAAATATAAAGAAATAAAATATTGGCCCACGGTCATCGTACACGTGTCAAATACGTACAGCATGTACAATGTCATGTTAATTTTTTTTTCATTCTTATATAATTTTGTCACAGTACACAACACGGCAGTCGGTATACCTCAAAAACTGTGCAAAATGCTGTTTCGCAACCACCCACATGGATAATACAAATGATAAGGGCTATCGTACGAAGTATTAAATTGGTAAGATAAAAAGAATGCATATGACAAAACGTAATGTACGTTACCATACACGGACTATAGAATCATCTCCATACGTGGTCTGGCAAGACTTTTATTTTCTATCTGAATAATCTGGAAACTGTTCAAATAGGATTTCCATACGAATGGATCCCTGTGTACCATGAACATTTTTTTTCCAAAATTATAGACACCAGCACAATCTCTACAGTCATCTGCAGTACTATACTTTGAAAATCCTATCTCGTGATTGAATCACAGAATAATCGTACCTCTTTTTTTTATTTTACTAAATATTCCAGTATCGTCCACGTAATTTTGATTGGCACGTGTTATGTAAGCCTTGAAACGCATCTGGGAACGTTGAAGCGGAGCAATGCGGAATCCGTAGGGTGCGGATGATCCGCATCGTTTAATTCGAAACTTCAATTTGGTTTGGACTCCGTGCTAAAGTGGATATATCGTGTGGACGTTACATATGCATATATGTATTGTATACACATTTAGATGGATATATGTATACAGTTCACAGTACAGTATGTGCATAGAGGTAGTCGGGGCGACACGTATGCATATACTATATGCACTATATACTACATACACTATACGTAAATATACAGGATGAACGAGTTGGTTTAATCCTGCTGGAAAGTATCAATCTCACATGGAAATGCACTCGAGGAAGGTATAGGAGGTGACGCCAGATAAAAAGGGACGAAGCGGGCAAGGGAGGAGAAGGGAGAAAAAATGGCACGCGCCAAAAAATTGATGGCGACGCGAAAAGTTGGTAACGAGTCGTTTTCTTTTTGGTTTTTTCTTTTGATATTTTTTTCTCACTTCTTTCCTCCTTTGCCTTTGGTTCTTTGTCACTTTTTTTTTCCTACTCAAAATTCGCTCCCGTCAGCTCGTCGGATCCTTTCCAGTTGGTTATTCCGTGTCTTTGTTTTGCTCCGTTGTTGGTCGCATTTGAAGCTGGCAATTTGAATGAATTAGCAGTTCCCGCCAATCGAATCGTGTCAAGGAAAATAGTGATAACCACGTATTGGTTTGTTTGTAGGATTTATCAGTGACGTCACAGCAGAGGAATTATCGACCTCTCGAATAAAACAGAATGCGACTTCGTTCAGGGATAATAAAAAAAATGTAATTGATCGTCACGAATTTATACTGGAACACGGAAATAAATACGCGTTGGCTAATACGCATTGCGCGACGCGATCGAATTCATTGTCGTAATTGCGGAGAAATTCCTGTGCAGTTGCATGCGTATATGCGTTATATAGCTTGCACATACACTGTGTACACGACGCGTGCGTGGAATGAAATAAATTGAAATTTAATTATGACTTTCTTCTCGCGCATGCGCACAACGAGTGACTTTTGACGTTCGTAATATTTCATTGAAAACTGACGCGAACTCGCAAAACCGAAAGTTCGAGACTCTCGCGAATCAGTTTGGGTTGTCGCGGGAAAAAAAATAGGAATTACCGACTAAGAAAAACGCACTGGCTGCACTTAAGTGCAAGTGCACTCCGTGCACTTTACCGAGTGTTTACCAAGAGACGAGAAAAGTCCTGGCTCTTACGTTTCCTAAAATGTATCTGAAAAACATTCTATTTCCTAAAGCTGCCGTACTAAAGAACTACCTTATTCATTTCTTAGCTACTAGTGTTAGCCGAGGTGTTAGCAATCGTAACGAAAACAGAAAAAAAATCAAACGATGCAAGAGAAATGTCGTCTACCATGATAAACCTATACGCGAGCATGTGAATCGAGTATTTGCAACGGACACTCCATTGATTTCGATTCAAAATTGCAATTTCGAATTTGCATCAATCAACGTTAATTATTCCATTAACGTAGTATTAGCCGAGAGGCTCGCAATGTAATTTCGATTAAAGTCGATGGACTATTGAAATAAAAAATTTTGTATAGCTACGAAAATATTGTTGCGATAGAAAAAAAAAGTGTGAAAACATTAAAATAAAAAATCATACAAATTTATTAATACCTTTTTGATCGTTCGATGTCAAAGTTCACGCGATTAAACACACAAAGCATTGTACGACCGAATACTATGGTGAAAAATCGGTTTGATAAGTCTGATCGACTGATAAAATCAGGTTACGTAAAATCATTAATCATCCCGATGACTCTTCATCAATTCTCAGTGGAACGATCTAATGGTCTTCCCTATGGCTACTTATTTCGTCTCGATCTCCCAATTAAGCCTTATCACATGTTCGCCTATCTTAATCAGAGACTTTACATGGTAATAGCAGATCAGACGGCTCAAAGGCATTTCGAAAAGAGTTATCAGACTTCGTTCAAACTTACTTCATCACGCTAATGGGTCACAGTTCACCGGTAACGGAATCCCAGATGGACAAATTAATGGATTAGGGTCATCCCACACAACAGGGACGCGTGAGCGTTAGTGGATCTCTATATATACCTTTCCTTTCTAATCATCCAGTCAGCTCGCGTTCGGATTCCAACGAGAGTACCGAACTTCCTCGTACGCGCATGCGCATAAAACTTGGCCATTTTCGGACAGTCTACTTGGCGAACAAGAGCGCGAATTACGAATGGGCCACTCGAACAAAAATTATGGCCCCGAAGTCATAGCCAAGTTGGATTTACGAGAACATTTATAGAACGTGGGTATGAGTTCGGTTAAGGGTTGATTCGAAAGGGGTAGTATAAAGGGGGTTGAACAAAAAAGCACTTACAGTGGTACGAGTAGAAAATACAAAGTATAGTATCGGTAAACATCCTTCAAACAGGGTATGGACTGTTTTGAAATGTTGAAATTTTTCTTTTTAAGGGTTGCATCCCTTAATTTACATCTCTTGCGTTAATGGTACGCTTTAGTTATATATGTATACAGTACGGGTACGTGGATATTATGTTCGCTTACCTATGTACATCTTGGATGTCGACATGCTTTTTCACCCCGCACCCCTAATTCACTGCGGATCTCGTAGCGGAAAAACTTTTTCCCACGAATCTCTTGGGAAACTTCGGAGACGCGCAAGCGAATCTCTTTACCTACTGCTGGTACACTCTGTGCGTTCTTCGTATTTCTTAGGGACATGCCTAAGCGACCAAGTTTCGGGTATGAAAGACGTCGCGACGCCGGATTATAAAGCCTTTGTACGTTACGTTACATTGTAGCTTTTCTGCTGGCATTAGGGGGTACTCATCCCCTTTTCACTTTCTCCCTCTTGGAATTTGTAGAATCGCGAAAGTATACCCGAGGGTTTTTGAGGTGTGCGGAAATGCACTTGACTTCCGGTTTTCCAGTAGGTAGGGTGTCTATGGATATAGTCACTTCCTGTACAGTCACGAGGATACGCGGTAAACAAAAGGAAGTGGTCGGATGCAGTGGCGTCGTCACTGATATACGACGCCATACTGGATCCCACTATGCTCGCATCTACTTTTAAAAATAATGCGTCCATAATTTAACGTCATATTCTCGTGAGAGGCTCATTTTAAAATTCCCGCCGAGAATTTAATCGCGAGAACGTTATTACACTCTTGCGAAACGCTTACGAGGCGAGGCAAAAAGAAATGAGGAATTTGTAGAAAAAAAAAAGAAACTGTGAGTTCACAGTGTATAATTTTTAGGAAGAAGATCCTGAATTCGAAAGCAGTCAACTGGCAGTTGCAGCCTTGTCAGGAATCCGGATTCCGTCGAGCGGAATGATTTACAAGGAATGTCACGATGACGTAACGGGGATTCCCCGGTATTTGGTTTATGACAGCGAATACGATTTTGTACTTGATTGCGAAATCAAACGCAATTACACAAGTATATAGGGAGAGATCGTTAGTAGGATTTTAACGAGAGTATAAATTCGAACGTGGCTCGTAAAATGTGTATTTTAGATCCCTAGCTCGTAGATCCTAGGGAATTCGAAACTAATGCAAGTTGCAATAATAATCTAGGGAAAATAAATGTCCCACTTCTATATAAATGCTAATGTCACAAATTGACGTCACGCTATCTTGAGGCTTTGGAATGTTGAGGGTAAATGGACACTGATCAATTTAGCCAGAGGACAGACGGCTGGACTGAATAAAATAGTAAGGTAAATTCCCTAGATATACTATATCCTAACTACAGGTAGCCCAGCACACTAGAGTCAAAGTTCCCTAACCACAGGAAACTACTGGAATCGTGTGCACGAAACGACCTAGTCGTTATGGCAGAGACCCAGTTGGTAAATATTTGAATTGGCAAGCCTGATCCTGGTATGTTAGGTCAGGGACTTTTGTTTATTTGTAGCTATCCGGTCAGCTGTGCGAAAGCTCCAGATATTGCTTTGAGCTTAGGATTCCTATGGGGAAATGGAGCTGATCCGTTTTTCATTTTTGTTCCCTTAAATTGGTCACTTGAAGAAATTGTATTGAAAATATGTCGCTTGGCATATGAATTCTCGGGTGTATATGTATACGGATTTTATTTAAGAAAAAAAATAATAAAAAAGGAATTTGGCATTATTTCTAAGTCTAGGGATTAACTGAATATTCTAGACGTAAGATATCATTTATTTGCTCTCACGTTGAAGAATTTATCGAATTATCGTGGTCTTTCGAAATTATCGGAATATCCTTGGGATATCGAGAAATGTCAATACGCGGAATCCAATTGAGTGCGTGGGAATTTATATACGCCGCAGGGAAATTAACGTGCGGATTTGACATTAACCATTCCAGGACGAATTAATTAATGACAATAATTTGATCCACTATTTCCGTATCGAAGATCAATCGGTTTTGGATAATTGGTATCGTTCTCGTGTGAAATGTAATTAGATACCTAAATGCGGTGACCTAATTTACAGTATGAGCGACGAATTAGATAATACGAACGTAATCCTGTCGGTGTAACGACAGTTCATGCAAACGAGGCCTAAAATGATTTTCAACGATCCACGAAATTCCACAAACTGATTCGTGCTTTCGATTACACGGATTCTTGTTAAACTCACGTTATTCCAGTAGGTTTTAAACTTTCGTAATAAAAAAAAATTAATGCGAGTTCTCATTAACTCTCTTACTACCAACAACCACCAATAACAATTTTACGCTCGCAATCAATCACGGTCTATAGCCAATTCGAGCGCGTGTCCGTATACCGCTTCTCAAGCCTTAAAACATTAATTCCAGACGCAAACGTCGTAACCTTAAAGTAGCATTACTTTCGCGCGTAACGAAAGCGTCGCGCGATGGAAAGCAGCCGGTACAGAAACGAATCACTTGTTGGTAATCCATTCAACAATTTTGTGAGAGCGATTACGTTAAAATACAATTTACGAGCAGCGAAGAAAGGAGCAATAATGTTTCGCATCAAAGATCTGTCAGCCAAGTCAATCTCCATGAAGCGACAGTCAGTATACAGTCAAAACGGAACCCTCATTACTTTCAGTCTCCTTATACATCGGTATACAGACATATGTACACGGAATAAAGAAAAAACCTTAAGGCTGGTTCGCAATGTCAAAGGGCAAAATCTCATTATCCTCAACACAGTTATAAAAACGTTCCGGAATAGCTTTAAGAAGGGATCAATCATAATTTACAAAATACAGAAGTGACCGACCAACAACGCCAGGCGCCGCGACGCATTCAATTTCTCAAGAACCATTCTATTTCCAGCCACGAGCAAAATTTATTAAATATAATACCACTCTACTGCCGAAAATTTTCTTATCTATGACAAACGACCAAATCCCATGCCCGATGCGTAGCAGCGTGGGAAGATGAATTTTTCGAATTTTCATCCCCTAAAATTCCCAAAGGAGCAAAAAGACGCGAGACGACTCTATAAAAGCTAATTTTGAAATAAGTTTCGTCGTTCCTTCACTTTCACTTTTGTACGCCGCAAGCGTCGCGACGCTCACCACCCCATAATACATCCCTCCAATCACCAATTGCCACGGGACTTTTATTTCATTTCCTCTTATCCTTCACCATCCCTTTTCTCCTCTACCTTCGCAATATTTCATCCCTTATTCACATTCCATTTTTAACTCTACCAAACTACCCCTCGATCTGTGACCACACCCACTCGTCCATGACGCGATGATCCCCTCGATATTCGATATTCAAATCAATCGTAAAACTTTTCATCTGGAAAAATACTTTGGGCCATTAATAATTGTCTGATAATTAATCCAAGTAATTTATACGTAACAGCTTCACTCCTAATTACATTATTCAGTCTATTATCAATTTATCAGTAAACATGCAACTACCCATCATCAAGATCCACAAGACCTTAACGTCCTGACGCAAACCGGTCGAACGAAAGTTACTCTCTAACAGTGAAAAAAAAAGATAAAAAAGAAAACCGGTAATTGCTACAGAAGAGAAGCATACGCTGGATCAGAATGATAATGACGGTCAGGATAAGATATGGGTATCGAAAGACAAGACGTACCGAGATGAGAGTCGACCCTGAATCAAGAGCAGAAGCGTATATAGCTATCCAAAAGAAAACATACTTTCCCTCGATTCTAGAATCGCGAATCAATGTGAACGTGTGAACTCGATTTTACCTTTCACTGCTAAGCGGCTGTCTGGCAACGCGTGTGCCGTACCTACTTCCTACTTACAACGTACACAAGTCTTAATTTCATGCTAAAGATACCTTGGAGTGAATAATTAAAACTTTTTTTTCCAACCCTGCGACAGTTGGCCAACATGCGTGCGGGGGATTCGAACGAAGGAAAATTTTGTACGGGACGGTCCGTAGAGCGAACGAGGGAGAAAGGGGCAGGAGGGATGTCGTAAAAAAATTGTACGAATTTGCAATAGGCCTATCGACGTCTTTGCGGAAAGCGTCGCGACGCTGCTTTGGCAGCTGGGTTTATTAGATATTCAAGTTTTCCCACGGTGGTGCTACGAAGAAAAGAGAAAAGTGGAAACGAAGGGAGGAAAGTGAGTGGGTGGGTTTGGACTGAGGGAAGGAGGTGGTAACTTTTTTCCATTTTTAAGGCAACCCTTATGTATTATTCAGGAACAAACTAAAGAGGGGCTCTTTCGACGTTTTACTATGAGACATGAACGTAACTCGTGGATCGAGGGTTGAAAATTATATGCAGGGGTACGAAGGGTGTAAAGGACGAAAAATGAAAATTCGTTAAACAGTTGTTAATTAATTAAATTTTTTACTCTACATCCTATGCCAGTACACATATGCTCGATGGGGCAGTCGATAATCATCCCATGCAAAAACTTGGGCAAAGATAAACGCGTTTAATCCTAACGACGAGTTGGGGATTTCCGTGTTTGATCCCGGAACAACATTGCAAGACACTGAAGAATTAATTGGACGCAGTAATGATAAAAAGCCAAAGGAGTTATTGTATCGCGCCATTCAAATTCTACAAGAGTTCCTCATCTGCCTATAGCATATATCTATACACGTATATGCATCTATAAATATCAAGATTAAACACACGGCAAAGCAATATATAGTCGACAGTTAAAATGTGCCGTATCGGTTGTTCGATGATCGTTCGATTATTGAAAATCGACTCCAGTTCGTCGCGATTAATAATTTTGGCGACAATCGGTTGATACAATTTTTCTATAATTTTATAATCTTCATAAAATTTTTTCCCATTTTTATTTCACTCCATTTTCCTTCTCTCACTTTAATCTATCCATTCGATTCTTGCCACTCGCCGTGAATCGTTCTGTCGTCCTGTGTGGATTCGCCTTAAGCTGATCTATACTCCTGATCCTACTGACCCCATCAACACATACCGATCGTGAAACTCGCGCGCAGTAATTCCTTACATACCTTTAAGAAATTGACCAACACGGAAAGGAACGATCTTATGAATCTTACATGCGGCGTTCTCATGTACGCGACTACTTGGGACTACTCGTTCTTAATGTTTCTGATACTGTCCGGGCTTTCTCTTGGAGCTCGCTTTATATACAAGGAAGATACACGATATAAATAGTAATCACAATTTTTACATAAGATAAAAAAATATTTGAAAATCATCCTTTTTGCTTTATACGTATCGCGAAATGAAAATTTTGAAAAATTCATACACAAGTCAACGACATATTTCGTCGTCGCGGATACGAGTATCTCCGAAAGAGAGAGAGACGGAAAGTACCTGGGCGCCAGGTATACACAGGGATAACGCACGAGAAAATTTCACGAAATTTTTTGAACCTCCCTCGCGACGATTCTACCGACAACACACTGGCTCAGCCCCTTTCCCTGAAACGACAAAGAGGATCCAGGCTCTCAGAGCCCAAAAGGTAACGCGATAACCAGAAAGGAAGGCAAACGAAATTCAAAGAAATATAACCAAGGTCCTTTGTGTCAGGACGCGATAAAATGTAAAGCACAATAGTTCGGGCGAACGAGATTAAAAAAAGGAGCGATAAGAAGTACGTGAACGATGTGCAAAAGTGACCGGGACGCGCACTCGCAAACAATCGGATCATCGGAACGATAACGTGACGACAGCCCTGGCGAGAAAGGCGCAACGGCGTAACTAACAGTGAATATAATTCACTGGACGACAGTCCCGATGCCAGCTGTTAAACGGCAGCACTAATTCCACGGAGCACCGAGCAACGGCATATTGAAGAGAAAAGTCACGCGATGTAAAGGGACAGTGAGATCGATAATATTCGCGAGCAGTTCAAATACTTGGAATAAATAACGCAGATAACAGTATATCGTTAGACATAGAAAATTACAGAGCAAAGTGAGCCAGACAGGTATTATCAAGCAGACAATAAAGTACGTCCCGCGATCGAGAAGCGATAACGATACGCAGGCCCCCATATTCCAGGATCAAAAAATATATTGCGATTAAATAATTTCACAAGATATATTTAATACGATAAATAAGTACACGGCAATCACAGAATCTTCCCAGTGTGCTTTGCCAAAGATCCACGAGACCCAAGGCTCTCGGGCACCGATAAGGACTTCGAATCGGAAGGATTCGTTAACGAGACTAATTATCAGGTGTACAGAGAAAATTCTACGTTAACCGACGCTCGAAACTCACCGGTGACAAACAAAAGAAATAAATCAGAAATATAGTCTCCATCGCGAACAGCCAGCAAGAGAGCGATCTATCGGCCAGGAGTTCGGCCGGTGGCGAAATGGCCAACCCTTAATCTAACGCGTTAGGCCCTGCTCATACGTGCGTCTGCCGAGCCTATGCGCTCGCCATAATATGAATACCGCCACGAGTCCCTTTAGAATTCGATATGGCGATACTCAAGTTAGTCAGCTGATAATCGATATGGCGTTTCAATACCGTAATTGACGATACCGATTGTCCCCAGCTAGGTTCATTGACTTGGTTCTACGATGCGGATGCTGTTATTTCATCAGGTGCAGTTTCCCTAGGTACGGGGTCGGTTCCCGACGGTAACCAGTACTTTCCGGGATGGCTGTACCAGGGCTGCCTTCTGACTGGTCCTTCGGTGGGGTCCACAGGATTGCCACCTCGTCGCCTCAGCTTTATAATGTATTTACGTCCTCCTCCTTTCGCAGTCGTTTCGGGATGCCTGGCTCCTCGGGTCCTTCCGGTTGCTATGGATGATCGTCTTTCGTTCCTCGGAAGGATCATTTAGAGTCTTCCGTCAGCCACCGTCTGTGCTCGAAGTCTGAGTAGGCGACTTCCGGGACACAGTGCGATGGGCCTTTGGCGCGTACCGATATCTGGGCACGACCGGGCACGCGACTCTCTTGTCCCTTTTGCGGTCAGTCGGCATACGACGCGGCAACGGGGTCCTCTAGCTCCTCGGGGTGGACGTCACGACGCTGTAGCTGGCGATCGTCCACCCTCCCATATGGCGTCGCTGGTTGCTCGCTGTCTGCTCTCCGATCCGTTTTCGCGTTATTACGTAATGGCAGATACGTAAGAGAATCGATTACTAAAGAAATTATAGTCATTTGGCTGGATCCACGGAGTGCTTTGCCGTGACGGTTAACGAAACTACGCCATGACTGAAAACGTGAGAGCTGAACCTTACGAGAGCGACGGCAATTTTCCACAGGGTATATAAAAAACAAATTATATATATTACCCGTATGTAAAATTTAAAGATTCTTTTATCTTTAATGGTAAAGAATGTGATAAAATCGATTTCTGCAAGTCTCGCGTTTTATGCTTATATTAAGAGTTATATATATATGGTAAAATCAATACAATAGAAAAAAAATAATACAGCCATCTTTATACGCACTGCAGTACAGCTGGCTTAGAGACTGTAACTAAAGAGTGTCAATAGGGTAAAAGGAGTAAGGAAAAAAAAAAGAAAAAAAATAAAGAAAACAGCGAATCACGCGTAAGGAATGAATAGAAGCAGACTGAAAGGGCGAGATATAGTCCTAGGAACTGGGCGAGGGTGCCTGGCGGTGGGAAATACTTGAAGACATTCAACACCCACTGCGCTTTCAAATAAAAGAATCCGTAAATGTGGTTGGTAGGCAAGATGCAAATAGGGGTGGTAAACAACTTAAATGGAAAACAAACACAATTACTCTCGGGCAGGACTATTCTTGGCAAGGTGAGAGCAGGAATTGGGGGGGGGGGGGGGGATAAGAATGAAAATGCGAATGTTGGCTACGAGCGAAACGTTTCTGGTGGAATAGGGTTAAAGAAAAGAATAGCATAGAAAATTACACAGTTAAAAAAAAAGGAATAATTATAAATAAACAAATGTTGGCGAATCTCTTATTTGAAATTTAATTATCACGCATTCGTTAACTAAAAAAGAAGTTCTCGGACCTCTCAACGAGCTTTTGTCACCATGTACCATTTTTTGAAGACTCAGAATTTACGTAATCTAAAGACCGAACGTAAAATTAATAAAATTTAGTAAAAAAAAGATAATAATAAATAACACCCTGCAAGACTGGAAAACTTGCCAGCCACGAATGATACTCCTCCCTCCCGTTTACTCCGTGCCAAATCCTGAAAATCCTTCGGGATCTCGGTCCTCCTATCGCCCGAGACAGGCCTTGGGGTTTTCTCTAAATCTCGGATCAGCCATAACCTACCGCCATGAAAGATCAGCGTGAACCGTATGAACCTGCAGGATGAACTACACTGATTGCTAGGAAAGAAGAGGGAAAAAAGTGACAAAATAATCACGGAATTCCCGCAGGACAGACGAAAATGAAATCGTGACGAAATGAGACTGATCTGCGAAATTGAAAATTTTAAAAAAATACAAATATTCCTACAGGATACTTTCATAAGTCACGGTACTCGGTTTAGTATTCAGCCGTACGTATATCTGAAGCCTTTACGATTTACACTCGCCACGTGTAAACTCGCCACGTATCATTGCCTATACGTGGCCCGACGAAATTCCCTCGGGAATCCCATGGGAAATGGTAGCAGCCGAAAGTGATACGACGGAAGATGATCTCGTCCGTACGTGCATCCGCCGTATAAACCCAGCATAGGTTGTCCCACATGCATATGCATGCGTAAATACGTGTGCAAAAATTTCCTAAACGTAACGTTACATGTATACGCAGTGTATTTGCAGTGTATATACATATACAGGTATACTCTGTTACAATATATAGGAAAACACACGGATTCCACAACCCGACGGATTTGTCCACGTCCAGACACGTACTGGCGATTCTTCTCTTTGGCGTCGCTAGTCATTTCGAGCATCGCACATAAAACAGGACGAGGGACACTTTTATTTCTTCTTTACCTCTTTGTCTGGTTTCCGTCATTTTATTATTTGAATTATCGCGCCACCGTCCCCGCGACGGATATTAAATGCCTGGACCTCAACTTACGTCTTCCGTGTTAATTATTCATTATTATTCCTCCACCCCCCTGTTTCGGGTGTATTTATTTTTCTTTCTATTTAATCGCAATTAACTGCAACGAATTTATCAGGTGACACTAAGTCATAGAGATAACGTATTCATATTAAATAATTAATCTTACACGTGCACATAAATAATTAACACCCATACAAAATGCAGCGAATGCATATCGAGTTATCAAGCAGACCAAACGAAAAACATTTAAAAGAATAATAATAAAATTTTTCAGTGTCAAAATTTTTAGCGAACGTCATAAAAAGTCTACGAACGTTCAGGTCCAAAATAAAATGACGTTAACGCCGATAACGACGCGACGAGGAAGATTAAAAAAATGATCGATGCAGTGACAATTAATGATAAAACTATTAAAAAAAAAATGTAAACATAAAAAAGCATAAAACTAGCCATCGGACTAAGAAAAATTGTAGAAGGCAATCGGCAGAGGAGCGATCTCGCGACAGCGGGTAAAACTGTAAGAACCTCCCTGAAAGGGAGGATCCTGACCCTGGAGGTCCCGAGGATATATAGAGGTCGATCTGTTTTACCGGCGATAACCTTTACGAGGCTTCACCACCGAGGGATCCATTACTTGTGGCCTCCCGGGGAGATTGGGAGGGGGCGCGGTTCGGCTGATTATTTTTTATTAAATTCTCCAACCCCTCGAGCGAAAAAGAAGAATACCGTAACGAAATTTGAAAAATTATCCCACCAGGAAGAGTGCGCCCCTGGATCCCTTTCACAAGGAATTAACATGGCCGCCGATTATATACACGTCGGTATATCGCAATGGATGAACATCCCTGATAAGCCGTGTAAGGGTCTCATGTGCGAACTTTGTATTTCCTTCCTATATAATATCGATGCCGTCAGAATTGTCGAACCTCGTGCACCCCCTGCCCCCCCAGGCGTCATTGCTAAAGACAGCGCGTTATTGCCAAGCGACATGTACACGAAAGAGTATCACGGATTTTTCCCGAGAAAAATCGTTGGGGTATTCTCGAGGAAGGGTGGATACGCCGGGGGTTGTTGGCCGAAGCGATGGTCTCCCTTATCGGAAGAATGACGTAATAGAGTGGATCCCTCGAGTGCAGAATATCTGTACAGAGAAGCCAGACTACCCCTATTGTGTATCGTTGGAGCTGTGTGTATCTTGTGTGCACGTAAGGGTTGTCGCGGATGGACGAACCCACCCTTAGAGGAAAGTGCTGCCACAAGTAGGTTTTGCATTGTACGAGCTAAGTGCCACGTAGCAAGATACCTTTGTCGCACACCTGACATACCTCGTGGGAGGTTAGCTACCGCCAGCTCGGGAGTATCCGTAATGGCGTACAGGTTAGAAGTCAAGATTACCAAAGTGACGAAATTAATTTCATTGTCAACTTATCGTCTGGCGGTTAAGCTGGGACCAGGTTAGGTTAGGTTAGGCGTACTGGGTACAGGCATGTATGTGTACGTGGTTGCTCGATATGTCAAACGTACCGTAATAACATCCTCAAGGGTTGATTTAGCTCGAATGGATTAAATCACTAGGAAAAGCCACACTGCTAGGTATACCCGCACGAAACAGTTGGCACACCTGGAAATGGTTATACACTAAACGCGAAAACTCGTTTTCTGCCACTGAGAGGGACAGGAATGTTAATGAGGAGGAAACGACTAACCCTCGATGAAAACTTTGCTTTGGTACGGCCCTGCTGACCCTTTGTTCCTCTCAGGCTCTCTGGCTTTTCATCCATAATATCCCCATTTTATTCCTCGTGGAATCCTCTCTTTCGCTTCCGCGTGACATACGAACTCGTCCGAAGACGCTCGAGCCCTGCCGACGATTGACGAGCGAATTTCAATGAGCTTTGAATATTTCATCTAACCTTAATGTTATAGGCGAGAATATCGATCGCTGCTGATTTATGGATTTTCGTTAAATTCTGTTGAACAAGTATGTAGGTACCTATTAGATCCGGGACTCGCGTCTTTGGTGTACCTGTATATCAATAATGTATTAGCTATCAGTGCAAAATCTTTATATGATTTTAATGCCTTTGCACCTTTCAGCAATTATAAATTCTCTGGATGGAACTGACATTAATCATGGTACCTGGTCAATTAACTCCTGCGAGTAATTAATGACTCGTTTAAACTTGACCGGCTAACCTCGACGTGCCAAACGAACTACGGATTTAAGTTGGTCCTGCATTTTTAATCCGACGATTTCGTATAGCGAATTGCAGCTGTCACTTTGATAAAATAAGAACTTCTTGTTCTGTTGTTTATTATTATTTTTTATTTTAACTTCGCTTATCTTTATTTAAACTGTATGAGTATCCACTTGAGGAGTTTATTAGATACCTTATCGAGTTTCTTAGGAAATAGGTAAAAACTAATATAATCGTCATTTTTTTTCTCTCTCTCTCTCTCCTTCAATCTCAGCAGTCCTATTTACTTCAACATTGGCTTTAACGACCCAGAGAATACCATTGAAACAACTTCATTTCCTCCATATTCAGCAATTTCCGGTTACTTCAGTAGCTGCCTGCGTCTCCCCTGTTGCTAGAGCCCCAGGAGAAGATCAGAATATCACCTTATCGCTGAAAGAGCTAGAAGATCCGTGTTGACGAAAATACATATTGAAAATTTACACCCAGATCTCCATACCACTTCGTTATAATACATTCGGTTTATACTATATAAAATTTTCTTGGATCTCAAGAAAATTTGCAGAAAATTAACACTGACGTATGCAACTGAGAGAGCTATCGGTTTCCTCAAGAATTTGAATCCACTTATTAGCCCGACTCTAACAGGCCATTAGCTACTGGTGTCATATACCAGAACGGTATTAGTTTACATATGAACGACCTAACCTATAAAACTAGAATAAATACAGCTAAGTAATTCCAAAACGTATTAGAATATACTCCAAATGAAAAACTGTCAGCACTTTGAATAATTGAAGGAAGATTGTCCTTGAAATTTCATTACCCCTCTAGCGACTGATATCACATACAGATATAACATAATAAGACTATTAAGACTGATATCAGGCAAGTGAATGGAGATTAGTGAGGTGAGAGGGGAGCGTAGCAGAGATTATGTGTGGGATTAGAATTAAGGTCAAAGTCAAGCAATCTAAGGGCAAAGGATAAGAGTGTTAAAGTTACCCCTGTTTCCATCCCCGCGAAAGGGTATGCTTAGGTAGGAGAACATGGAGTCGAAAAAGGATTGGTATGTTTTTATTAGAATTACCGTATACGAGGGTGCAGGGCTCCGACAACGTAATACTGTTAAGCAGGTTGGTTCCTCTCCTCAAACTTTACAAACTCAATCCCATAGTTTCTTCCACCTACTACCTATACTCCAGGCTTCCTTTGCTGGGCTTTGGCGTTTCTCTTTGGCTTAGCTATCTACATAGTTACGAAGGTATTGCTTGACTACGGAGCAGAGCACACAGAAAGTTGAATTTAGGTATATCAACCTATCCAAGAGAGCACCCCCGGTCACACAAAGTTGAGATTTTATTTTGATTCCCGTCACCTCGAGATGCATCGTGCGTCCTGAGACTTGGCGGTAAATCGAACCGCTCGGTGACAAATTCGTCTCAGAATTGAATTTCATCCTTCTTGTGTGGCCCCAGTGCCTGAGCGATCCCAGCGTTTCCTTCGATACCCCTTTTTTGGTCTAAGAAAGCCCAGGCATCCCTTTCTTCGTTGGGAGGGCGAGAAAAAAGCAGCTCCCACCAGATCAAATAAATTCTACAGATTGAACCAGAGAGCGAGAAATATATAGAGAGCGGTTCACTCGGAGGGGTTTCGACCCTTCGTTCCTGTTAAAAGGACTGTTTAGGGCTACCATGTTCCAAGGGGAACTTTCCCAGGGGTGGAATGCACGACAACGTTGCGCGTCGTACCGTGAGGACCCCCCGCCTGCGATAATGAGATTTTACCCTCCCGAATAAATCCTCATCCGACTGGCTCCTGGCAATTTCCAAAAACTGATGGCAAAAGACTTCGTATTCCACAGGCTAAATATTACTTCGTTCCTCGTGGTTGCCAAAACGCTACCGGGGATGATTCTTCAATAAGACACGTTGAACGACGATATCCGGAAGTCGAGTTCTTCATCGATTCTGGTAGAAAATTACAAAAAAAAGCTCTTAACTGGGTGACAAAGGCTCGCGAGTTACAGGAAATCCTCAACCCTTACTTTCGCTCTTTCTCCTTTTTTCTTCCTGGTTTTCCGATCTCCTCATTTTCTCCAGCATCCCCGCAGCTCCTATGATTAATGGTGAGATCAATCGAGCCACTATAGGGCTAGCAACATATAGCACCACCTTCCCCTTTGGTATCCTCAAAATGTCCAACATCCGTCTATAGCCAATGTAACAACTTCCTATTTGGGGGTAGGGGGGAGGTATGGCCAAATTACCTTAATAACATTTACCGATAGGACCTTATAAAAGCAATAGAAAGAAAGTAGCTGGTATTAAGAATAAAAATAAATAAAAAAATTCACCATGAAACACCAAATTTTATTTTGACTCACATGGCACTCCGGGTGTCAGGAATGTCCCTGTTGCTTGGCAAACCATCGGATGCTTCCTGGTTGAATTTATTCCTGGCGTAGGGATCCTCGCCGGCCCTTAAGCCGCCCCTGGACACGTACCTGAAAGGGTCGAAGAATTTATCAGTACAGTAAATACACCCACCTCAAAGTCCAACCAACGTTACGAACTACTTACCCGTGCTCGTCGAAGTAATTCCAGGTAACCCGTGGGTCGGAACTCGGTGCCGGAAGTAGTTCGGACGACATAACAATGGCGGTACCATCTGGATCCATATAGCCACCGGAACTTCCGGCAGACAGAGATAGGGACCCTGGTTCCTTAAGCCTCAGCGCTCTATTTTCATTCTGCAACAAGTAGAGCGAACATCACTCAAAGCACTCCCTATTATCGACCCTTAAGGCGTATTTTCACAGAATATAATATCCCCCGCACATATCTCCCTCGTACCTTACATATATTTTATTTACATCTAATATTTGTACGCCCGTTATTGATCTTAGAGATATTTCCCGCAGAGGTACGTTTCTACAATCACTATCCCAAAGCTGCAAAAGAGGATCCCACATTCGGCTGAAAATTTTCTTGCTAAATCGTCTTCACGACCATATTGCCCACTTGTGTAAATCCCATCAGAGTATACAGGACGTTTCACAGGTCTGATCCAACCGTACCTACATGCCTCACAAATCCATCCACATACTTTGCCTCTCTCGCCTTAGAATACATAAAAATAGACCCTGGTGAATATTCTCCAGAATAAATTCAGACTCAATCTACATTCACCTTCGGCGCCGTAGTTGGCAGTACTGCTCGCCTGTGGTTAGCCCGGCGACAAAAGAGCTAAAAGACAGCGTCCTCCCTATAGAGAGAAGCTATCGACATTTTCTCAGTACGCTTCGAGAGCATTGTTACCGGAATGCCAGGAGATTTTACTGTGTTTTCAAATGCACCGATGCACTTCCGGGGTAACCGGGTATAAGCAACGAAATTGCATAAAGGCTCCAGAGGCAGGGGATCCCATTTACGCAGGGTAGTAACGCGGTATACTTGAAAAAGGCGAAGAGGGGTAGGGTGAGGTGGGTGGGTGGGTAGGAAGGGGCAATACAAAGGTCCAATTGAAAATATCGGAAATCCAGGATTTTTGCTGCCAACTATTGCTATACCTATGTATATACGTAACCACTTTACTGTACAGGGTACCTGGATATTTTCCATATGTCGGATCGAAGTGACGTTTCAGCCTGTGGCAGAAAAATAGCGGAAAGTCAATTTCGTCTGTTTACGTCAGAAAAGAATTGGCTCACGCGAATTCAACGGGGGGTGAGCGAGTTCTCGGTTGAGGAAGCCCAAAGAAATATTCGTTAATTCACGGACCGTGGTGCACGTTAAACCGGAAGTGTGGACGGGCTGTTGGTAATGCAGGCTGTGGCATCGCGTGGCGTAAAGGCGTAAGTATATCGGACGCAACCTAGCGTCGCGGTGCATTCTGCCGAATGAAACTCGATATAAACTCTAGCGGGTTGTCTGAGTTTCTCGTAACGTAATGTATGTGTTTATATATATATAGTGCATAGCATATAGATCATATGTATAGTAAATATTTACACAGAGCAATAGCCTCTGTACGAAGCAGCCCGACGAGACTCGAATTATTTTAGTCAGTGAATTACAGGGCGCGGCCATTATGGCCAAAGGCGGCAAACAATCGCGAGAGCCGTTTGCGGCGCAAGAAATTAGATAGTTTGAAATTTCGTCCGGTGCAATTACCTATTCAATTATCGTTTTTCTCGCGTTTGTGGTGAACACGTGCGAGCGGATGACTTTGGTGCGCTATAAAGCTCTTAGGCTCATTTTAAAAAATTGCTCCTTCCCGCCTTTTCGCGGCTGTTACGCGTCGAAAGGATAAATACTTTACAACGTGGTAACTTTGAGGAATAATTGGCGATTAAAATGGCGTTAACGTTTCATCGTTACTAGAGTCCCTCTAGTTAGAGACGGGACAACGGTGGGCCTCTTTCTCATTGGCTCCGCCATTTTCAGGGCTCTTTCGGGAATAGGACGTGTCGTTGTGAATACGTATATGGGAGGCATTCGAACTGTGTAGTTTGGTTTAGCGTTAATGGTAAAGATTGATAGTTTGAAAATCCAGAGTGTCATGGCGGCTCTAAACGAGTCCTGAACATGGCGTCTCTTCGGAGTATTGGCCCGACTCTAACTAGAGGGAGTCTAGCCGTTACGAGATGTCGGAAATTTATATTGTGAAAATAAAAAAGATGACTGATAAAAAATATCACAGTCGAATGTTACGTGTCTCTCTCTCTCTTTCTTGTTATGTCGTTTTATCCCGACGTATCCGTGAAAATTAATATTAAAAATTCTACTACACCGAACGGCGAGCATTTCCCGTATTTTCCCGAAGCGAAAATCTTGCTGTAAAAACAGGTAAAGGAATTTGCGGGAAATATGAAAGACGCGATGCAATAACGTTCATTGAAGTTGCATTGGATGCTGAGAAAAAGCGACGGAATCTGTAAAAAAGTGAGAAACAGAGTTAAAGAGAAGAAGAAAAAGGATGTATACACACATATATGTATATACGTATGATATTGAAATTCCCACGAAAAAATTTAGTGCACCAGTGTTTAATCGAATTCGCGTAAAAATCGGAATTCGAAAGGATAATTTCAATGGTACAGAAATGCAGGGAAAAAATGGGACAAAAAGGATGAATTTGCACTAGAACCAAAAGTGTCTTTCCCATATGAGAAGAAAATTGACCCATTTGCACCGTGAACCTAATTAGGGAAAGCAGTCGCGGACTTGCGGATTATTTCGCGCCTGGTAACAAAAGAGAGTCGCGGCGCGGGGAATTTTCGGCGCTTGGAGTTAATGGAAATGGGTTAAGTCCCAACAAGAATCAATCCCCATGCGCTGTCGCTACTTGAAGCTTTCGCATAAATCCTCGCTGGTAATCCACACATTAAACACCAGTTTCCATGTAACGATAAACGCTCGAAGGTTATGCCGCGCTGATTATACTATAGGCTTTACGTATTGCGTCGATACAGATTATCGATTATTGATCCCCGGTTAGTCGATACGCGTATAAGTGCACGCAAATCGCCGTATCGCCCGCAAGTTTAACACGGACTAGTTTCTAGATGGCCAAGCCTAATCGCGATTTTGCGGTACTTGCTGATCAGCCTTAACGGCCGATACGCGATTGGGGACGGAGCTTGAGAGAACCGCGGAGGCGTTTATTCGCTTTACGGACTGTTTGCCAATATTAAGCTATTTTAAATAGTGACCAGCGACGGCGTAATAATTTCTCTAATCGATTAATTAAGGCACCAAGTGCTAATTACTGGTAATTTAATAATTGATACCTCAAGCCGATTTTCATGAGTGTGGTTTTCCCACTGATCCATACAGACCTATACAGACCCGATCTGTCGTTGAAATTGTCGCAACCTATAGAATTTTGTGAAAATATTTTTCTAACGAATAACGTTCTACTGGTTTGTATGAACGTACTATAGATATATGCATATCCGGATTAATGGGTTATGGAAAGGGTAACTTCCGGCGAGCAGGAGGACCTCGCCAGTTTGCAGACTGTCAGAATCAATATGTCAACCATATTATTGTACGCCATATCAAGGACGTGCGTGGTAACAGTATGAGCGGCATATGCTGTGACAAGCGCGAATACTCGACGAAATTATGCACTTGGAAATGCGGCATAATCACCGGTTGGCGAACAAACAAAAATAATCAAATTAACTCACGGAACATAATAACAATAATGGCCGACGTGTCCGACGAGCTTAATGAAAAATCTCGACTCCGGTTATGTTTTCAAATAAGTTTGCAGTAGACGTGACGTAAATAAAGATGACAGATTTAAAAAAAAGACAGAAAGGAACCACCGAAACTGGCGCGAGAGGTATAAAAAAATAAAAAAAATAATAATACGTAGTATCAAGACCGAGTAAGGAACAAGATGGAATAAATTTGCCAGGACTAAGCAAGAGGGAGACACTAGACTCGACAGGGCCGTAACTCTAGGGCGCGCGGATGGCAGGCATATATCCAACTGTAAAATTTTCGCCAAGGAAATTTCACGAATTTTATCCTAAACGCGAGTATGCGTCGTTTCTACATGGGAAATATATGCCAGAGAAAGAGGGGGGGGGGGGGACATAAAGAAGAGTATGTCTCTCCCAATCCTTGTCCAAGTTCTACGAAACGCTAGAAGGGGGTGTGCCACGCGGTAACGGGTTACCGAGAATATTCGTGGGCTGCCGCTGTATTCGCTTGAGTTATGAGTAGATTTGCATAGAAACCGTCGGTGGTTCTGCTAGGGATTTTGGTTTCCCCTATATACCCACAGGAGTGCCTGGAGTCGGAGTATGGAGACTGGTAGACAGCTGATACTCGGACACACCACTGGCATTAAATCTGCGGCATGTCCAATCCCAATGTCCATATCTATATAGAATCATCTCACTTTGAAATGATTATACTCTATACAGTATGTATACATATATATATCTCAGCAAGATACCTTGGGATTGTTCGATCGTCAGGTGTTTAGAAACATGTGAAAACTTAGTTGGGGAATGCGCTACCCACCGACTCTCATGTGGGTAGAACTTTAATACCCTCTGGGGGATTCGCCATCTGTCGAGAATCGCAATCCCCTTGACACTACCTGACGAGGATAAGGGACTCCGAGTGGCAACCTGTAGAGTTTCTGTATCAATTCGTATATATATACACTTGATCGATTCGGATTAAAAATTCGAAAATTTTATATAATCCTTAGCCATTATTGCCAAGTATATTTCGATCGATGGATCTGATCGATTTATAATTAAATTTTGAGGTTTCAAAGTAATCTTTGTCGATTGCATCAGTCGCTGGTTGTGTTTCTGTCAGTGTCGATGATGTCGAAATAAAAGTGAGGTTAGTTCGGAGGAAATGTAGTCTTGGTTTGGATCGATATCGGCACCCTGGATACCCTGGAGAAATTACGATAGCGTAATTGGCACAGTTTCAAAAAGGCATGACAGGTATATCTGTTACCGGAGCAATAACGAACCATGAGAAATAAGGACACGGTTTCTCGTTTATTGAGGTTAGGTATGTGAACGTTCTAGAAAAACGCCACTAGCGACGGATCGGTGCGACTTAATTGAGAAATGGGATATCTCGTATACACATAGATTATGACAATTAACCAAGAGAGTCTATCGCAACCATGAATTACTTCGATCAGTAATTGTATACAGTAACACAATAGGTGGATTCTACGTATTGCGAATAAATCGACTTTTTTTATTATCAAGAACTCCCAGCGTGTCCTTTCGCTGCCTCTCTAGTTCCTTTAAAAATCACTAGATCGCCATATCTAACCTTTCAAACTTTTCCAGTTCGAGGAGCGAGTAAAGAGCCGCGGATAATTAATCTGTCGCACAATGGACAATCTTATCGAGGCTCCTTCGGAAGGATTCTGCCGGCTTTTCAATCGCGCCGCGCTATATAGTCCAGTCGCAATATCTTTACACAATAAGCCGACGATCGGAGCGACATCGCGCGGCCAAACGGTCAAACTGATAATGGTAAGAGAGTAGGGGGCTGAGAAATGCAAGACGTCGATGAGCTTAAGGTTCTTTCTTTGCCCTATATATGTATATACTGGATGAAAGAAATGTAGACAGGATAAAGTTTTCTTAATCTCTCGTCGATTCCCTTAATTAACCAGCGACAATGGCGACGCCATTCTTCCTTACGGCGAAACGCTCAAACTTTCTTCAACGACTTCTACGACGAGCAATGAAATTTTCTTCGGCTCAGAAGCGCATTCGGCTGAAGTTGGCCGCGAGTGGCTGCCAGGGCAGTGTGGCCTCTCCAAAAAATGACAGCTGGGCACGGCTCACCGTGACCGATTCACATAAGCGCACACTGACAGTTGGCATAGCAATGATTTAGGTTATTGAAATATTTCAATAGTCAAGTTAATCAAAATAATTAATCGATATTAATATTGCCATGAGAAAACGTAATATCAGGTTAAGTCTTCCTAGCTGTCATTTTCTGGAGTGACCACTTGCGCCCAACTTCACTCGATGCGTTTCTACCGACTAACACTGTACATAATTTCTCAGTCTAGAGTGACTGTCGTATTCATCCCTTACTTATGGAGATACAATCAGGAGAATCGATGAGGGTTGCCCGTTTCGTTCGCTGCTGAAACTGCTTTGGGGACGATTGAACATTGAGTAGGGGTTGAAATCACCATTTCCTATCTATCGCCACCATTTACCAACTTCAACAGTATTCGCGTACCAACGTACTCCGTGCATGGACAGTGAGAATATTTTTACATTTTTTTGTAGTCGCTATTCGAATTTTTTTATTGAAAAAAAAAATCGATTTAGATTCCAGTTGATGATTTTTTCCATACTTCAATTTTTCCTATGGAATATATGTAAACGAATTTTTCACGGGAAGAATGGGAATGTCTTTTGTGCTCTAAAGCGACTATATACACGCTATGTAAATTTTATTTTACGTATATCAGTTATACAGTATACACGTATACGTGTACTTTTTTAGATACGAGATAAAAATAAAAAAAATGAACAATTCCACTGGGAGTGACGCTGAGCGGAGACTTCAAGAATGAAAGGACGTTACACCTGGTTTGCTTCCATCTCTGGAGAACGGAATCAGTATCAGAATCCATATGCAAGAGCCTCGCCGATACTATCCTGCCTGAATTCAGTCTCCTTTCTAGCTATACGGCCCTGGCACATGCAAGGAGATCCAGAACCCGTGCTAAGGGTAATGCTTGATGGAGTGGATGGATCCATAAGTCTGACTATGCATTTGCGGGAGTCTGTAACAAAGCGCCCTTGTCTAGGTCGATTCCAAAGAGACTCCCTTGAAAGCCAATACCTATCCATCTACCAGCAAATACGAAAAGCATACGCTGAACAGTACAGGGGTGGTGCTCGGGAAATGTATTTACTCCCTAGATTATTTGTACGTCTAGTAACTTTTTTTTTTACTTCACGAATCCGTATTTCTCAGAGGATAGAGATACGATATTTTACTATCTTTACGATTGAGATCACCTGGCAAAGTTATTAATGTCAGTCGACCCTTAATAATTAAATGAAGAAGACGAGATCATGAGATGCTTCTGCGCCGTGTTAGATTAGGGATGACTGATAAGGGCCGTTAGGCGGGGTAGCTCGTTTCGAATAAAGTGAATGTTGCGACTAGCGTGACAGAGGGTTGCTTTTTCTACCCTTAGCTAAGTGCACTCACGAGATGAATTGATCTTGATAGATGGCGACTGGGCGGATACTCTTTAAATGATGGTTGGATAAAATATAATTTTTTATACATATCTATTCCTTTTTTCCTTCGTATCCTTATCTCTTATCGATGCTTCTCAACGGGGTGGATCGTTAAATTAATATAATAATAACATACTACCTGTTCGTCCCCTTTGCATTATTACGTCCGTAACTCAGTCCTAGAATGACTGTTTCCATCCAATTCGAAGTTTCATTTCTCCAACGGTTTACGAGGTTATAAAACACTCATAAATCCATGAGAATCTCCTCACTGTCCCGAGTGTCCTTGGCAAGGTCCTCGAGCGACACCCTGAGGATACTCGAGAAAGATCTCGGCTGGTGAAAAATACGAAATTAATTTCCCTGGCGAGACTCTTCGAAAATCTTCGATGGCACGAGCAGCCATGTCGTTCAATTTAAATGATATATATATGTATATAAGGAGTGGGGGTGGGGGATGAAATTGAATTTTTCAAGGACGCCCACTCACGCCCACCGTACGGTTCGTTAATCTCAAAAGAGCATAGACACGTGTTGTACCAGCTTTCACTGGATTTAATAACCATAAAAACAGTTTAAAGGAAACACGCGAATGTATGTATTTTTGCATACTTTGGTATCGAAGTTCAAGTAATTAAATAGCTTCGCTGTATAAATAAGGGTTGTTAGCACTTGAGGGACGTTGCGGCAGAAGTTCAAGACCCTTCGACTTCGGGCACGTTCATCAAGTTCGCTGATTAAAGGGATGGGGCTGATTTTCGTCTTAGGTTGGCTGGGATGTGCTTACGTCACCTCCCGAAGGATATTCTCGTTAAGAAGCAAGAGGCCGGGCGGGGATTCCCCCGTTAGGAGAAGCCCTTCTAAGATTGATGTATTACGTAACGTCCGAGATGCTGTGCTGGAAGATTTACCCAGGCGCCACGAGAGCTTCCGGAACCTGCGCTATGATTCACGAGATAGCAGCCTCCTGGCGGATCGTTAAGAAATTGTAACCGGGCAAGATCCTGACCCAAGAGGACGTACAGGCATTTTTTCATCTACCCATTTTTTTGTACCACCCAAGTAATTCTCTGCGGCAAAGATTTCAGACCCGTGGTATCTTAGATTTTGCCAAAAAAAAAAAAAAGAAATCGATCATTCAGCTAGTCCCGATTGTTGTTAATAAAAAAAAATCTTCCTCACGAGGTCTCGTGAACATCCATTTTACATACTTCCGGTTTAACTAGTTCTTAGGAACTCCGATCCATCACCGTTTAACGTTCGGATTTTTGGATGAGAAAGTGAAAAAAAATTCTTCTAGTCAAATACATCTTTCGTACACGCGATATAATAATTTTTGTGATAAACATGAAATCGCATGTGATTTTTTCTTAGATTAGATCGAGTGAAACAATTCTCTGGAATAGTCGGAAAGTACCGAAATCCTGTGGAATATCTGCGAGGCTTGCACGTCCAATAGAGATTATCATGGCGGCACATACGTGGCTACACGGGACGCATTATACCGAGCACATAGTAGAAACCTACCCTCAGTGTCTAACGGTACCGGCGCCATTACCACTACCCCCCCCCCCGACTGTCAGACCGGCACTGTTACAACTACCCTCTACTGAACGACCTACCCCCCCCAGTGCCAACCGGTTAGGTAGATAGCGCGACCTTTGGCGGTCCTAATTTGCTGCCATTATCAGACGCACCCTCTTCCAGTGAGAATCGAAGCAACCCTCCTGGTATCCTGTGAGTGGTTGGCCATGTGACGTCACGGTAACGGTCATAATGGCTTCCGGGACGATTGGGTTATTCGTGCAGGGGAATGCCCTCCATTAAGCCAATAATGGACCGTGAGGATTTCCAGGGGAGATTTTCCTCTCTTGCCGGCCCTGGACAAGTCACATAAACATTTAAGGAATATCTTTAAATATGGACACGGAAGACTGTATGATCGGACCTAATGAAGTGATATATACATATATATTTTTCCAATATATTACACGTGATTGACATTATATAGAAAAAAATCTTGGGGTATATATGTGTATATATATAGAGAGAGTGAATAAATTGCACACCCCTATATGTATGATCGATTCCATGATACAGCATCTTACAACATTCAGCCACATCTGGGACTTGGCAATCGCTTCACTGAGATGAATATACTGTAGTATGTTGAAGAGAGTATAGTGATAGCTGGTTACACGCCTGAAGTTACTGTAAAAAAATACAGCGATGTTTTTAGGTAGTAGGTAGCTTGATAACGGTTCAATTGAAAATTCTGAACACCCTAATACAATTCCAACGATAAGAAGTGGGCGGCAAGCTAATGGGACGCTGTAGAATGATTTTATCACGAGTCCGATGCAATTTCCACGTGAAGATTTCTCTTTTGCGTTAATTAGAAAATTCGCCGTAATTCCTGCATCCTTAATTAGTGGAACTTGTAATTACGAAGAAGGCCGGCAGAGGCCTCGGAGCGTCTACTCCGCCGAGAGAAGTTGATATCAGGAGCGGATACATGACTTGGGGTCGACCAGGAGGACAGCAGTGTGATTTCGAACTTTCTATCTGATGTCAAAGTTTACTTCTTCGACCAAGTCACCGAGTCTCTGTCTCCCATTCCCAGTTGGCTATGTATGATATTCCTGTGGCAGCACTGATTGCGAGGTATGTTCTATGACATCACGACCACCCTTTATACGTATATCGTGTGACGTCCACTTTGCACAAGATCACTAACGCCCTGATAGGGTAGCCTAATAAAATAAAATAGAATTGAAAAAAAATATTGGAATTTCAAAATAATCCCGGTTACGAAAAATAATTTAAATAATTAACCAAAAAAAACATTATTTTTGTTACACTATTAAAAATTACCTCACAAACGAATATCTTTCGCAAGTACACCTACGAGCTAGCGGAATGGCGTGAAAACTTAATGAATGGACTTACAATCAGTAAATAACAATAATAGCATCGAGTACCGTAGTTCAATGCAAGATGCGTCTCAGACAGGTATAGAAATCACAGCGACAATGGTAAGGCCTTTAAGATGCCAAAGGTATAGAATAAATAATGAAGATGTCCCTCAGTCGCGAATTGAGAACAAAATCCATTGTGTCTTCTTCCATAGATATCAGTAGGAAGTTTCAACATTTCCTGGCACTTCGAGGACGCCAAAGATAAGGGAATCCTATCCGAGGAGTCGGTTGCCGGAGTTGTTGAATCGCGGTTAGATAGCAAAGGGGGTTCCAGAGTGTAATACTTGGTCCATAAGGGTAGTCTACTGTACAATATCTGTATATAGTAATAGGGGACTGAATTGGTTCGCTGATTGAGAATTATAGTCTAGGCTTGAAGTCCCTCCCGGCTACCGTCTATATCAGTTACCGACGAGTCTCCCTGGGGCCAATCGCATTGATATATGTTTAGTGCTCGTCAGCCTTTAGCCGCAATGCAAACAACCCCTAACTAAAGGATAAAAAGTGCACCGGTCTTCGCGATGGATATAACGTACGGATGAACAATAATTTTGTATAATTTGGATAAATTATTTTTAAAATTTCCTAAAAGTGATATAACGTTTTGGGGTAATTCCGTAGAGTGCATACCAACGTAGTTTCGTCCTATTGGTCCATGTCTAACTCATCCCCCAAAAAATCCTCTCTTTCTGGACCCCACGAGTAATCCCGTTTTCCTGGAGGGCAAATCATTTCCCGGTAGCCTCTGTTTTACCATAGGATTATTCCGACGGGAAATAATCCCAGCTCTTTACCCTCCTCTCAATTCATCGATCCTCTCTGTTACCCTACCGGATGAGTTTCAAGATTCACCCTTGTACCGATACACTCCCCACGGTTTATAACATTCCAATGTGCTATCTGAATCGTTATCGTACCTTGCGTTCCGCGACTTAACGTTCTCTAGAACGCAGCATTGCTCTATATTGATAACACGATATATTCACTTAGCGATAACACTCGATTTTCGCACACGTCGGCACAGCACAAAAGAACGATTCAACGCGTCTCTCTACATGGGATAAGACAGTATTTAATCAGTGATAACAGCCGATCGATACACAGTGGGTCGATAACACGGAAAAAGAAAATTTGTCTTCAATAAAAAAAAAAATGTTTCAAGTAATCCGCAGAGAATAAATTGACAAAAAATAATTAGGAATTCATAAAAAATTTTAATTAAATTGATACGCTTGTCTCTTGAATCATTGAAAAATTCCGTAATCGATTCACCTTTAAATATTACCAAAAACCGGTACCGGAAGTGGAATCGAGCTCCTGCAATTAGATCCATTCGTCGCGTGTCTTCGCACTGCCTAAACGCAACAGTAAAATCGGATATGCAGGAGTCTCGACCATCGACCGTGTGTACGACGTTATCAAACACGAACGAAAGAGCCACCCTTAAGGGAGGGGTTACTTGGGACACCCTGGTACCAAGAAGAGAGTACACCCCTGGGACCAGACTCCTATGCATTGTCAAGACGACGTGCTCCTACGAAATCCTAGTCCCTCTCTATCTTGTCTCTCTTGCACACCCTTACCCCGCCCCTATCTCCCAGCATCCCTTGTGTCTGCGTTTCCCTTGCCGGAATATTCCCCCTCGTCACGTAGGACGACGTCTTATTTGCCCCGGAGAATTTATTCCTCGCCGGGTATACCTGGGCTAACCGAAGCCCTCGGGTTCACTTACTTTAATTAGGCTCGTTAGTTGATTTACATAGAGGTAAGATGCTGTTCTGGACCATACTTCAGTAATTGGCTGTACACATACAATCAGCTACCAAAAGTCACCCGTCCGCATAAAGATACTCGGGATTAATGGTATCACGAAAAAAAAAATTGATAATCAGTCAATTTCAGTACAAGGTCGAAGTGAAAAATGTAAAAAAAATTGAGCGGATATTTTTGGAAAAAAGAACCAAAAAAAAATCAACCCTCTTAAAATCCCTCACAGTTATCCCGCATCACATGGGTTTCCTACTAAAGAGTCCTTGTATCCCAGATATATTATACCCTCCACTTGAACAGGATACACAATGCCCTAACTATAACTTGATCCTGCCGCTATGGACTATGAAATTATTCGAAATTCTCAGTGAGGTAGAATAAGGGAGTGAATGCATCATTCATGAAGCTAACTCCGCGGGGATGAAAAGAGAGAAAAATAGTCAGACGCGGTCCATAGCGTATATTATCCTAAGATTTTACTACGCGAAAGTGTCTGACAGGATAAAATTTCGTCGAGTAACCGCGAGCCACCCTTATGGAATGAAATTGAAACTTCTGTATTAATCTTCTGGCTCTTATCATTGCTCGTACGTCTTATACCTATCGCGAAGATCACTCCAAGTCGTTCTTGGTATCAGCGACGTCTGCGAACCTTCTTCTTGGTCTCATCCTAGACCCTCCACGTCCAATGCTCGCTCTGATCTGATATATTGTTTCAGGTCGAGGCCGGGGTCACGGACGACGAAGGAGTTTTGGATGCTGGAGTCGCTGGAGGATCCGAGGAAGCTACCTACATACCTAACGCATACGTATACAATGTACACATATATATATATATATATTCACCACCGCAGCATCTTCCACAGAAGAAAAAGGAGCCTCGCTGGAGAGGATGCTTTTTCTAATTTCCTCAGGAAGATAAATTTGGTGCTTGGAAGAGGGTGGGTTTCCCCTCCACCTTGGAAAAACCAATTCGATTCATGTGTCGTACGCTGCGGCATCTTTGTAATACAAAGGCAATAGGTGTGTGTATATATATAGTGTGTATACACCCACACACACACACACATGTGTGTGCACGTGACGTATCGCGCCTTGTCTGTGCCTATATTCATTCTTGTTTTCTCCCTCTCTCTCTGTTTCACATTTTTTACACTCTCCCTCTCCCTCATTCCTTAGGTGTCGCACGTGCCGAAAGTATAAAAGAATAATTGAAAACTCGTAAACACGCCAGAGCGATTTCACTTCCCGTTGATCCCCTAGAAAGGATAAACGTTCGATTTAAGAAACCGTGATGTAAAAGTCTTCTACAGGAACTTACGGTACGTCCTACAGTAGATTAACGAAAGCTCTAACAGCGCACACAGGAAACGTCCGCTTTGACGTTTCTTCTGTTACATCTTATCGTAAAAGGCTTTACAGTGTTATAGCCTCTATTTGTCATTCAGTGACTTCATGGACTCTTCAATGACCCGAGTTATTATACATGCGCTCCTCCAGCGGCAGGGAAACGTGACTTAAATAAGGTAGCGGAGTTTTGAATCCAGTGGCAAATATATAGACAGGCTATAGAGGGGGGGCTGTGGAATTATTATGGACAGGACTATAGTAATACGGATAACACGTATGAATATCAGATTTGCGATTATACCGACAGTTACGAGGATACCGTAGCATATTGATACTACGTACGTAGTACAAGACGAGACTGTACGTCTATTTATAGTCGACAAATAATAATACGATAAAAGTCGTGCCTCCCTCGCCGCAAGGATGCAACCAATTTTCCGTCGCATAATAAAAAGTTGCGCAACCTTGCACCTACCCGGTACTGCCAAGTCACGAGTTCACAGTGACGTGGGGCTTGCCTCGCGATTTCATTCGAAAATCGTGACGCGCGAAACGCACACGTGAGCAAACACAAAAACTACGGACGCGGAACTAAAGCGTTATCTCGTACGTGCAACGCCTATAAGCTCGGTTAGTGCAGGGCGAAAACGTGAAAAAACGAAATCAAGATAAAGGCGAAGGGTCGAGGCACGAAACTATAGGGGATGATTCTTGAGGTCCCATTCGCACTCCGTACTTGTACGCGTGGGTTTTATGTCTTGAGAGGTTAGGTGAGATTGCGACAGCAGCGCGGCGGGTGGCAGGTGTTGAAACTAATTACACCTGCTCGAGGGTCGCTTCGCTGTGATTCATGGAGGCTGGGTAAGTGAGGTTGACGAATGGGATGACTGTTCTGTGGAATTCGCGAAATGTAGTATTGCTTTGACGCACTGCAATGGCCGATGGGAGTATCAAAGATTTTTATATTAATTTTGGAGCTTGTGGGGGAACTTAAGGAATATTTTTTTTTTATTACTCTTTCCCGAATTTCGTGTCCCTAACGAACGGCAGTCCCATCCGATTGTTTCTCACAAAGGAGAAGGCATCTGAAACGTTTTTAGTTGTAGAGCCAACACCTGAAAAGCTTGTCGCAAAATCTATAAGGAATCGTCCCTCTACCGGGGAACGTCAAACGAGACAGGGTTACGCCCTTAAAGGATCCAGAGAACGAATCCTTTGCTGCGAAGGAGCAAAGAGTCTTCTTCCTTTTTTGCACTTAAGACCCCCGCCCCCCCGGCCCCCGCGTGGAAGGGTGGCCTGTCGACGTTAGTGTTAAGGGATGATGGGGGGTGCGAAGTGGTAGTGAACCAAGAAGAGACTGTTTAAACTAAGGGGTTGAGAAGGGGAAAATGAGGACGATGCCTCATCCACGAAATATCCCCCTCAACGAGAATTAATTATTGAATAAATAAATCAGCCCTTGATTCCAATCCTTAAATCCCGTGCAACTGTACCCTATCTAATTGTATTTCGCGGTAATTTCATCGGGATCAATTTCACAGGGGGATGATGGGGCGCGACTCGTTAAGCCTCGCGAGGAAGATTTTCACTTCGATCTTTTATTTTTTCTTCTCGAAACCCCCCTCTTCGAAGAGTTGAAAACGAAGCAAGGGTAGCTGATCCCAGGTGGCCGAGAACCAATCGGAACCCGATTAAGTGGGCCATTCATTAGAGGAGAGAAGAAAAAAATTCAGAGAAGTAAATAAAGGACGCCGGAGTTAAATGCGAAAATCTCGGCAACCCCCTTCGTGGCTTTGGAATTTTCAAGGAGCGCGGTTGGGTGGGGAGGAGGGGGGGGGAGGGAGGTTCTAACGCGAAATTTAATATCGCTGAATGCTGATTAGCCACTTATCGATATCCATTCAATGCTCGTGCCGTACCTTCCAAGGTTCATTTATATGTGAAAACATTACTGATCTAGCTTTCCCCGATAACAAAAATTTATCAATCATAAATCTATATAGATATACGCTGAACGAGGCAATTAAGTAAATGAGAGCACGAAAACAGTACATATAATATACTTATACGGCAAGTAATAAGTTTGAAATTTTATGAGAAAAAAAGTAATAGCTATGGAACGGAGGGTCGAATGATCGATTCGAGCAACGATAATTCCTCGACTGATAACCTCATATCTCGTATTTTTCATCGTCTTACAACTAAGCGCCCCCAAAGTGCCACGATTGCTCTTTACATTCCTCACGAGAATTAAGGTAATTACCCCGTAGAATTAAACCCTGTAAAAAGAAATTCTGCATACCGTACCGTCATTCCGTGGTTTCAGCCACCTCCCCCCAAACCTTACACCCTAAACCCTTAGACATCTACCCGATCTGGTATTCGGGGGGGAGGCAGAAAGTTGACATCAACGACAAAGGCCATTTCTGAACGCAGAACAAAGGATGATTTTCAAAAGTGTAAGTCCATTATAATTTTGTCATCATAAAGGACTCCCAGAGGGTTTAAAATGTAGACAAGGGGAATGATAACGTGAATCACAAATGACCAAAAGATTCGTGAAAAATTGTGTGCACCCTGGTACATCGAAAAGAAGTAAAAACATTTATATAAATTACATATAAAACATAAAAAAGTAGCATACACATAAACCACACGGAACTTCCAGCACTAGAGAAATACTTAGCAGCTGTCCGCCCCTCAAATAAATTTAGGCATCTCTGAATTTAATTAAAAATCTTAAGTGGAGAATAACGCCTCCTTCTCCCCCCCCCCACCGGAGTACAGCAAGTAGAATAGTATACATATATCTGACGGGCCATTCCCAGTGAACGCTTAAAGGTAGAAATGCAAACGTGCTCGATGTGGGGGGGAGGGGGGGGGTGGATGTACGGTCCAACAGCAGGAGGAGCGGGGGAGGGGGTGGGGGGCGGGCAATAATAATACCTATGGCGACAAGGCAAGGGCGGAAAGGATGCAAAGGGATGCAAATTAAAATTCCAGAGGATGGCAAGGAGCCCGACAGGAAGCGGATGAACGTTCCCAAACCGATTTCCGGTTCGCTGGCGCAGGCTGCATTAAATCTCTCGGTTGATTTAACCATAGAATTGGCGATCGTCAAGCGAACCCTCTATTTCCTATCCCAACGTGGGTACTACTCTCTAATTAATCGGCCGAAATTCAAAGCTGCTAGAAATATCGCCGGGCGCCATCCTCGGGTGGATTTATAATAGATATAACGGGTGGCGATTAATCAGGTATACGCCGCCCGGTAACGGCACTCACTTACTGGTTAAGTAATAACGTAATTTGTAGCTGCATAAACAAGGCTCAGGATGATTTAGTCGACGCGGTTTTCCAACCCCCACGGCAACGGCCTGACCACGTGGCTGCAGTACGGGGTTTAATGGTAGACCAGCCGAAATGGCGATGCCGCCTAGAGCCGCAAGGGCAATCGGTTAATTTTTTTGCAAGGCGAATTCATTGCGATTTTCATTTTTGCTGAGGTTATGGGAGGGGGGGTAGTTTGTTTGCGGGAGAAAGGTAGGACAGGGGTTATAGGGGGGAAAAAGTGTGAAGTATAGGAAAAGAGTGCGCAAAGGAAGATCGTTCGAATCGAATCCCCGTCTGTATTACTATACATGTGTATTTTTTCCATTGTCTTCATCCCCTAAGCTCGTCTTTAACTTTTGGTGCTCTCTGGAGTCTTCAGCTTCCATGAGGTCCGGGGTCCTTGAGTCGTCCAATTACGAGTCGCGAGGGGGTTGAGCTCAGTCGGGTAATTAGGGATGCAAGGGGTTAGTAATAAGAAAAAGAAAAAGAAAAAAAAAGATCGAATTATAAACGCGGCAAAAGTTTGAACCCCTCAAGCGGATATTAATAATCTATGCCCGGGCGCTTCTCCTCCTAATCTTTTGCCACTTCTTGTTTTTTTTTTAAGGGAGGCAGAATATGTGCTTTATGATTATTATATATATATGTGGTAACTTTTTTAATATCAAATTGAATTAATATTTTCATTTTACTGATTTATCTCATATTCATCTACTATCTCGACTCACCGTGACATTGCACAAGTCTTTTCGAACGGAACTTCATAGATTACCTAAAACAGAGAAATAAAGAATTCATATTATTACGTGTATCGTATGCATTACATATACTGTACACAATTCCATCATTGTGTGTGCTGACGATTTTATAATTTTTAATTACGTGTAAATTCATATTTATTCCTTAAGCATCGTCACGACTATAATGAAAAAGTTATAGCGCAAACACAAGCTTGAAAGAAGTGTTTAGTAAGTTAAAAAAAAAAAAGCAAACTACTTCCTTCGACAGAAATATTTTTTAACGTTTTAAGTAAATACCGAAATTCGTACCGTGCGAAAAATGAACTGCCGCCCATTGGTTAATAAATAAAAAAATAAATATCTCAACGTCAAGCCAGTGCAAGCGGCATGGCACAAAAATCCTAAAGACAGTACAAACCGAAGCACCGTGTGACAAGAACCTTATCATAGCACGCTTCAAGACGAGAAGATCGTCGGTTCCATAAAGTCCGTTGAAGTGGTAACGAATTTCAAGACTTCGGAAGCAATCAAGGTCCTACGGGCGTCGCGACGTCCTGCTAACGTTAAATAGCTACGTGGGATTGCACGGAGAGCAAAGACTGGCCATATCCTTGATCTCTACCGAGTATACCTATATACACCACCGAGTGTATCAATATCCCTCCTTTTTATTCCCCCAAGGCAATTCCCGATCCTTTCATACCCCAAAGGTCCAGCAAGGGATGCTGCGTCCAGTGTGCATCGAATATTTTCATGAAAACCGAACAGACGTCTTGTAAGGAATTTTCGCTTTGTGCGAGGCTATCGATCTACGTGTAGGATTACATGGTAAATAGGGGTGTGGCGGCTGAGGAAGGGAAAAGTAGGCAAAAATATATAAAAAGGTTAGTAAGGCTGGGATAAGAATGTATAAGGGAGACCAGCTACGTCATACGTAGTACGTATATCACTAGAATGGCTACACACACGCACACACACACACACTCACACAAGTACGTAAATATACCAGATAGAGGCAGAAACGCATTTAACGCCCCTAGGGAATCCCTTCCATGTTTTTACGCTCTTTCAAAGAGACTGGACTTCTGGAACGGTAAGGCAGTCCCTGAGAGTCCTGTATCTGCCCCTAGTAATATAGCCACAGGAGCGATGCCATTTCATCACGTTCCCATTCCTCCCGATATCCTTCAACGATTTTTCTCTTTTATTTCCCCTCTTTCCACCCACCACCCCCTCTCCGTCCCTTTGTTACCCTCTCCCGGAGATCATTACTACGGGAGATAGCCCAACCTGGGATTCGCCAGGAGCTTCAAAAGTCCTTACGACTCCAAGAAACGGATTGTCCCTTATCTTTACGCCAATTCCCTATGAAGCCAGCAGTGACAGCCTTTGACCACAGAGAACGTGGGGTAGTTTCGTTCCTTCCGTGTACACTGATAAATTTGGCCGATCCTCGGAGATTTTCTTACCAGAGATTTCTTTTTAATGATAAAATGAAAAGATAAATAAAATTATCTTTGGACGCTTAAACTTTTTTTTTATGCTTTATTCACTTCCTGGACGTTTAACCAAATTAATTTTTTCTATCCACTCCCTTCGCCAAAGGATTTTTCTACTGTCTGATTAACCCCTGCCGATAAATGTAGAGAGACCTAATTGCCCCCATGAAAGACCAATTTAACCAGGAGCCCCTAGTTCGCCCTTACCACCCCTAGCTAATACCTAACTGCCTCCTACTACCCTTTCTCTGTCGGAACTTTGACTTAACCCCAGTCACTTTGTAATCGATTAAAGCGAGTATATTGATAGAGTTCGTCGAACTGATAAGCTTTGAATATCTTTCGACGATCATACGCCCCACCCTAGAACCACCTTGCACGATTTTTCAAAGCTAACTACAAGATTAATATTCTCGTTAAATTAGAAAAAAAAAATTAATTAAAATTACGACTTATTAATCACGCTCACATATCATGCACGCATATGTATAATTCGACACTTTACAACACCAATGGCGCCACTACTACACTTTATGAATTCTGAACTCTAAAGTTCTCTCAAGTTTTCCAAGGGGTTCAACTCTGTCTGAAGTTGGCGCGCATATTTGCCCGACATATGAATACATAACATATGTGTTCTCGAGCACATATGTACGTTTACCTATTAAAAGAGGTAAGAGTTTGAGCTAATTTTTGCTCGACCCATAAAAAAACATAGCGAGTAACTAGACGTGTGTAAATTAAAAATTTTTTATTGCGCAACAAAATTAAGTGAACTTTTAATTAATTGCAAAATATTAAAAAGTATTTTCCTTTCTTTACACCTAATTTCTTACGTATCCGCGTATAACCTCCTACGGCAATAATAAATTTCTCCTACATCCCTTGTTTCCCCACTTCTACCACTTTTGTCTGACGTATCAATCTCACATGCTAAAAATAGACTGCAACCCACAAGCACCTCCTCCTTTGATGATTTCAATAGTGGTTCTGCGTTGGCAACAATGTGTTTCGCGTTGCGCAAAAAAAAATAGGGAATAGTCGGCAGACAGATGATTTGTCAAAGAGAGCTGGCCAATTATCTCTAATTGGAAGAGGTACTGTAATATGTAGAAAACAGAGAGAGATAAAGATAGAAAGATTGCTTGGTGATAAGGTTACCGACGGAAGGAAGATGCACACAAGCACACATATATACATACTCGTATATAGTTGACACGACAACAGTACCATACAGAGCCCCTCGGTCCATTCCCCGTGGAATGGGAAATTGCATAAAGGACTTTCAGGAAGGAAGAAAATCCTGACTCTATCCCAAGCCAGAGACGGCTTAAGTCCCTGATGATTTTTTAACCCCTTTCAATGAAGCTCAAAAGCACCCCGGGTAATCCTTGACTGTAGGGTTATCGTCAGAGAATCGGGATCGATGGTTCCTCCTCGACTTTACCTTAAGGATCTCCTCTCTGTTTAAAAGCACAAAGCCGCCCATTGCTGCCAACAATATAAAATTTTAATCTCGCGATCGAAAAGTGCCGCGAATGAAAGTCACGCAATTTTACGATAATGACGACGCTTGGTGGTTAACGATGTGGAGGGGGTCGATAAAGTCGCGGCCTGTAATAAGGGTAAACTTTTTTTTATCCGTAGCAAAATACACAATAATTTCGACCGTAACGAAATTCGCGGTTCTCCGTTTCCTTTTTTCTCATAAAAATCTTAAGCTACGATCGACGTGTGAAATACTTTATGCTTGATCCCACGGTGATTACGTGTATTAAAAAAAATGTTGGTCACTGATTGGATCCTTCTGAGTCGCCACGTTTAATTCAGCGGGCGTGAGCTGCCTTAAGGACCAATCGTAATGAGAATGCCCAGTGATATTCTCACGTATAACGATTTATCCTTATCCGTATAACTATACGACACGCATCCCTGGATTATTGACTAGATACGTGACCCCGCGACCCTTACTGGGTCGTGCAGAAAACAGGATGAGACGACTATCCGTAAAACTACCCCTGCTAGAATAATAAACTTGTGTCCATATATATAAACACACACATGAATCCCTACACGCACGAACCCCTTTGCCGTATTTTTACAAGCCAAAACCAAGTAGCTGAAGTGGCCGTGGGTTGACTTAGGATAGATTCCAAATTTCAATGTGTCTACCGATCGATACCATCGATCCTGATGGACTAGATTCTTTTTTCGAGCTACGTACACAGTGTCATCGATTTATCGCAGCGATCTGAATATAATCGCATTTTGCTATTTACGATGTTGACAGATACGTCAGAGCGGAGCCTACGATCGCAAAAAAAGAAGCATCGATCTGTATCATTTTGACGTTTGGCTAACAGTGGATAATATTTCATTTTCTGAATCCCCGATGATTTTTCAAACTGAAGTCTAAGCTTCCATTAATGATACAGCTGTACGAGTACTGCAACAGCGTCCAGGAAGAACGGTAGGAAGTCTATATACGTTGCAGGTGCGCCTTGGTATGGTTGGGTTAATGAAATTTCCATCGATTTTCAAATTTTGTCTGAGGATCTAAAAGGGCAGATCCTTTCGGTTACTTAGCGAATTTCCCAGAACGCTGGGTAAATAGGTAACCAGGTGTAAAGGCGAGTCTCGCGCACAGGGAATCGAATGGAATTAAATAAAATTAAATTAATGGGGATTTTTATAATACACACTGTAACGTATATCTTTTTCTCAACCCGACACCCATAGCGAAACAATCGAGAGCAAACTATCTTCGAGAACCAACCTACGTCATCTTCGGCCGTGCACCCTGCAAGCCAGGCGAGCGGCCAATTCTTTTTCACCGGGAACTGGAAGAGCCGGTGTGAAGTGGGAGTTGGGGTAGAACAGACCCAACTGCGCCGAAACGAAAGCTCTGGCGGAATTTTATCGGAAGAGACGATCGTCCGTTTGAACCAAATCGAGAGCGTTTCTCGGCGAATTGGTACGTAACTTTTGGAGATCCTCCGCGGCCGCTTCCCCAGGTCATAGGGAGACAGCTACGCACCGCATCCTTAACTCGGGCAGGAGGTCTTGACCTGCTCGAGTTAACCTGCCCTTAGCCTACCCTGTCCTTAACCGTATCCAAGCTCTATCTCCGGCCGCTCTACAGCCCTTTGCCGATCTCCAGCCGGGCGCCGGTATCTCACCCGGGCTTCTGCCGGTCCAACTCGATACGTCGAGACTATCTCCCCACGGCAGATTCGAGGATCTGGACCTCAACTAAACAATACCAAATCTTCCGAGAGCACTGGCGTAAATATACGAACCAACCCGAGAGCGTAGCTCCTGGGCAGGGCGAACCCGAAGGGAACCAGAACGTTATCTGTATCGGTAGCCGGGGTCGGATTGTGACCGTAAATGAGAAAAGCATGTCACAATATTTAAAAAAAAAGGTTATTTCCGCTGGAAAACCCACGTACTTACGATATATCCAAAACAGATACAGACCCGCGCACGGATTAAAAATAGAATGGTTGGGTCCCATTTTTTTATGAATTTCATAATTTCACAATTGAATCTGTAACAATGTAACAATTATCAACCCTTTTAAGATTATAGGCTTATTGTGATACTGCCTAGGGTTGCGATTAACCTTGTTAAAACATTACACAAACCTCCCTTTTTAACGGAGGCCAGTTTTTCAAAGGGGAGCCAGTTTCCCGCCTTCTGTTCGCTGGTATATAATAGGCAAACGCTTTTCCCACATATGTAATACACAGACACCGTATGTGTACATAGAGGTAAAATGAAGCTTTGGTCACAGTTCAACTTTACGAAGTTCAAAAAATAAGGGTGAACCTGAATTCCGTTATGAACTGGTGAAGAGGGTGGTTAGAAAAAAACTTATAAATTCTATGGGTCTCCTGCACGTGAGTGTATGTTCGTGATATTCAAAGCCTGACCAAAGGGAGGAAATACTCCATTAAAATTCGACATGTTTGAATGAAATTTCGAAGCACCCGTTTAATTCACAAATATAAATACCATTGCTATTTGAATCGTACCAGCAAGTATCGTAAAATTATTTTTGAATTCCCAAAATTTTACATTTTATATTTATAAAGAAAAAAAACATAAAACGTGTCCTACTACCGATTAATATTTTTTTCATCCCTTGATAAAAACTAGCCCTTTCATGTACTTCCTTCTCGTGACTTCCTTTACTATTGGCAATCGCTCCCCACACGTCCATACAATTTTTAAACGAAAGAGTTGACCTGCGTGACATATATAGCAACGTTAGCAAATTTCACTCTGCATATATCTATAGCTTAAATGCCTTAAGAAACTTGAACGCCGTCGGCACGCGAATCCCGCGGGGATCGATATCAAATTGAAGTTTCCCTCTAGTACCCGATGGAGTGGAATAGTTGGTAGTAGTATCCTTCAAGATAATCCAGGTTCAAGAATAGGGGTAGAGAACTGTATTAGGGGATGAGAGAGAAATAAGGGATAGGTCGTCAAAGGGATACCCGTGTCACAATGTTCTCTTTCAAAAACAAAGCTTCCTATACTTGATCGGGTGAAGATTTGATGAGAAAGAGAAAGAGAGAGAGAGAGAGAGAGAGAGAGAGAGAGAGAGAGAGAGAGAGAGAGAGAGAGAACCAAGGGAAAAACAAAGGTTAGACAGGGACAGCCCTCGGTTCCTTTCGTTCCCTATAAGACAAAATCACTCTGTAGGATGTACAGGCAGAACAGATAGGCACAGACAGGACACGCATAACTTTATAGTGGGAGATAATAAAGGAGAACCAATAGATTCGGATGTCTCTCTTAAACGTACTTTAATCCTCGTTTGGGATGGTTTAAAAATAAATTCATTGATTAAGCTCAGTGTGGGTACTGATAAAGGTGAGTTAGTTTCCAGTTGGCAGAATGTACGAAGAATTTTGGCGCTTGTCCACGGCTATTTCTCTGGGATTTTTATATCCTTGTTTTGTTCTGAACAGGATCCTCCTTGGTCCCACGAAGACAGTCACGATCAAAAATTGGCCCATTTCCGTCGTCCAATAACGAGGTTCGATACTGATGATAAGGTTGATGATACTATTTTTTAAGAAATTAACAATGTTCTCCTGTCCCAGGATTACGCAAGGAATACTTGATGCTGTTAGAAAAGACATTAAAATTCGACAAAGGAAATTTCTTGTCCTGGAGCTATAATAAATATTTATTGAACTGAATAATGCACTCCGTTGCCATGGAAACGCCTGTAGAAACGTCTTAGGACTCTCAGACACGGGCAAATAATCTGACACTCGATTCCATTTTCTATTTGTTTTTAAACTGAACTCACCAAGTTCCTACTGTCGCGGGTGTCTTGAAACAAGAATTTTATAGCGTTCAAATATAATCCGCTTGTATATAGTAATTAATAATGCCAAAATAAGTTGAAACTTTAACACGACATACGAAAAAGCCTTGATTACTGCTATAACAAAAACTTGTATAAAGCTGAGCATGTTGGTTACCAAAATAAATGAAACAATGCTCTCCCGTCCAGCAGGAAAATCACTTCGGTTTTATCCAGCTCCCATGTTTTCCACAATACTCGTTCATTTGATCTGTTTTCGTTCGCCTATCCCCTTTTACCTCGTTGCCATGGAAACAACTTTGACTATGGCCACGTTCCAACGAATCCGTCCAGTCAACCGCACATGAATAAACATTGACAATAAGCCTTAAAGTTACCATCCACAATACCAACAGCTAATCTCAAATCGTGATACGTATATGACATAAATAAAAAGCGCCAAATTCAAATAAGAAGAAAAGACACAACGTAAAGGAATCTCAAAATTCAAAATCAAAGGCCCAGTATACACGTTGCAGTAGCATCGAACGTGGACAAATATTAATCCTAAGCCATAGGTAGTGCACGTGTTCAAAGTGAGGGCCGGCGAGCAACGTGAATATAATTAGAACTGGGATAATCCGCATAATTAATGACATGGAGAACTCAGCGCGGAGAATGTTAAAGTTTCTCGATCCAGTTTCAAGGTACGCTAATCGTGACGAACAACTAAAGCGTCGTTGTGAATGAACCTTTACTGGATGGCTAACGTTGCTTAGGCCGCCGTGCACAACAAACGATACGGCATTAATCATCGTGTGGGTATAATTAGTTAGATCGGGTGATTACACCAGTAGCGGACGTGGCTGATATCGCGATAAGCTTTTCGAGTTCATGAGAGTTGCGTCATTGTTCGGGTACTTTTTTTTTAACTAATACTCGAGGCGACGCCAGTGAGGAGCCA
Organism: Trachelus tabidus; assembly: GCA_030142655.1. Taxonomy (NCBI): domain Eukaryota; kingdom Metazoa; phylum Arthropoda; class Insecta; order Hymenoptera; family Cephidae; genus Trachelus; species Trachelus tabidus. The sequence continues at coordinate 379,852 of JARQTI010000697.1, forward strand.
GGGAATAGTTGCTGCAAGTTTCAAAGGACTTTACGAGACTATTATAACGGCGTGTCCTTAAGGCGGGTTCCCATTGACACTTTCATGAGAGTTGTATAAGCATGTGAATTACTAGTACATATATACATACATATAAGCCTGTATAAAGTTACTTAGGGATACTCAAGGTTATCCAATATTACACTACCTGAAGTTGGTTTTGCCATAGAAATCAAATCGAAGGGGAGCTAATTTCACTTGGTATAGCGTTTCGGACTAAGTTTATAGAGTCTGTTGCTGATAATTCAAATTCCCAAAGTTTCACGAAATTTCTTGTACCTATGTAATAACTATAAAACCCTAAAAAAATGACTAATGACTTTAGTAGGGATTATACAAAAATTACGTACGACTATCAGATGCGTATCGATCTGCATACGCATTTGCCCAAGAAAAAAGAGAAAGACACTATACACGTGAGTGTACACGAAGGACAAGGTAAATATACATACAAAATCAGATAAAGTTGAAGTGTAGTCAAACAAGCTTCGGGCAATGAAATAAGAGAGTGTCACGTGTCCGTAACCCAATTCCATTCTGAGGGTGACGCCATTTTGTAAAAAGCCACAATCTTAATGACAAATAAATGGATTGATATTTATTTCGATCTTGTAACATTCACTTTTTTTTTTCGTGTCGCGTATTATCTCCGCGTTACTTGTACATAATAAATACCAACTTAAAGTTTCTTTTTAATTGGTGGTACTTGTTTGGCGATGACTTTCGAATCAAAGAATTTTCATGGGGAATTCAATTGATTTTTACTTTTACTCGACAACGTTTAATCAAGGCTCGCGTAATCGCTCGCTCGTAATCCTCTTATTGCAGTCGTAACTTTCCATCGCGTCATGTCGAAAGGTAAGGTAAGGTTACGCGCACCTATAGTAGGTTACAGATAACTACCGGTAAGACTTACTATACGACAGAAAGTTAATTGAACGAAATTCATCATGAGACACGTAGCGGCAGATTTTTAAACGTGTAAAAATTTCTTAAGGAATTCTTTAATACGAAGGCCGTATATCTCTAACGTATTTGGGCTCAAAAAGGATGCGACACTGATTTGACTTACTGACGAGCATATTTTTGCCCAAGACCTCGTCTGATATTGGTTTGGGTCATATTATCAGGTACTTTCAAGAAACATGATACGACTTCTTTTTTTGCTGAACATTTCTTTACGTATGCTTCATCGCATAAGGAATTTTCAGCATAAGATAATTTTTCAATGTTATCCGGTCGAAATTTTTGTTAATCATTAAAATTGAATATCGATCATAACTATGATTGTTTGAAATATTCATTGTATAAGTTCTGGCAATTACATTGGATTATGTTTCTGAAAAAAAATATATATACATTTTCATATACACGAAAATTGAAGTGGCCCCCTTTAATAGGCCTGCCTAATATTCTATACGCATTGGAAGACGGTGAATAAGGTCAGATTCACAAGTAGATATACTTTTTCTAGCGTCATAAGAAAGTTATTATAATTATTGATCTTATAAATAAAACATTCTTTCGCAGTAGAAAAAGATCATTCTCGGAACTGCCGACTATGGTGAAAAAAAAAGAAACTTTTTTCATCTTAAAATAGTAACTTAGCCAGGGCACGATGAACTATGGATTAAAATAAAAAAGATTTTATTACGCAAGAAAAAGATAAAAACTTTTAATACTCAATATTTCATCGATATTAACGATCTTATTACGTCATACTTCCTTTACGATTCATAAAAACTAAATTTTGGGCTACCATCGAGCGCCGCGAAATTTTGAAATAAAAAATTTCATTAACATTTTCGAGTTTTATTTTAGCTTAGTCAATGCCACCAGACAGAAATTTCGATCCAGTAATAATATCATCGTGTCCTTTCACTACCGGTTTGCCTGGATTCACAAATTCCCGCCATACGAGGACTGATTACCTAGATCCCCAGGAAAAAAAAAAATAAAAAAAAAACCCAGTCCCAAATTCCACGATCCATCGTACGCAATTATAATATAAATATTGAACAATAGATACGAATTTTGAAATCCGGTATGCGCAACCGATCCAAAGATAAATTAAAATCTCGATCGTCCTTTCACTACCGGTTCACCTCGACTGGCAGGCATCTTCTTAAGCGAACTGGTCCATTTGCCAGTTCTCAGAGAATCTCAAGCGCTCTCCCTTTCCCACGTGAAATACACCTAATTCGACCCACGTCCAGGATATACCGTTAGTTCAAAGCGTGGCCGCCGAGCGCGCTGGAAACCTTTCACTGGAGGTTGAAAATGTGAAGGTGCAATGAGATCACCGTAGAACACTTTCGGAAAGCATCATCGGCGCTTGTCGGTCATCACCGAGTCTCGATCCTCGATGATCTTAACTCGGAATTAAATATTCGACATGATGACAAAAATCGTAATGCTCTTGAGAATGAGTGAACGTAAAGCAATTACATAACAGCCGTCAGGGTGAAGATAAATTTTGTCCATTCCCATATTTTCTACACACACATAATGAATATATTACACGTCACGATAATGAAAACAGCTGAAATCATTAATATTCAATAAAAAAATATCGATTATTCGAAACTTTCTAAAATATATTTCGAGATACAAATATGAAATTTCGCAACCGATTTGCTCTGCCGGTCGAAGCGAAATGCGACGATTCGTGAAAGGATCGTCGTGATCGAATCGTTATAGTATAAGAGAAGTCGTGTGTAAGATCGTTGCGTAAAGGATCCTCGCCGAAGGTCCCGTGGAATTTATTTTAATTATTAAGAGAGAAGTGCCTTGTTTTTGCAAATAATAAATATGAAAGATAATAAAAATGAAAGTTACGTCTATTTTCATTACCAGTGATTCAATTAAACCGTATATCTCTTAGCTGGCATCGGCGCTTAAGAGCAGGAAGTCCGATGTTTCTAAAGTGCGACGAAGAGGAAGCGACCAAGGTAACGGGCAGTTGAACGACGTCTAGGATTTAATTAATTGGAGCTATAACGTCATAGAAAAACTTCAAGTAGATCCTCGGCAGAAATATTACTCATCCTTTAGATAACAGTCAGAGTGCTACAGGCGCCTTCGCTTTAACTTTAAGCAACCATGTTATTACTGCTATCTGCAACGGTCCGCGAACTTTGGTACTATCTGAGAAATGAAATAAAAAAAATATTAAAGAAATATAACTCAAAGAGAAATTGCTAAAGCATACTTTTAAAAGATTCAAAGAAATCTTTCGATATACGATTAATGTATATATGTTTATGTTTCATCCGATTGCAAAATAAATCCCGGATAAATTCAACATTCGACGGTCATTCCAATCCTCGTTATATCCGTGGGATAGACGAGCGGATATCACAAGCGGATTCAAGATATTCAATCACTTCGAAGCTTTTCAATAATATCTTTTTGCCTTCGTTTTACTGGGAAAATGATAGAGATAGATTAATACCGGGTGATCTATATATGAAATGCCCATGTGTATATATATATGCAATTCAGCGAGGCAAAAAGTTAATTCTGCAGGGTAGTCCATATACTCTGTCTGCGTCAGATAAAGATAAATATACTACAAGTATATATATATATATATTCCATAGCTGGTACTCCTTTAATAATTCCATCAAATAAGAAAGCTTAATATCGCCATGACGGGAACTCGCAGGCGGTACTGTGAAATTGATTCTAAAACGAGACACTGCGAGTAAGAAATAAGAAGGAGGCTGCGAGAAGGGGGTAGTAGTAAATATTCAAGATAAAAATGCCAAGTCGAATCTCGAAATAGGTTACGATACCAATATCGATGAACCCTTTGTCAGATATTAATTACGCAACGATAGGATCGAAGTTGACGTTATAGAAAAAAAAAAAAAAAGCAAAAAAGATAACCAAATCTTGAGACTCAAAAAGAGACTTGAAAAAGATTTCAGCGAGATATTGCCATTGGATAAATAAACACAGGGCGAACCTTAAAAAAAAAACATTTTTTATCGTCAAGCTGTCACTTCAAAGTATCTCAAATATACTGGGTTATTCAGCCGAAACGCAACCACCTGAAGTTAGCGCGCCTATTGGATTCCTGTATTAAGACTATGTTCAGACGGTGGATTTGGACGGGATAACCGGATATACGTACCGTCTCGTGACCATATTTATCGTTATATGTATAACGTGAAAATTCCAACGACTTGTCGCCCAGCTGCTAGTGGTCGCGTTTAAACGATTATTCACTAATCGCGGCCATGAAAACTAGGCCCGACCGCGATACGTTCCCGTTGAGTTTCTCTATGTAAATAAAACATACGCTTTATCGAGCCATTGAAAAGTTCGACGTTTCGATCGGCCACACATATACATATGACTAAAAACACGTGAAACCGGAGACCTATTTTTCATCGATCCTCTCGATTATTGTGAATTTTTTTTAACGGATTCTATGGGTGTAAATAAATTAATCAAACAATTTTTTTTCTTATTTTCAATATTTCAAACGTTATTCCAAGTTGAAAATTGCCCAAAATGCCGAAAATCGCCACACACGCTCTCCTTCAAATATCCATATCGTAGGTTCTATTTGTCTGATCAATTTGTCCCTGGGCTCATTCAAAAGAGCTGGAATTGGGCTTCCGTTTCACGTTGCTCCACATTTTATTTTAGGAAAAAAAAATAAATAAAAAAGTGCAATAAACTGCATCGTTCGACTTGCTTCGGTAAAGTCGACAAGTCATAATGAGAAAAGCCTGTAGTCGACCTTCTGGGTGAAACCCGTCGTCCTTGGCCCAGCCGGTTCCCTTATGTTATATCAGACGACAATCGCCATAGCCTTGCGCGTGCGGCTTAATCTGATTCTCCATATGGAAAATAGCATCAGGAATCCATAGAAATGAAGCACAAGTAAAAAGCAAAGGTAAAGGACAATACCAACACAGTAGCGCAGCCTGAATATGCACCCTGCTGCGTTATGCACGAAAGTGCATGGCTAATGCTCGCAAATATTCAACAAACCTGTTAGGTTAGGTTAGATTATGGAAATGCCCATTTTCGTGATAAGTGCCTCCAGCGACAATAACAATGGCAAGCCATTACTAAATCCTTGTTCATGCATCAACGAGGTACGCATATAATCACGGACGAATTTCCTGAAATCAATCAAAACCAACGGTAAAGTATTAAATAAAAAAAAAAATCTATCGCGCGTCAACGTCACGAAGCGTCACATTTTTAAACGCATTCCAAAATTGTATCTGCCGAGGATGTCGAAGATAAAAAAATTATCTTCACCAAACGGCACTTTTGTCGTCCTTATCCTTCGCCGTATCTGTCATCGGATATTGATCTCTGTCTATTAAAATTTCTAATCACAGTCATTACCGACACTGATTACCAATATAGCTGAAAGAAAAACGTACCGTGACTAATTTCTGTACCGGAACTTACATCAGTAACGGTACGAGTTATCACAGCGAGTAGTCATAACAGTCGGATGCCCATTATCATAAGCGCGCCAAGTAACGCCTATAGACAGTAATGATTACATTAGAATATTACATAGCATAACATAGCAAGCCGTGAGCTTGCTCAAACGAATTAGCATAGGCGCGCTTCCATGAAAACCGCGTGACGTGTTTACTCGGTTTGACTATTCAAGTGGAAGGCCGGTGGGAGGTAGGTGGCAGCACCGAGCAAAACAATCTGCAATATAGGGAGTCAAGCTGGTGAATCCGATTGAGCGTACAACAACGTGGCAAGAATGTAATTTAAAATTCACAATGAACCGGTTAGTTGCTAACCTATAGGATTCTATTCGCAGTAGGAACGTCAAGAGGAGCAAAATTTTGTATCAGCACAAGAAGGCATCTTTCGAAGTAGGTACATCCACAGCCTTGTTACTCACTGCAGCAACGTAATATATCCCATCCGTTATAACGTTAACTTGCTACAGTACCAAATGCGAAGTACAGCGAGTGTACAGTCAAAGTTCGAAGCTTGGTTTAACCATCGGACATTGGAAAGGTGTGGGAGTGATACTTTCTTCAGAAATTCAAGAAAACTGCGTTTTCACGTTGTACTTGCTACATACTTATTTTGAATTTAAAGAAAAACTGTGAGTGTGCATACGATGAAACGTCATCGAAATTTACTGGAAAAAAAAACTCGAATGGGACTAATTGGAAAGGTGTGGGAGCGATACTTTCTTCAGAAATTCAAAAAATCTGTGTTTTCACGTTGTACTTGCTACATACTTATTTTGAATTTAAACCGCGGTACAGCCAAGCTCGAAACTCGACTGAAGATCCTCTAATTGAAACTATTGACAGCTCGCGATAACTTACCGAGCGGAGTGTACGCACAGACATAGATATACACGTATATAAATCGGCAATGAAAAGCTTGTATATTCGGTTACTCGTAAGATCGATTAAGTAAAGTGAGTGGAAAAAAATGGCTGAAAAAAATTTATCCGACTCGATGCAAATGACATTTTCTAACTGATTTTACCGAGAAAACGAAACTTCCTAATGACGACTTTAAAAGCACCTTGTACATGCATGGACGCTGCATCAACTTTTCATTGGCTCGTCGAGGTACACCTACATGTATAAATTGATCGAGCCTTCCAACCGAGCGATCGAGTGACGGTGATTTGTCGAATAGGTTATGAGTAGCCTTGAGTAAGTCATTAAAAATGACGACTGGATCATCGGCAATCAGTTAATCGCAAATGAATGAAAAGTCTATAACGAGTCGTGACATTTTATAATTTTTTATAAAATTCAACCTAGTCCGTAATATTACCCGAAACCATATACGCATCCCAATGATAAAGTGTAACGTATCTAGCCGATCGTCCCACGTGTGGACTTACGTGCGCGATCATTCCTTTTGCAACGTGTGATAAATGAGGATGCGCAATTAGTCGTCGTTAACGAGACGTTCCCGGATCATCCATTCCTATTCTCGTCCTGCCCCACGACCGTGTCGCTCTGCATGGGTAACACTTTCTCTAATTATCCCAGCCACCCGTTATATCTACATCGGGATCGTACAGAAACCAAACGGCGCTGCGTGCCGTGGGAAAATACGGAATCAGGATAGATCATTCGTCGTTGCGTCGCGAGCATGAAAATTTCCCTTGAACTTCCGTTTCCGCGAGGGACCGAGGGGACTGCTCGATTATCTTCGGTTTCCGGGTCTCCCTCCGTTAGCGTCGGAAAAAAATGGCAGGAGCATTAAGATAAGAGTGAAGAGGAGGAGGAGGATCAGGGGATGAAAAAAATGAGAGGTCGGTTGGGGGGTGGGAATGAGGTAAAAAAAATTACGTTACCGTACTCAAAGGGTGTGTCCTCAGAGCACGTGGGACTTTTTTGGAAATTTTTCCTTCTCTTGGAATAACGGCAGGCTATGGGCAATTTTATCGAAGGATCTTAAAAGATATTATCGATCCTCAAGCTGATCTACGGGATATTTCATCGTTCGCTGTGTTAACTATTGGCAACGACTGTACGTATGAATACAGGGGATGATCTAGGATAGAGTAGCTATAGCGGATCGTAAGTAGGTTTGTGGATCTTTAAGAGAAATTTATAACATTTGAGGAAAAGAGATAGAGAGAATGGGGATAATAAAAACAAAATAATAGAAATAATTTAAATGAAAATGAAAATTTTCAAATCCGATAAGCTTCCGGACTGTCGATTTTCAATCGCAACCAGCGAATCTGGGCACGATCGCCGGCGATTCTATGAAAAGACAAAGGGGGCCTCTCTGCGTCGACGGGCGTCGCGTGATTGCGACGCCGACGTTGCCGTCAACGAACAAAGCCTCATCCTCGGTCCTCGGCACAGGTGAAAAGCGGAATGAGAAAGAGCGAAAGAGAAAAAAGAGAGAAAAGGGGGAAAAAACGGGATAGAAAAACCTGGCGCCTCTCCAATTGCGCGATGACGCGTACAATGTCGCTACTGAACGCGAAGCGCGCGTCAATAAAATGCGTCGCTTGCGCGCTGTGAATTATTATCCTCGGATCGATGATACTCGATAGTCTTGTGTATAAATGCTAATTATTATATAATTATCATACCCTAATTATATACTTAATAAACATGCGTCTTGTGCACAAACATGTATTTATTGCTATGATATGCAGTGTTTGACAAATCTTATTACGCTACTGCGCATGCGCGTCTTCTTCATCCTCTTTCGTTAATAAACTCGATCGTGCCGAAAGCTGTTTTACGAGAAAAAAAAAGAAAATACCAAAATCCAGTATTGCTGACGGTACTCGAAGTCGAAAACTTTTCGCCGGACGGATTATTTACTGGGGATCGCCCAAAGCTTTTCTCCAACTTGGCTTAATAACAATAATAATAAAGTTCGCGCCATTCGCACGCAGCGCGATCCACTCATGGCGGCAAATTCAAATCATTCGACCGCGCTACCGTAGACGTGCGCCTGAGCATTGAAAATTCAGTAGAAAAAAGAACTACCACGAACCACCAGAATTCGACAGCCATTCGAATATCCTAAAAAACCACAAGGATCTCACTAAAAATCACGGCAGACAGTAATTCCGTCGTACTGTATACTTTCCAGAGACAGGAAAACATACAAAAAAAAGATCCAAAAAAAACAGAAAAAAAAGCAAAAGCCACTTCCGGGTGGCTTTTCCAAATGATCCGGCCAAGTTAAGCTTCGTAAAATTGAGTGCCCTGCTCCCGAAAGAGGTCGCAGTTTCCTATCCTCCATCTTTCCTACCGGTCGAAGCTTTCCTACGGGATACGTGAAAGGACATACTAAATACTTCTTGAATTAGTATCCTGACATTTCGAAGCTTACCTACATTCCGCCATCTCGAGTGAATCTACTGTATACCTATATGACGTATGTAGTACACGTATACATATGAGTATATAACACTATGAATTATTACTACGAATACAGACCGAAACGGACTTAAAACTCTCGAGTGAAACACAAACATGGCCGACAAGAATAAGCTCAGTTTCCTTAGAGAGGAAATTCAAGAAAGCACCGCAGCCAGCCTAGAACATTAAAAGACGACGTTCACCATATGGGGATTCCGAAAGCGCACAAGAACCTTATGTTAATACACAGCGCTATAAGATATGACATTTATTTTAGCCTGATGCATATGCTAATACACACGCCGGGAGTTACTGCAGCTACTCTCAATTCGCGTTGGCTCTGCTGCTCTGAAGTTAGCAGACAAGGCGAATGCAGTCGAGCAGCGATTGACATCGGGGAGCGAGTGTCAAGAATAACAGTGATAACAACAATCGAATGTTATGCTTATCACTTTCCTTTGTTCTTTCTCGAGTAACGTATATCTTACGTACATTAGTATTTCACGGGTGACGTAACAATTGGAGCTTGTGAGATTTACTTTTTTCTTTCTCTTTCTTTTCTATCGGGAATGAACTCTACTGGATCCGATAAGAGATTAGGTAACTATTTGCTACTGATAATGTCAAAGGGAATTGACATTTGCATACCAAAGAAATGGCCAATCAGTATTGAAGATAAGGAATTTATTAGGATCAACAGTAATTGGCAGCCATGACCAATTTATTTATAAGACTGATATATATTGTGTGTATATATATATACATATATACAGAGAGAGGTTTCCAGTAAAAGAGGATTGGGCTAGGTCAAGGGACAGACGAGTTGCTTTGATCTGCCAATCAACGAGCAGTCCCATAGTAGTTGGTATACTACACAGTAATCAAGTAACAGGAAATTGACGAACGTATTTTCATGACGTTATCGGGTATGATAATATTGTACAAAGTCTTCTACCGACCCTTTATATTTTGTTTGTGCTTCCTGTGTACGTGATGAAAATGTTGAGAAAATTTTGTCTCGTTAAAAATGCAACAAAAAAAATAAAAATATCAAACATCAAGCGGAATATATGACAACCGATGTAGTACCCGATACCGTGTGAGCTCGAGATATAAATATTCTATGAAAAGTGGAAAATGCATGAAAATTTTGGTTAACAGAGATTTCGATACCGAGAAGCCTCATTTTGAATTATCGAAAAGTGTGGCTCTTTAATAAGGCGACTGAAGAAGTGCAGCTGCAGCCCGAGAATGTCGAGGATGCCCGAGAAAGTCTAAACGTAAGAAGTTTCAATATACAGCAGAGCCTTTCAAAGCTGAACTATTTGAGTGATCGTGTCGAAAGTTATCTTATGCCGACTTGCAGCAAACTTCAAGCCATAGGAATTATAATTCGTATCTTTTAACCCACGACACAGAGGCTACCAGGTTATCTGGCCTTCTTAAAGAGTAACAAGTCCAATTTTCGATTTTCAAATCGCAGCATCGGCCGTCAAACGCGATTGGCGTTAACAGTTACCATGAAGATTTCGAAAATAAAAAATGTCAAAGGTCAAACGAAAAATCTTACGATAGGACGTCTTATCGTAGGTGTCACAATTTTAAAACGGAGGATGCAGGTACTTGGGATGTATACAGTATTTATATATACATATATACACACACTGACGTATTCAATAAATGCACTCGACTGTAGGTCATAGGACGTTGCATTAACTGCAGCTGCAACACGTTACGGCCGAGTCTATTAAGACCAAGTTTCAAAATGGCCGCGATACCATCCACCAGAGTGCACCGATGCGACGGAATGTCTTCGATTGACTTCCGCCGCCAGACTAGAGTACTCGGCAATTCCATTTCTCAAATTTATTTTTATTTTCTTCCATCTTCCACGGATACTCGTGTATCCAGAACAATGTCACACAGCTGACCGTTACAAAAGGATGAGATTATATATCGTCGCGTAACAGTGCAAACAAGCCCGAGGAAATTTTATCAACCCAAGAGACGCTGCAGCGCACTTAGGATTGCACTAGAGTGCAGTATCATAAAATTTCGATTCTTCAAATTCCTTAGCTGTCGGAAGAATAATATTTCATCTACGTAAGACACGTCTCGTCTACGTTCCACGAGAAATAATTCCCATCTCGAACAGCAGATAACGAGAACGAAAGGAATTTGACAGATGTCCCGTTGAATAACATAGCCCTGAAGATAGCAACGTAAATTAACGAATAATACCGGGTGTACCAGTTACAATAGAATGTTTCAAGAAAAGCTTCAATTAAATTATCGAAAGTTCGATACAATCGCAGCTAAACGTATTTTCACGAGCTAACAGGCAAGATTCGTTCTGTCACTTGAAGTTGGCTACAGTTCGTTCAACGAATAGGGAAGAGTTCACAGGAGACTAAAAAAGTATAATAAACCGCTTAAGGGCCACGACGGGAACTTTATCTCAGGAACAATTAAATTAAAGTCACGGAATCATTGAGGTGTACAATATAAAGTAAAAAAGAAAAAAAATGCCTCCCCTTCGATGGTTCTTTTCAGACAAGTGAACAGTCGGTGGTTAAAAATGAAGAAGCAGAGGTTAACCGGCAGTTAAGACGTTGTTTGCGGATCACGTAAAATTACGTTTACGTGTTAAACCCCCTGCTTAACTTGTCTTAACATAAGTACCGTGTTACCCATTGATATTTGCAAATCCCCTCACCCTTTATCGCCATACAGAACACAAATAATACTTCCTAAAACACTTTTTCCTTTTTCAAAAAAAAATTAAAGAATTTAAAAAAAAGAACAGAACCACAAATAAAGCCAAGACTTTCCAAGAAATAAGACACTTGCCAAGAGTTAAATTTTCCAGGACTACCATATATCGGAAGCACGAACCTGCGACTTAGTTAAGACAAGTTGCAGCTTCCGATAGCTCAGTGAAGATGCACCCGGAAGATGCAACCTCAGTTACTCACAGTATCTTCGAGTAGAAAAGCATTTATGGAAGAGTTGCATAGTATCTGAGTATAACACCTGGTATATATTTCAAAGATAGATGTTTTATATATATGTATACCTATATGTATATCACAAGTGAATCCCTGCTATACACCATAAGATGCACGCGAATGATGCATGCTCGGCTTTTACTATGACGCCATTGCCAGTGGTGAAAGGGGATCGACGTGAAATATGAAAGTGAATGCTCGTGGTACAGGTGCACAGCTAGGGAGTAACTTATGCGTATCTATTCGAGAACCTGAGAAACTGCCAGAAAAAGTATAAAGCGAGACGACGATCATATATGGGAGAATAACGAGCATATACAATATATACATGTGGGAAAAAAAGGAAAAAGTGAGAATGAATGAAGAATAAGTAAAAGTACCTCATCGCGGCAAATATGAAAAAGACAAAAAACACAAATACAAAAACATACACACACGTATATTGACTATACGTATAATATGGAGTACAAAGGACATTTCGCACGGAAAGTAAAATAACAATGTGTACGAGTGTTACGTAAAATGCGCGATGACCGTGTAGCGCGTGTAGCCAAGTTATTTATTTTTAATTGCACTAATTGGTTCGTTAAAATAGACTTTCTTTGAATGCGCGAAACGGCGGTGTTGGTTGCTGACATTAAAAAGGATACGAAAATAATAATAATATATGCATGTACACGCTAATAGGAAACAATCAGTTGAAATAATAATGGCAGAGTATTAATAAACAGGGTCTCATGATAAATTAACCACTAATGACCTTTCCTCGACAAATCGAACGAATTGCCCGAATTTCCGTTTTGGCGCCGGCCGAAAGTGAATCACGAGCGATGACGTAATTGCCCGTTCCCTATTTGGTGGAGGATTGGTATTGGAATAAAAAAAAAGGAGAAACAGGAACAACGTTGAAAATACATCCCGCCAGTTGCCAGCTCGTAAAAACGATTATTAATATTTCATTTCCGGAGCAGGCTTCGAGGAGTGCTATGCGTTTTATGGTAAAATATTCCGTATATTTATATGTATATATAAAATAGTACCAGCTATAGGAAACTATAATCAAACAGTAGTTGACTCCCAGAGTGCGAAAATAAGTGTGAAAATGAATTTCACTTGAAAATTAATAAATCAAGTCCCGAAGTACGCTATATTATCTTGAACAATCTCCAGATACCGTTAGACATTTTTATAGCCAGCTTCACCTGAATGGACCATATACCGTCCATAGCATCCGCAGTTGACAATCAAACAGAAGGACACTCCTATCGCAATAAAGCAGCGCTTTTTTATGGTTTCGAATATGGCGTTCCGTTCCGTCAGCCAAGTGAAACAGGATTTTTATACGAGAAGGGGTTGTACGAGCATCGCGTAAAGTACGCGAGTCACATTGGCGTGAGACTTGGAGAAAAAGAAAAGAGAGAGAGAGAGCCCCCGAGGATTGGCCAGAGGTGTACTTTTAGAATGCTATATTATTGAATTACAGATTTCACAGATGGCGCTGTGTATTTACGGATCCTTACGTTGTCAAGCCCTCTTGGCAGTATCCACCCTAAAAGGGTATACTAGAGAGAGAGAGAACGAAAGGAAAATGCTTAAAGTCTTTTCTTACCTTCGTTATTCGATTCCTTTTCTATGAAACAGTCGTTAAAGCAGCGTCTTGACGATATCGTTACGCGTCGCTTGTGCCAGGTGGGATAAAAAATCTCAGGTTCGGTATTTGACAGCGTCACTGTTTTTAGCACTGTTAAATATTGTAAACTACTGTAGAGTCCATTCATACCCTTAAATTCTTCCCTGCCGTTGCCCACGTGCACACCCCTAACACTTCATTACGTCCGTCCCTGGTTATTCGTCCAAAAATCCACAGGATCGACAAGCCACCGTGCGCACAAGGAGAAACGTAGGCGCGACGCCATGTTTGATAGACGCCGTAGTCAAAACAACTTCCGTCGATGTTTACGAAATTATTTTCCATGAAAAAAATTAGCTTTCGACGCTATAATATTACGGGATAAAATAACGGAAGATTTTTACACGCTTCTAAACAGCTCGTTAATTACAAATTAACCAACAGAGTAGTTTACTGTCGTACGTCGTAGCTGTCACGTGAACAGCCGCTTGGCTATCTTTATTCGGAAGCGCCGCGAATAATTCAATTAGGAAATTCCTCGTAAGTAAGATATTCCAACGTGTAAACGACTACTATATATCTTGATTCATGACATATTTCCATGTAATTATTAACCTAAAGTTTTTAATTTTCATAAATAACGAAAACCATTAAACCCATACCTGAGAGTACACTGACTCTAAAGGCACGCGCACAGTTTTGTTATGACTGCCAGTAATGACACGTTATTAAAATGATTATTACTCCGGTTACTCTTTACTTCATTTGTATCACACTGTACTACACGAAGGGTTCTAAAGTTCCATCGCAGTGTTATACCTGCACATAAATAATGGGCTTGGCTGCTTCATAGTTTCACTGCCACTATGGCGCGCTTCGTATAAAACGATCTTACGGAGTACAGACATAATATCCCTGCTGCCATATTTACCATAATATATATTTTATTATCATTTATATTTAATATTATTTTCAGAAGAATTGTTAGAAACGGGCAAGGTCACGTGGATCGTGTACACTATTTTCCAAAAGGAAAGTACCGCTATTAATGGACAACGAGGGTTTTAGTGGTTGGTACGAAGTAACTGCACGTGAAAGGTCTTAGGATTATCAATTAAACTAAAACACTGAGGCTGATGGTCCATTAACGTGGTATCCACAGTAATACTGAAACTATACTGATAGAACAGAAATACGTACAAGCTGACACTATAACGCAGCATAGCACACAGATACCTAAGGCCGAGTACGCCGTTAATTTACTCCGTCAATGAATTTTCCCTTGAATTGAAAAACTCGGAAAAACTTTGGAAAATGACGGCCATTTAAAAAGTCTAGCACTGTACGCTGTCTAATGAAGGAGTTTAATTAACTATTATGCTACTGTTCCGGAGGTGCGCGCGAATCTGCATAGGCGCGACCTTAATTGCAAATTGCAGGAGATTAGTCGGTCATTCGTGAACTTTGAATATCGTTAAGAAACTTGTACCAGCCAGGAGAAACGGAAGAAGGAAAATGGACATAAAGAGGTAACGAGGCTAGAAATAAAATCGAAAGAAAATTTTCATTTGTCTCTAGGTTGTTTAACGTTTTTCTTTTTTTTCTAAGGAGCCACCTTATCGTTATTATTACTACTCGCTACCTGTCGTTATCTTTTTCCTTTTTTATATAATTCACCTTTATTCCTTTGGAAACAGCCCCGAACTTTCATGTGAATTCGTATCGCGGTCACAAGTCATTCGTTATTAGTTCCGTTTGGTAACTGCACACACTATTCATGCTTTTGCAAAAAAATATCTTACGTTTAACTTTCCTTATGCGGACCGCATGCATTTTGTTACTCGATTATAAAATTCCAATGACATTTTAATTTTGGGCATATAAGTAATTCTAACGATCGTCCGATGATATACAGTGTTATTCAGAAATATCGTGCAAGCCGAAGATGAATCTACCGTAAGCATCGATAGAAATCAAATGAAAGATCCAACTTCAGCTTGAACGTAACTTTGAATAACACTGTATAGATCTTCGATCGAAACGATCAAACAGCCAAAAATGAATTTTCAGTCGGACTACTGACAGAAAATCCTTCCTGTGATTGCTTAGCGGTACACCCTGTTCTGCATAAAGATTATTTCTCGGGAGAATCCCCTCCAATCAAAACTATGCTAAGTAATTCGGAATTGAAAATTTCCCGGTTCGACTCCGCAGACCATGAAGCGACTGGGACGGAAGGATACTGGGAAAAAGCACGATGGATATACGAGGGCTGAACAAAAGAAGAAGAAGAAACCGTAAGGGACGAAGTTGGAAAGGCTAGTGACGGCGGTGCACCGAGGAAACCCGAAAGTTCGATTTCCGACGGACAGAAGGGAAGCGTATACTATGTGTACCAACTGGTGGTAAAACGTGAAAAAAAAAGGTCCAATGTTTCTGTAGCGTCAGGCCTGACTTAAAACTTTATCCACAGCCTCCGCGCCTAACCCCCCTTTTCCCACCGTAGCATCTTCTCAGAATTCTCTACTCGATTCCCGGAACCTTAAGTGTGGGAACTTCAAACTTTTTTCGGACGTGTTTGCATATTTAACAAAAAAAAAAATAAAGTAATTTCGAAAGAACCTGAATGTAGCAACATGGAGAAAGACGTCGTTATAAAGTCCGTTAAGAATTCACCATAATTCAATTACCTAACAATATCTATGTAAATTCTATAGCCATTAATGAAAAACAATTACCACGTCGATTTTGCTAAAGCTCGGTCCACTCTGTCGAGAAAATGTCCATGACAGGTAATTTCTGGCGAATATCCAAGTTCCTAGTTCAAACCTGTTTCAGTGGACGCGACTCCTGAACCCGACATTTGTCTCTAAATAACCAGATACACAAATAACCTAGCTTCCAGGCTAACTTCGATTTCACGGAATACAGTCTCAACGGCGGATTCGATTTTACGTTAAACGTACCAAAAAAACACTTAATTAAATATTCTGCGGAACGAACGGTAATAAAAATTCCATTCCTTCGCGTCAATGACTTTCTCAAAAACTAAAAATAATACGTACACAGGACTATGAACTGGGCATTATAACCTCTTTCCAGCCGAAGCATACTTTAATCGTCATTTTTTACTGAACTTTAACACCGTCAAGAGCACAAGGCGGCATCCACAATCGGCAGTAATAGCCGAAGGCGTATTAACGTAGCAAGTTCTCCGAATGACTACCAGAGACACTGAACGTGTTCCGAAATCAGTAACTAAGTTATTCGTAACCACCAAACGATTTCACATCGAATTATCCCCCTTGTCGAACAAAAACGGGTAAAAATTAAAATACTTCGGGCTAATTTCTCGCTAAAATTTGCTTTTAGTATACCATAAAGACTATTGACTACCAAACCTTTAGATTGAACCACCAAACGACCGCCAAACGATTAGTACAGAAAAACATTAAAAAAGTTAAAAGTGTCCGGCTAACTTATCAGAGGTCTTAACCTATAAAGTTGTCCCTACGAAAAATGGCCAATGCGCGTCTTCTCTGGATAAGTATCGATTTGCGAGAGTCATTTGTACCGTGTATCACTGCTAAAGCCCAAAAATAATACACTGCGAGAGTCACTTTATCAGAGAATTTCTAATATGACAAAGGAGTTCATAAACAGACAGAAGCACTAACCCTGATGCCACGATCGAAGCGCCACTGTGGATTTGTGACAAACTATGTTAATTCGCGTCAGCGACATCAGCGGCGTTTCCAGAAACTACGTGGCAGTTGCTCGAAGACTCGTGAATGGATCTAGCGACAAATGAAGCGATGCTCGTAAAGTAAAACGAAGGGAAAATGGCGATGTATGGTTCTTGCTCAAGTCGGTAGCTTGTCTGACAGGCTTATGTATACATACTTATATACGATGAAGTACATAACTTATATGTACATACAGGAACAGTGTAAAGGGAATTGCACGGGGTTGGCACGACGCCGTGGATAGTACCAAGGGTAGTAAACACCCATTACCGACTAACTCACTGGATATTGTGGCGTGGTCGTGCCTTTACTCTAGCCCATCTACGTATACGGAGCATCGATGCATCGATGCATACCCAAACCGTATGCCCTTTCGACTGAAACGTCCGTAGTATACATGACCGGCGTAGAGCTAATAATATTGTTTGGAGCGAGACTGAAAAATTCCTGACGAGGAATTTCTCTCCAATTAATAACTACAGACATAATTGACTGCACACGTTAATTTAAAATTTCCGCCATTTGACAAACTTCGCATGGTAATCAGTACAAACAATATACACAAGTACGTAATGGACTCTGGGGAAAAAAATAACGAGTCTTCCACATCATCGAATACAGATTACACGTAAAATATCTAGCATCCGACTGCACCGATAAATTTGCTAATAAAATAAGCTAACGCGGAAAAAAGTTAAAAATTTTCTTTCAAAAAAAAAAGATTCATCGTTAACTCTGACTGGTGCTTTCCGTCCTTCTCCAAATTGTAAAAAGTACAAAAAAAGGCCGATAAAACTAACGCGAAGGGGCAACCTCGGAAATGTTCCTGTGAAAATTGAAGGTTTCGTTGCGTCAAGTTCGCGCTCGACGGTGTCAATCGCGATTAAGCGTAATTTAGTTAATCGCCTCCAAAGTCCCGTGAATGTCCCAAGGAGGACAATTTCGCGTTCATCATTATTATCCGTAACGGAGGAACATCCTGGGGGCTGATTTGCTCGTGCGCTGCCACTACTCGATCAGCTCTTAATAACACGTCACTCGAGCGGGCTGGTTAGAAGCCGATTTGAACAACGTAACTCTGACGATTAAACAGACATATAGACGGATTACATTAGAGAGATACGAACATATCATTATAACAGTACAGAAAATCTTTTTCAAACGGATAAACTGAACCATCCCTGACAACCCCTTTTAATCGCTTATCAATTCAAATTTTTCGCAGCATACTAGGAAGAGCATGAACTTCGAGTGAGCAGACTGTACAGGACATATAATTTATCCTCTATTCGCCTTACTCTCTTGAGCTGCCTTTCCGTTTGGCAGATACCTACAATTCACATGTATGTATAAATGTATATGCACATATGGCAACGCATACACTGGAAATGGCAACTCGTGTAGGGTTTAGTTTCCGGCTCGAGGAAAAGGCGTGAAAATTAAGTACGGCCGAAGGAGCAGACTTAACGCTTGTTGAAATACACGTAACCCATGGGACACGGTGCGTATATGAGAAAATGGAGTAATGAGTTTGATAAATGAAAAACGACATATGGAATTTGCGTATATGCAGATCCAATATCCCGATTTAATGAAACTGAATGTCGACAGCGATTTGTATGAGCAGTCAATAAGGTACGTTGAGCGTAACTCCGTGATAGTATGCTCTTGACGCGTCTAATACCCAGTTGGCTTGAAACAGTGAATCCTGCTCGTTGGATTTTCTTACGCTTGTATATTGCACGGGAGAAAGATTATACGTGGAAAAAAAAACACAACAGTTTCTATGGACAATAGCAGTAACATGAAGAAGAGTAACAACACGTGTACCGACAATGCAAGAAGAGTAAACGCAGCGAAGCGTGTTCTGCAGGATATGGTGTGTAGTTGTACGAGGTAGAGAGAGGGTGGGAGGGGGGAGGGAGAGGAAGCCAATATGAAAATTGGTAAGTAAGAGAGAGTCGGTGAGTGTGGCTGCACTCACGGTATATACTTGAACAAATACTGCATTCGCATATGCATATCTCATATGCAGCAGCACAAATGCATCCCAGCGTTAGAAGCGTGGAGGGCAGATAAGCAGATGAATTACTGTATGCCGACGAAAAACTTGATTAAACGAGACAAATGTTGAATTTCTCTCTCTCTCTCTTTCTCTCTTTATTTTCTCTCTCGACAATCAAGAGTAAAATTGTACACTGATATCAGGTCCATTTCGTTCGTTTTTTTGACGTCACCATATAACAAGTACTGTTACCAGACACGCAACGAATTACTTCCATCTACGTTTTCAATGTGTTACTTTGATTCGGAGTTGACCTCCAACCTTAATCTCTATCAGGATGCCTGGAGGTTCTTGAAAACGTAAAAGATGACGGTGCGAAGACGCGTTTGATTCGAATCGATTGCGATCCTGGTACCGTCATTATGCTGATGCGATCGCTGCTGGTATCTGACGATCAGTAGGTTAGATATTTAATTAAATTACCGATTGTTCGCCACCGCGTTTAACCTGACGTCTTTGTAAATCAAATCCAATCCTCAGGTTAATTGATGATAAAAACGTTACGAAGAGTCCGTGGAGGCCATTTCCGTTTTACACCGTGATATAAATTGCACGTACGTCCCTTAATGGCTGTGGCAGACGTTACGATGGACTGCGCCTTAACGATTGCGAGGATAATAAAATGATCGAAGAAACGAAGAGGAGCAGTGATTGAAATACCCTAGAAGAAGAGGTGCTTGACGGTAAATCTCTTCCTATTGAAATTTCTAGGGATATTTCTGATTTCTGAAGATGCGAAGAGAAAAGGGGGAGAGAGATAGTCCAAGTTAAAAATTCCCTAGCCTCGAATTACTGTGACGATTCGTTATCAGGTAGGTACCATCGATAGTTCCAGGCCTCAGATTGGCACTCCTGTTTCCACGACGGGCCGTTTCTTTACGCCATAGATAAAAGCAATCGAGCGGCTGTAAACTCGCAGGCCGAATTAGCCCGAGCGTTCGCGAGTGGTCGCACGCGCCGTACGGTTTCAATGACACCAGATGAAGGGTGTGTCCATAGTTTACAGTAGATACGGCATAGCACGAGGGACGGGCTGGCGTAGAGTGGACAAGGGGACATTGTGTACGTAGAATGACGAGGAGGTGAAACGGCGGATCGTTAATTACGTCGACGAGCATCGTCGACGAGTTACCCGATTCGAGGGGGAACGAAGGGCGTGAAGAGGAAATTACCGAAAATGTAACCCGACCGCGTTATAACCTTTTGGCAAAGCGTTTCCTGCCAGGAGGCTTTACCCTTTTATGCCCTGGCATCACTTTCATTCCTTTTCTAAGGGCGACGCGGCGTCCGTCGACGCGTCTCGGACGTAGCCGAAGAAATGACCCGGCGCGCCCCTCGTTCCTCAATTGGCTCGGACTGTTTGAAAATGATCACGCAAAGTTCTGCGCATGCGCGCTGCTTAGTACGTCACGGAAAATACCTGTGTATCGAAAAAACATCTATCCACATCTATAGAACTCCAATGATGCCGACCAGACTCCATTATAAAATAGGATAACCGCACGTGACAATATATATATACAGGGTGCTTCTTAAGCCCCGGACAACACATACCGTTAGATCCGTAGTGAAAAAATAAAAATAGTGGCGTTAACAAAATTCAAAATTTTTAATTAGTTTATTAACTATAAACATACGTATATCAGTCATTTTCGATCCAACTTGCGAACCCCTAATTTTGACAGGTAACGGGTCCTCTACCGGCCATAACGGCTTCCTCGCGGACTTAACCTCACTTTTCGTCAGCTCCTATCGATAGTTCGTTTCTTCCAACCCTCGGATCTACGACGATTTTCTTTCCCGGTGATCGGACGCGACTTACCGGTCCTACAAAACTATGAAGTAAACCGTTTACTTACTGACAGAGTCGATTCTGTTACGGTCCGTTATGCTCGCGCCCTCTATCGAATCTCTGTATATAAAAATTACTGAAAAAACAAGGGAATCCTAAAGAAGAGTATGCACCGCGACCGCGCTTCACTTGAGGAAGCTGCGGATCGTTGATCAATAGCCTACTCGGTTCGACGTCGTCGAACGTGATCCAGGAACAATATCGCGTCGCGACGCCGACGCCATCTGCCTTACCGCGGTGATATGAAATTCACTGTGAAAAATTGCTCAGGCCACCCCCGTTGGAACGAGATCGTCGTGGTTAGGAGGGAAACGTGAGCAGGACCCAGGTGAGGTTAAGAGACGGATATCTTCCACTTTATCAGCTTTTTTTTTCCCCTCAAATACTTCTGCCAGACAGAGAGCGTCTTATCCATGTACCATTGACATAACCACAGGTGGCAGTCAACGCGCTATATGCAATGCTACCTAACCACAAACTAAATACGTAGACCAGACGTTCTTGACGCTTGACGTCCCTGACTCTGCACAGGAAGTCCACCTACTCCCATTATGCATTCAGCGTTGACGTCATTTCTACGCGACAGATAATCCAACCCCCGTAACACCCCCCCCCCCATGTGACTATATATTACGCACCCCGTATATCACTATGTAAGGCTCGATCTTAGGAACGATTGTACCGTGTATAGACTAGTTGCCTGATTGCGTCACGCGCCTGGCACAAAATCGTAAGGGATCTACGACGATCAATCAGAGACAGTGCAAATATGTCACATTATTAATAACCGCCGCATAACCTTTATAGACAAGGTAGGGGATGCGCTAAGGGCAGGGCACGTATATATATATATATAGGATGTGGAGGAAAAAAATGTCGAGGAAAAATGATCGCGGAACTGAGGGATAAAAATGATTGGATGTGTACAAGTGGAAGAGACCCTCTAACCTAACGCCCCCCCCCCCCACCTGGTTCGTACAGTATAGAAGGGATGCCAAAAAAATAATTATGTTTACCCATTACCGGGACCGAACCCACCCTTACTGATCCATCGTGTTTGGAGGAAGCAAGGGCAATCGGTGCCCTTGTTAAAGTGAACTTTATGCCTGGTACGTGGCCATTTTCTTGGCACGGGCCTGGGGGGAGGCCGGGGAGGGGAGGAGGGTAGGTTTAAGAAGTCACGTTAGGGCGCCGGAAAGACGTCCATCTTGAAGGCTTCGTGACGAGCTTTAAATCGTTCCTATCCTGATCGGGTATCAGACCGGCTGGCGTAATGCTGCCGAGATATCCAATATCGGGCTGAATATTAACCCCCTGCCAACCCCCGTCCTGACTTCCGTCAACGAACACCCTCATCCGTAGTCATGCTCTTCTTATTTCACCTTCGGCGGGTATACCTGCTACCGCCACTCGACCTTCCCACCGATCGCCCTTTTTCTTCTGGAATTTTCTCGGTCTGCGTCTTCAATATGAAAGGGGATAGGGGAGCACTCTTGGCTATAGCTATACGTAGCCATGGGGCCGATCGCGATACGCTTTATTAAAGAGACTCATTACGCACTTTAAGAATGTCTATTGGAAATCGCTTAAGCCGTTCGTGGCACTTAAGTCAAACGGATCTTGAATAACCCGCATCTACTCCGTGTCGTGAATCTTTCGTGAGCTTCGACGCCGAGCCGCCAGATGGCGACGACGGCGACGAGGATAAGGATGAGGCGCAGGCTTTAGGTACGAGGAATATAGTTTGCAAGAAGAAAAAGTATAGAAAGTGATGGACTCGATACGTGATCCGGAAACCCTGATGTTGTGCCTCCTGGTGCGACTTCCTGGATAGTATCGCTGGACTCGCCTTACGTACCGAAAGTGCCTAGGTGGAGGAAGTAACTTTAGGAGGAACTTCACAATGTCCCCACGAGAGGGATACTCTGGCGTCGCTATAAAATCCTACTAGAAAGATAGAGGGTTGAGGCTATTGTTAGCTTCTGTGGAGTCTATGCGAAATCTTGGCTTAGTTTGAGGTTAGGTTGGGTCACGGGGGGCGGCCCTAGCCCAGTGGTTAGGTTAGCGGATTCACGACCGAAAGGTTCGGGGTTCGCGCCCAGCTTCCAGCGGCATTCACCAGAGGGTTTTCATATGAAAACTTAAGTGAGTATTTATACGGATTTTCGCCCAACACTCTTTGGATTCGGTGTATAAACTTTGTAGGTCCTCACGCTGACTTGAATAAGGCCCGTCTCGCAAGGTACATCGCCATCTATTGTCGAACTTCCAACCTTGATTATTAGGACCAGTTACTGGCACATGTCGCCCATTGGGGATACAGCCATAAGGAAAGGAACGAAGGAAGGAGGTGTTGGGTCACGCTGTACAGAGATTCTTACTCGTCAGGACATAAAAGAGATTGCTCTCGATTGTTACTACTGGAACAAATTTATCGCCTACAGTGGTGACAGCTGTCAATAATCGCGTTAACTAAAAATGGCAGACTTGGTCAGGACAAAGGTATCTGGGAGATGAGTGCCGGTCGTCCTTGCTGAAATGCAGTTTTTTTATGGCTGCAATGTTTCGCGTGTAAGCGGCAAGGAAGTTTAGATCGAGACAAAAAAAATATAAAAACAATGCAAATAAATATGAATTTTTGAAAATTACTTTATTTACGTACAATAGAAATCCGCTTCGTATAACTATACCGCATAACAACGTACCACCACAGAAAATATATCAATCATCAACGTCAATGATGATCGACCCGATATTATTTCCGGACCAAAAGTTTCCTTGTTCACCCCACTGGCCACAAATGGACCCCCATTCACCCAACCCCCCTGGTGAATCTATTCGGCCATAGATTACATGCGCGTGTATATGCCATACAGATAGGTTAGCGAACGCGTGCTTTTGTCATATTTCAGGGGTGCCGCTCCTCTCTCGAGTCTACGAGGTGGCAAAAAGTAGAGGAACAAAGGAAAAAAAAAAGAGCACAGAAGAAATTTACAGCCACGCACGCCGATACCTGCGTAACAAAGGACTCTCCTGTGTAACCTTTGACCACGCAGGGGTAGCTTTGCCATATTAGATAATCAACCCCTGTAAGCTCTAAATAGCCATCTTCCACCGAAGACCCATAATTCCTTGTCACGCCATAAATCGGAATGAAATTTTTCCAGCAGCCTAATAGCCAATCCGACTAAATGGGATCATTGAAGATAAGAAAAAATCGAAATCTAATTTGTTACGGTATAACATTTTTTTTCAAAATTGTAATCCTCTGCTGCCGTTCTCTCTTTTTTTCGCCACCCCTATTCTCATGCAATTCGAACTAGACGGACGTAACGACAAAAAGTACGTCCGACAAAATAGGGCAATCACTATGCATCTGGCGTGCGCGCTACGCCGTCATAGAAAATTCAACCACCCAGGGCCGTCTCTACCACTGAAATTTATTTTATACGAATATCAAAGCCTTCCTTTTTAAATCTTCTCAATTTACCCACAGCAAAATACGAATCGACAACTTAATGGTATTATGAACCGTAAATGTAATTAGGATGCCTACCACTGTTACCACATGTGTACCAACGTGAAGCCAGTCGAAAACATAACCCTGTAAAAATCAGTGAGGAAGCCATATTTCCCCCAGACTAATTCCCCATGGAATACGCTACTGCACTGGGCAGACAGGACAAACAAACCTGATACAGTTAAAAAGAAAAGTCAGACATATCAATAAACCTAAGACGGCCATAACAGTTTCAGTGCACACAATTGACCAGCACCAGTGTCTATGACGTAATGAGTGCCAAGTCGAACAATTAATGTAAAATCCGTTCACGATTAACAAACGATTCAATGTAAAAGAGTTCCACAGACCGAGCGAGCCGCGAAAGCTGCTTGAAATAATAATAAAAATTTTCATTCAACGATCAATTAATTCTAATGAAAAAAAAGCATCGCGTACTGCCTGTATAAATGAAATAAAATGAAGCAAACATATAAATTAATCGATAGGATTAATTAATTCATCAAGTGTTCCACCTGATACACACGTGCTTCATTTCACTGTACAATGTTACTAGATATTGCCGCTAGGGAATTTCTGTAATAATCCAATAGCATACTGTCCTGCAATAATCTCTTTTGATTGCTTATTAATCCATCCAATGTACATTCGTCGCTCCGTTGCTAAATGGGAATGTGTCAGATTGATTGGCAAAGGCCATGTTACATTCTCATATAGCGACAATTTTAATTGCCTTTGTATACATATATCTAAGAAGCATTACACCGCAACACGTACAACTACGACTCGTTGAAAATAACGCATTGTGTCTGTAAAGTGTAAAAAAAGAATATCGATCTTTATTGTCAGCAACGAATTTCACGATTCTTGAACTCGTCGCAGAATTTTTCTTCTTTTTAAGGAAATATGCTGGGAATAAGCTCTGCGAATTGTACAGCGGATAGGCAAGAATGGTGCTTTGAAAATATTATTGCTGATCAATGCCATTAAAGTACAAACAGGAAGGGCACTATTGACGCAATATCGATACGCGTCACGTTTTATTCACAACACTGAGTTTTCCAATATTAAATTTAATTACGTCTTGGCCTCCGAACGTCATTAACACGTGTCTGACGTTACCTCTCCAAGAGGCTTTACATGTGAACTGCCTTACTGCTTCGCTTGTAAACGTAAATTATATCGCGTCAGCTGTCCTAGAAGTCAAAGGCGTGTTAGAGTGTTCAATTGGTTCTTCCTTTCTGCAAGTAAGCTAAACGTCATACCTGTGTTTGATCGTGTTCCGGCATAGGACAGCGTCCGTGGTCGCGTGACTCGTACGTCAAGACGTTAAAAATGAATACTGGATGGAAGAAGGATTGTGGAGTTTACCAAAATACAAAAAGTAGTAGCTGTTCTCAAGGGGAAGCCGAAAATAGACGGAAGATCCAGTGAATAATTTTTTTCATTTTTTTGCTATGATCTTTGAATGTACGAATTTCAAAAATACTGAAAATATGGAGGACGTAAGACGGAGGATCGTTAAATATTTTTTTGGAAAGTTAAAAAAAAATTTTTGAACTTTCTTGCATGCACGTAATATCTTTACGGCCTATAATGTATTATACAGCAATTTACCAGGCACAAATGATATTCCCATGTATATACGTATACAGGGTGGGCCGAAAATCGTGGTAGAACCAAGAAATATGGAATTCCTCATGGAAAGGTAAATCGAAATAGCAGAATAAATTTTCTCTTCTCTTACGAGTCTTCACTTTTACGAAAATAAACTTTAAATATTAATAGAGTACCCGTCCACCTCTGACCAAGGATCGACTTACGGTGTTTGCTACAGACTACCATTTCTACGGGTAGTACAGGTAATATGATTGCAAATACAATAATGTAATGAATTTAGTTTTACATTGGAAATCAGCCCCCTTCCGGATTTACCGTACACTTCGTCCCACCCAGTATACAATCGTACGGTTGTTTACGAAAATTTCAGAACTTTCCCCGGCTAGTAAAACAAGTCACCCTCGGCGCTGAAGAAAATCATAATACATGGGAAAGGGTGCGCGCGATTCGGGGACAAAGTCTGATACGCAAGCAAACTACCGAGTCTCTTCATATTATTTCTTGTATTATCAGCCCCCAGTGCTTTCCGACTATATAGATAGCATCCCTAGACGATATCAAGGAACGACCGTCCCCCATCCCCAGCCCCGTCCATACCAAAGACCCTACCGAGCCAAAGCAACCTAACCTCAATTCGTTGAGACAGAAGTCCTCGAAGCGATCAGAAAAGTCAGAAAGGGCTATAGAAGACGTGTACGCGTCCAGGATGGTCCGAACTCATCCCCTAAGACCATATCTGAACCCGTATAGCATTCAAAGGCACCATATGTCTCCCGTAAGTTGGCAACATCCAAAAGAGGGATAACGTGAATTTCCAAACTTTCTCTCCCGGAAGCGCAAGGGTCAGAGAGTCAAGTATAAAAATAGAGGTCTTTTCAAAAGTTACTATAAACAGTGGTCGTGTTCCTTGGCGCGTCAGGTGGGATAGACAGTAATACAAAATTGAGCCCACAAAATACACAATCGCCCACGACGACCTCCAGTCTCCACCAACAGACCCGCCATTTGCGATTACTTGTGTCCTGACTTAAAGCCGGATTCACAGTTACGCGATTACTCATACCCATAACGCTTAGCCGAGCGAAGCTTACGAAACGATGTTAAAAGTTTGAACGATCAAAGCCCAGCTTCTATAAATAGAATTGGCAGAGAGCGACGCGAGCCGCACCACTTAGCGTCCGAATGGTTCGACCTGCAGGAAAAACATTGCCGAGGCGTGACGTATCCAGAAAAGTTCGCATGTAAATTTTCGGGTGACGTAACATCCGGTCGCGATGGGCGTGGCTAGGATATTCACGGGACAGCACGGAATGGATTTACATACGTGTAATAGACATTGGTAGGGAAACGTGGAGGGAAGATGTGTATCTCCCCCCCGAGAAGGCTTGGCGGCCGCGAATGAATTCCCGTGGGATAAATCTTCCTGTCGTTTCGCAAAAGGAAACCGGAAACAACGTCCGACAGTCTGATTCGTGCGACGGACATAAAGCGTAACGTGAAATTGGCCTGGGTCGCGTGCATTGTAAACCCGCTCGAGGAGGAACCTGCCAAGAAGGACAGGAAGAATGCGGTGACGCGCCAGGGAATCGTCCTTAAGATGGAGAGACAGGAAGATGGAGAAAAAGAAAACACTAGAGATACGGTCATTTCGCATCTTTGAAAATAACACTGAACCGACCGGTCGTTGTATAGAAATCGGTAAACGCACGTACGGAAGTGGCGCGTTGCGTCAGACCGGAAGTAAAAATGAACCTACTGTCGAGCGAAAGAGTAACGCACTCATCGTGAAGGTAGTGCGAGATACCGAGACATAGTTGACCGAGTGGTAGCAGCCATTGAAACCAGTACCCAGGTGAACCGGAAGTGTTCTGTGATCGAGTCGGGTGTAATGTCGCTGATCGATAACAAGGACACGGGAGAGAACCGGAAGTAAGAAGGTACGTAACAAGCGAGTGGCTTCAACGCAGAGTGTTTATCCACGTGTGCCAAGTGCGTAGGGGAGGTAAGACGTGTTGAGCGAAGAAAAAAAAAAGATTCTCCACGTTGCCAAGAAGGTTACGACGAGCGTCAATGAAAAATCGATCGCCCAGTTGTAATTAGTGTAGGTGTAATTAGCCCGTTGGCTAATTAGCGCGAGTAGATCGAGAGAACGAGAAAAAGGAAGAAGAGAGAGAGAGAGAGGATTGTTACTGTTTACGGTTTCGCGCGAGCCGAACAAAAGGCACGGGATGTCATGAACAAGAAAAACTTCCGAAAGCGCAGCCGCGGCGAGTTGTGAACGAGGAAAATTATGAACGAACGTCGTTACGGGAATTAGTGGTTGAGCGAAATTTGTTTCTATAACTTTTAATAAATGCATAATTTAAAGAAAATTTTTTATTTACGTTTCTCAGCATGCAAACTACCGAGCTGTACTTTTGATCTTTTTCTCGCGACGGGACACGCTTGTGTCTACCGGAAGTTAGGGGACGACGGGAGGCAGAGGCGGGGTAGAGAAATAAAATAGGGACGAAGTGGGAGAAATAAAAAAAGTAAAAAAGGTACATACACATCGAATAAAAACAAACATTAAAATACATTAGTCGGCCATTACGAACGGCTAATTTATATGGCAACCCCTTAGCGGTTGTACCACCCTTACGGAAATCACTATCGCTCCGTTGATGCACCCGGTTGGAATTTTTGAGAGTCCGTGTAAAAGTCCAACCCTTTGAATATTAATGACTCCTAGGATTCCAGGGTGGAAGGCAAATGTTAGCCAACCCTAAAGAAAAATTACAATTAAAATTAATTGGACGTTCGCAAATAAATATTCAGACCTCCCGTCGCATAGTCGGACTTCAGTTTAATGCACAAAAAATTAAATATAGGCTGACCAACGTAATAAAATTATTACCACGTGCAGGCGGGCGTACGTTATTTCGAGGTCGGTAAAGTCACTTTCTTCCTTAACCACTCCGAAAATCCTACTGCTCGAATAACCTTAATTACTACATCGGTACGTATTCACTGCCGTACTTTGATTTCGTAGAAGACACAGCGCGCGCCGTGCCGTACCGAGCAGAAGAGGAGCGGTAAAGAAATACGAGGAAAAGTTCTCACCGAAGAGACCAAAGAGATCCCAGAGAGAAGTAAGAGGACGGGTTTCCATTCCGCGAACGGCGGAAGTCGTCGCGTACGAAAGGGACCGTCGGATGCGTTGAATTTCAAATAGTTTCGCGACAGCAACGTGTGTCTTTCTTTGCTGAGGACTCGCCTTTATCGGACACACACGTAAATAGTACGCATACACTCCACACCACTCTAGGCACTGCCAAGCACGTACTGGAGTCTCGTGTGTACCACATAGTGCACGAACATACGTACACGTATGACCATGCACGTACCTGGACTATATATATGTATATCGCCATATGAAGTTAGCCTGTCCATTGGATTCCTATAGTAAAACCACCTGCGGGCGATACGTAACTACGGGAATAGTCGTATACGTAATTTCGCGGAAACGTCACAGATATCTCAAGAAAAAAAAAAATTCAAATTACATCGAGACTAAGGTGTCACGAGGTGGCACTAAAAAAATTTTTTTTAAATACGTAAAAATAGCGTAATGTAAATATACAAATTTGGATCGACATTGGAAGGATAAAAAAATTCATCCAAAAGAACCGCCAATATCCAAGGGGGGATGATGGGTTATCGTGAAAGAAAGTTGTAAGAGAAAAGGGTGTCTTTACACCTATCGAAGGATCAATGCGAAAGGTGAGTTTGGATTTATCGTTCACAGATAAAAATATGGCGCGCGGGTCATCGATATCAATCGTAATAGCCAAGCGTGAGAGGACAGAAATTCGGGGGGAGGGGGAAAGAAGAGTTAAAAAAATAAAGTGTAAATCCAAAGAAAAATTTGGAAAAAGTTACACAGACTTCAAGAGAACTCGATGCTCCGCTTGATATATCCACGCCTAATGATTGTATAGGGATTATCGAGAGTACACGTTATTACGTAATATGCATCGTCACACAGCTATAAGATAACCATCGTTTATCCACCGACAAGTACATAGCAAACGAAAAGTACATAACAAAGACTTGATTTAGTATTGGTCAATAAACAAGCTCAATCAAAGATTCGGGAAAATTGATATAAAGGATTACATTATTTGTATAAAAAAAAAATTATTAAAATTATTTGTAATTTTTGAGTCAATCAAAGGACTCTACTATTGTAGAGGATCTAGGAGCATACGTTAATCAGTCAGTGTCACTAGTGGCAGGCACAGTTCTGTTAGTTCGGCCTTGACCTGTACCGCCGTCCATTTCTTTTATATACCCTGGCCTCATTAGTTAATCATTTTCCGGTTGAACGGGGTGGAAGCGGCAGGGAAAGGGGGAGTGGTTGTCCTACGCAGGGTCTACAAAAAGGGTTGTAGCATACAGGGTTAGGTGATTACTGGTTTAAAACTACCAGTAGTAGGTACGTATCCCGTATCTAGGTAGACTTAAGCCCCGTCCACATGACGGGACGGTATAAATACGCAATACACATGGTTTGGCTTAGTGTAACGGGATTTTGCGATAAATCTTTTGGCTCACGCTCGGGCGTTAAAAATTAACCCCTTGATACTTGCCTGCAGGTATAGAAAGTTGATCATGGGTCGTGACCGAGGGGGGGTGACGCGGGTGCAGGCGTTACGTCGATTTATAGCCGACAGCCAAGGAATATAGAGTTAACCGCTTTTGACAAAATAGCCAGAAGCCTGTATATATGTATAACTGGTTGACACAAGTTATCTCGATGTCTCACGGATAGATGGCACTGCGAGCGTTCTTACCTGTAACAAAAAAAAGGCGGGAAATTTAAATGGGTTAAAACACAAGACTCAAAATAGTGCATTGTGCTATTAGGGAGGAAAGTGCGTGATTTTGGCCGAGTGCGAGGTTTGCTGCCGGAGGAAGAGGTAAAAATCCACTCCTCCTGTGTGACGTGTAATACTTTTTATCCGACTATTTTCAAAACAACCATGTTTTTATGCCTGCAACGGCACAAAGCTATAATATATAGGTGTAGGTCATAAAAGCTATTGAATCTAACAGCAGAAATATGATATTGTCGCAAATAATATATTAAGAATCGGGTCCAGAGCGGAGCCCCGCCGGAGGGGGGGTTCCAGAGGCGGAGCCCCCCTATTGCAAAAAAAAATTATTTAAGTAGCTCGAAGTCGAAAATTTACTTATTCGAATCATTGATAGCTCACGAATTAATTCAATGATACCGAATTAATTTATGATATTTATTGCTTATTCAATCAGTCATTCGATAATTCAATTATTAACCGGAACAATGAAAATTATCCATTAAAAATATTTGGAAAGTTTACAAAGAGAGGCCTTCGTTGGGTAAAACGAAATTTACATCTAATTTTTTTTCTTTACAGTTTTTGTTCTTCGCGCAAAAATCACTTTTGCCTAGAAATTTACTATTTTGCCCGCAAAATTTACTTTTTTTGCTCGCAAAATCACTGTTTCGTTTCTCTGGTCAAAAATTGATTACTCTCCGCCCGCGTTGCAGTGATGGAATATGGTTATTTTATCGTAGTCTGTTGAAAAAGTATATACTTCCAAATTTCTTTTTCAGTGTCGTTTTTTACGCTTCGTCCGGACTAGACAAAAGCACCGGCATCGCTTTAAAAAGAAATACATCTTCACGTTGCACATTCATCCTAGAAAATCACAGTCCATTGACAGAACGAGCAATTTACAATTGTAAAGAAAACGCAGAGTTCAGGAAGGCTGTAACGATTCTCCACGAGACGAGGATATAAAAAAAGTCGTGCACTGTCGACGGGCTGCGAGACCAAACGTCGCCGATAACCCTAACTGTCAAAAGCATTAGTAGTATCACGCACATCGGACAAATCGTCATCGCGACAAAGCAAAAACAATCGTCAGATACGATTCGATAATATACCGTGACATGATTTTTTTATTAAATGAAAAACTGAGATTGATTTTGAAAAAAAAAACTCAATCCCAAAGGACATTAATATACATCAATCATGTCTGTCTAAACAGATAGCGAGCGTCATTCGAGCACGTGACTGGAGCTTAGAGAATAATTCAATCCCTCGCGGGGCCAGGTGTAATTGGAACATGTAGAGACCAACACACACTCGCCGAATAAAGACATTCATCACTTGTCCTAAGGGAGAACATCAGGGAAGGCCGGATGTCGGCTATGCGCTGATTCGAAGGATGGTTAAGAGACACTGGCATCAAATCGTAGGGCTTCCAAGGTGAGAGTGGGGCGATAAGCCTAAGGGGGCCGGGATCTGCCGCGTGGACGTTACCCCACATTGTTTTCCGCGGATTTGGAAGACTGAGAGAGAGGAAAAAAAAACAATTTATTCGTCCAGTCAATATTTATACAAGGGCCGTGCCGATGGGTCATTTATAACTGGCTGCCGGGTAAAAATAATGATAAGCGCCAGGGGCGAAGGTTGGGCACGGGGTTGGGCTGTCATGGAATTGTCGAGAGAGAGAAGATGATCGCGCAAGAGGACGGGAGGAGGGATGAAAGCGAGGGTGGGTAAGAAAGAAAAGAAAACAAAAAAAAACAAGGAAATGGGCAAAGAAAAATTTCAGGGGTTAGGGGAGTGGATATTTAAAAAAAAAAAGCAAAAAAAAATGATCGTTAATCTCTGCAACTCGATTTTCCGTCATTATTTTGTTGCAACAAAAAAAATACATGATACAAAAAAAATGCAAATAACGCGTGTAAGGGTCTTGTCTCGAAGTAATCATTGAAGAGAAGATTCGCCTTACGAATATGAATATTCCAAGACGTAAGAAGAGTTACAAAGAAAAAAGGCTACAAAAAATTGGTCAGCGATCCTCGAGAGAGCCGCAAGAGTTGCGTACGAGGTTAAACGAGAACTCGCTGAAGAGTTGCAGCAGTCGCGCGTAATCGTTTATCTAGGAAGCCTCGAAGTTCCAGGACCTTTTCTTTTTGTTCCCCCTTGGAGCCACCGCGTAGTCCCGGCAGTCGTATAAGGGGCGTAGCACGGTGGATCGACAAAGGGAGCAAAAGGGGCGCCGCGCGTAGAGCCCCTATTTAATCGTGATTAACGCGGCAAAGGTCAGAGAGCTCTGAGAAATAAAATTAAAACGAATAAATACAGCGCACTGCGGTATTCGGCGCATTCCCAGGGGGTGGTTGCACACGTTACCCGCCACCCCTGGAATAGTTTCTCCTCTCCTACCATCCTGAACTTCCAAGCCCTGGGCCCCACCCCCTGTCGGCAAATTCACCGTTGCGCATATGCGCGTATCGTACTTGGTGCTTTTAATGGATAAAGAACAATTTTCCACGGGATGAAATTGATTATTGAAGCGCGCTCGAAAATTTATATATTTATATGTACCCTCGTAGGATCCTCACGCTTCTGATTATACAGATACGATTTAAAATCCGGTCAGCTTTGAAGTGAAAGGAACGGGTATTCCAATTAGCGAGGACTTCGTGGCAAGCGGACTAGCATGATTCGACGTGGGATAGTTGAGCGACGAAAGGGCGTAATCTGGCTTTCAAAATTATGGTAGGTATTACGGGATCATTATGAAGCAATAGCTATGTCCAGGAATAGTGTATAGAGGAGTCCGCTGGGGCTAATGGCGTGTAGACGGTTAAACGTCACGGTCGTTCCTGCCCGCGAAATGGACCCGATACACGTATGGGAATGAGCGGGCATACCACCGCAGAGTAATAATGCAGCAATGAAATTTGAAGTAACGTCTACGTCACATGTGAGTATTTGGCATAGATAGAACATGTTAAATGTGAGCTTGAAATCGGATGACTGGAAATTTTTGAAAAAAAAAAAAAACGTAAAAAAGGATATGTATGCCGCGTGATAATTTTAATAAGAGAGAAACTGACGATATCTTCTTTCCAGATGAGAGCCACGTGTTTACTGACAATAAAATTGTCCTCCCAGTGTCACCTACGTGAAGTTAGCCCCCCACTTTTCGAAACAAAAATTTTTGAGATATGTTCCAGATTGTTCTACGATTGTTCT
>JARQTI010000698.1:0-120389 GCA_030142655.1 Trachelus tabidus
CCGAGATACAGCCTCCCAAAGGTGTAAATGTGTAAATGTAAAGGGATTTTTTCAAAGTGGCCCTATCGCAATCTAACATATGCCAGTCTCTTCTATGGACTATTCTAGATTTCTACATTAACGTACGTTAGAAAATTTCAACGAAAAAGCGCTAAACCCAGCCGTTTCCGAGATACAGCCTCCCAGAGGTGTAATTTCGATGATTTTCAAAATTTAAAAATTAAAAATTGAAGGAGTTTTTCAAAGTGGCCCTATCGCAGTCTAACCTATGCCAGTCTCTTCTATGGACTATTCTAGCTTTCCCTTTCCGAGATACAGCTATTCAAAGGTGCAATTTCAAGTAGTTTCAAAATTCGAGAATGGACTGAAGTCTCCTATGTAACCGTATGCTTTTCAAGATAAGAAATATTAAGGCAGGATGTACAGACTAAATAAGAACGTCGGGTAACATACGGCTGAGCTAAAGACTAACTAAGCGAATTAATTTTTTTTGTGGAAGGTAGATTGATAAAGGAAAAGAAAAGTCAAAATACGGATAATTGGCAAAGATGGAATGAAAAATAATGGTAGAGAAAATGGAGTTTAGCAGAAAAGGTGTGTCGAAGCATAAGGCAAGAGAAGGAGGAAAAGGATGCTGTTATGATGGAATAGAGAAAGAGAGAGACAGAACTCAATCGTACACTGGGATTTTCGCAGAGGGTTAAAGAACATCAACTTGTATAAGTGTTACAAGGTAATGTATTTGAAAAATGCAATAAGGATACAGTATACAAAGTACAAATGTACAATACATACATATATGGCTTGCGAAAGATTAGCAATGACAGTACCATTAGAGATATACTACATGTATCACTGTAATATATTATAATATTCGCGTTGTACATTTTATGCACTACCATTTAGAACTTTTCTTTTTCCAAAGTACATTTTAAAGACTTGTAGTTTTTAAGGATATATTAGGAGGAGAATGATGGAGACATAGGAAGCAATAGGGAATAGCAGACAGATAAGATGTTGCTGAAGGGGAAAAGAGGAAGACTGTTAAAAAGAAAAAGTGAAAAAGAGTGATAGTTAGGACTGAGGAAACAAGGAGAGAAAAAGATGCGTAAGCCGTATGCATGCACGAGGACCAGATTATTCTGGAAGAGTGCCAAAAGTGAACACTCGCAAAAGTAGGAAAAGTAAGAAGGTTAAGGAAACGAAACGGGCCCCTCCTCGCCCGTTTCCGTGGGGTCCTGCCTCTCCACAAGGGAGCTACGACCTCTCCGAGTGTGTTTATTTTTATTGAGGAAAACCCCCTAAAATTGACACTCCCAGTACTTCTTAATATGTTTTGCGAGAATTTCCGATTTCTAAAAGTGTTAATATTTTACTTTATTAATTTAATTCATTATTTATTGTTCCAAACACTTAATTTATTAATATTTCGATTTGAACGTAATTTATTTTCGATATTCTACAATTTCAATTCCATCTTTATCTACTCCGTATATTCTGCGAGATTTCGATTTAGTCTCAATTTTATATTTTTAATAAATTTTGAAAGTAAATCAAAATCAAATTATATTTAATAAAAACGGAGGTGCTACACGAGTGTCAATTTGGCGATACATTTTCTTAAAGTGAGTAGCGGAGAATCCCTGCCCGCGAAGCTACGCGTTCCTGTTCACGTTTAGCTCGGCTACGATGGAATTCGCTTTGTCGACGGAGGCGATGATCACAAAATCCTATTTCCAGAGACTCGCTACTACGATTTAGCGCCATGATTTTTGTATTGCCTAAAACCGTAGCGTTGTGTATCTCCCTACTCATCTCTGCCACCACACGGTTAGACTAAAAAATAATTTATTTATGGTTAAAACGAATAATTCCCCTAGCTAGAAATTCACTATCCAGCTTGCCGTCAGATGTAGCCGAAGTGACTTAAAAGAGGAATGCTATTGATTGTATTGATTAAAAACATTATAACAGTTGGTCAGTAACCAATGATGTGCTTATATTACCCAACTGCTAGTATGTTAAGTCAAATGTGGAAATTTCGCTTCATATTGAATTTTAGTTACCTCAAACTTGCAGGTTATCACTCAGTATCATCTGTAATAAAAAGAATTTAAACATAAAACTCAAGTTGTGAAGTAAATTATTGTACTGGTAGTATAGCTACAATTTGAAAATCAAAATATTAATCGGAAATCAAATATCGTAATGCAATAATATATTAAAATCATTTCGTAAGTTAAATCCTATAGTTTTACAATGATGAAGTACCTTATACGCGACCACGTTCAATTTCTTCAAAACTCCAATTCTTTTTACATCTGAATTAAGCAATTGTGCAGTAGGAACGTCTTCAGCATATTTTTCATATTAATTGCTACATACTTATATATTATAGATATAATACGACAAAAAATGTTTTATATAAGCGCCGTTATTTTTCTTTAAAGTATCCTGTTAGTTCCTTTCTCTAGCAATTTACCTTCAATTGCAATATATGATATAGTATAATACTTCGTGCGGCCTTCATTAAATAAGAAAGAGTTGTTACGTTATGCAATGAAAAATATTTAAAATTCTCCATATCAGTCGTAGCGAATAAGTCTTTGATTCTGCATCAATCTGATTCTACTGTTCTCAGAAATGCCACTACCAATTGCATATTTGACGCGCAAGGAATCTATATCGTCTTGTCACCGTTTACACAGGTAAATACGAATGAAGTACTCAAATCATGATATTCAATTTAGTTATATTTTTGTTAAATTTTCACAGTTTGTGTATTAATACGGTAGCTAATTTTTAAAATGTTCGTTTTAGTCCGCATTTAAGCGACGAGGAGAACAAAGCGATATATGGAAAGTGCAATAACTTTTGGGGACATGGACACAATTACACTGGTAATATTATTAATAATCTTCTTAAATATTATTTCTAAGTCATTTTAAACAATTTTA
This sequence comes from Trachelus tabidus, assembly GCA_030142655.1. NCBI lineage: Eukaryota > Metazoa > Arthropoda > Insecta > Hymenoptera > Cephidae > Trachelus > Trachelus tabidus. The sequence goes on from JARQTI010000698.1 coordinate 2,958, forward strand.
GTGGAGGTCACTGTTCGTGGCCCAGTTGATCCCGCAACCGGCATGGTAATGAACATCGCGGATTTGAAAGTATATATGAAAAGCGTTCTCATGGATCAGCTTGATCACAAGAATTTGGATAAAGATGTTAGCTACTTCAAAAATGTTGTATCAACTACCGAGAACGTTGCCATTTACATTTTTAATGAATTAAAAAAGGAAATGCCCAATCCACATTTATTGTATGAAGTGAAAATATTTGAAACTGATAAAAATATTGTGATTTATAGAGGAGAATGAGCATCAAATGAAAAGCTCTCCCAGTGTTGAAAGCATTCCAATATTTATAATATGAATTCAAAATTATATGCATTTGTACATAATTTAAAATTTCAATTACCCATATAATTTTAATAAAGTTATACATTTTGACGTTTAATATGACAATAATCACAGATTGATACAATATACATGGAATATATATGAATACTTTTTGCTTAGAATTATATATAATCAGTTATCACTCATCTAATACTCTCAAATAATTTTTCTTAAAAAATTTCATCTTGTTTTGCCTACCTGGTCATAAAGAATAATCTAAGTATACCACCATGCTATAAAATATTAATTGATTATTATTTTCTATATTGTTAGTAACACTTTAAACTGTAATTAATAAAAAACTACCGACTATATTATATCCTATTGTATGTATTCTAATATATTTTCATGTACCAATGTTAATATTTTTATATAAGTGGCATATTTCTTCATAAGCAGGGTCTCTTCTTTTAAAGCTTATGTATACTAAATACATTTATACAAAATACATGTATATTTTTTAGCCTTTTGCATCAGTCCTATTACAATTATTCAATACAACCCCAGTTGTTCTTATTAAAATTGAATCTTGACTATCAACAACCTAGAAACCTTTGCTCACGCTAATCAAATCACGTTAAAAATCAAACTTTGGTCTGTTTGGCGCCGATATAAATCACAATAATAATTCTGTCTCCTACTGAATTTCTTAAAGAACAGATAGTAAAAGATAATAAAAATATTAGTTGTAGCTACCGAAATTGGCTACATAAGTAGACATCATTAAAATTTCTATATCAATTATAATAAAATGCATACAAGATTTTTGCATTTTAAAGCAAACCAAGCAAGTAAATTCTTAAGTACTGAATTCTTAGGTAGGCTAGTCTAGAGTTCACAAAAGGTTTAAATCATTATAATACTTATATGCGAGATCAATAAAAATCATTGAGATATGTCAGAGGTCTATTTTAAAAAAACTCACAATTATGATGACATGTACGCAAGTGATAACTAGCATACTATTATCAATTTCCGTTTAAAAGATTACAAATTATATTATTTCTGACATCTAACTTTCTCTGTAGAAATAATAAATTAGCTATTTTGCTCCAGATTTAATTCAAAATAATCAAAGAAAGTCTAAGTGCAGATATAATTGTGTTTGTATTACAATTAAAATGAACTATAACTGATGAAAATGTTGAACAGCCTTTCAATATTATGAAATTTGTTACAGTGTGCTTCTCTTTTAAATCATTATTATGACATAGAGATTCAGTCATTTAGTTGATTGCAAAGCAATCATGTTGCACATTCAATGTAGATCTTTTAACTTATGAATGACATTGGATATAATGACCTTGATCTGCTACATATTATAGAACCAAATCACGTTACAAGTGTAAATGCACCATACATAAGGACTTCGAATCGCACGTCCACAACCTTATCTGACTAACATTGCTTGTTATATATTTGTATTGTAGCCTTTAATGTAACTTTTGATAGTTACATAAGGTATGCCAAGCTCAAAGTCATCTCGCGGCCAATACCTAAGGACAGGAATTTGCTGAGGTTTCTCTTCTTTCACAGAAAAATAGGCAAATAATACCGCTGCCGTATAGCTGGCAATAAAGATAAAGAGATGCCATAAAGCATGGAGATAAGGAAAGTTGAGATTTAACCAGGTGTCACAAAATAGACGATCATTTAACCAGCAAGCAACGGCAAGGATCCAAACGGCTCCACATCTCAAACCCAATCGATAAACTCGTACAGATCTTGTCCTTTGATAAAAATGAATAACATCATTCCATGTATAAATTTGACATATATAATATTGTTATCAATTTTTTGGCTATTCAAATAAGTTTAAATGAAATGAGGTCACATGCATTTTACATGTAAAGAATTAGCTGCTTATTATTAAAAATTCCAAGATAATGTATTTGCAACAGATGAATAGACCTCCTTTATTAGCATGTATTTTCCGTAAATATTTGCAAATATATAATAAAGAGTCACTGTACTTATGCTACATAAAAAGTAAAAATTTGTTTACCTTTTTAATTCGATGATCATGAACCCAAATGCTGGAATGCCAAGAATCATCAGTGCAAATGCGTTAACAGCTGGATGTATCAGAGCTAATCCTGTGCCAATCAGTGTTGGCAAAATGTTGAACAACGAAAACCATTTTCGATTGTTTTGAAATATATTGGGAAAATATCTTCTTGGAAAAAACATGCAGAATCCTGCCATGTATACCCATAGAATCGCTAGCTCATCCAGCAGCTGCCCTGTAATAAAAAATGTTTTTAGCTGTAAAACATATGAGGAATACATGTTATATCTTGGTAGTTTATAAAATTGAATCGTACCTATGAGTGACAACGTTGCATGAAAATATGCACTGCTTAGGCCAACAACCATCATCAAAAACCAAATTACATGGATGCCAGGATTAACAAATCTTCCATAATCTCTGAAAAGATGCATGAGGACTGGTGGAAGTAATAGAAAAACCACATTGCTAAACTGTAAAGAAAATATAATAACATTGATTAATGAAGATTTGAAAGTGAACAAAGACTTTGTCTTAATAATAATAACAATGTATCCCTGTTGTTCAAAACTATAAAAAAAATTTGTTAGGACAACTCAGTCCTTTGAACAATGAAAATCGATGACCCATTTTTATAAAAGAAATAGTGACTGAAAGGCAGTCAGCCATAAAAAAGTAATGGTGCGTACTAAGAAAGCCTTGATCTTTGCATAACAAATAATGAACAATAATTAGTGGAACAGTAATGACACTAAATTACGTCATGAAATCAATGTGCAATTTGAAAACACTATTTACACAATTTTACATTTTCAAACATACTATTGTAAAAAATATCAGTTCAAAATCTAACATGCATAGACACAGTCACATCATGAAAAAATAACCGCTAATTTGTGAGCAATAAATAATACAAAGAGTATAAAAATAATGTAAGATAGAAGTATTTTTTAAGATCCCTCTGACATGCATTATACCTATAAACAAAGTCTGGATCCTTGCTAAAACAGTTATGAAAAAATTTTATGCTATATGCTGATAACAGAACAAAGAAAGGAAAGCATTCTCATAAAGTTATCAACGATACGAACCGTATTCATAAATTCAGCAATGCTGGGTGATATACTGTAATTTCCTTCACACCAATCAACAGGAGAACTTCCAGGTTCAAAAGGTTTCCACATTTTAATTCAATTATGTATTAAGCGTTCGGTAATTTACGTTCTATTGTTCTATTGTTATTACACCTAAGCAAACTATTGGTCTGTTTCGATGCCGTCAAATAATATGTGTTACTGAATCGCAAGAACGTAGTTGGCAAAAAAAAAGTATTTCCACCACTTTAAACTTGATTATCCGTGCGTGGTTAAAAGGTTGAATACAAAGAATGAAATCAACAATTGAACGTAGTAAGTTTACGTGAAGCTTACAGTCGCAGCACTCACTTCAATCTGTCATACGTTCTTTGTTTTGTTTGACCATCAGCAAGATGTCAACGCAGCTGGTGGCGGCGGTGGTGGGGTAGCAAGAGGAAATTTGCCATTCTTCTGTCGCAATATAACAGCTGACTCACATGATAAGAATGAGTATCTAAATAATGGCAAACGTTAATTCATAAGGTCGAGGAGCTCCTAAACATTATTACAGATGTGCGTCTACAATAATGCCCTACTTTCCACCGATGCATAGACAATGTTTCTGTCGGACGAGAGTTAAAATTGGTTAAAATACATACATCGTGTGCATACTAATAGTGTATAAATATATAGATGATATGTACGTGTAGTTCATTATCAGCGCTACGTTAGTGGATGGAGTGTGATGGAGTGGAAACAGGCCTAAGTACGAAAAGTTCTTTGTCAGACTGCATTTTTACTGCAGAGTGCGCTAATGTCCTAAATTTTCGCAAGGCAAAGCGGAATCAGCAACAGTTCTACCACAAAGCTGATACGTTGTATAACTTTAAGTAGTTACTTATCAGAATAACCTTACGAATAAGTGGGCGTGGAGTTAGTTTATTAATTTTACTTCACCATGGGGGATAACTAGATGATTGCATCACACGTTAATATAAACCTACAACAGTCTTTATTATGATCCATATTTTTTGTGGTGTTTTACGCATCAACGTACATATCTTCATATAAATAAAAATAAGAATATAATTTGTATTATCATACATTTGTGTATATAATTGCCATAATGTAACAATGAATAATTGTGTTTAATATTTAGATTTGTACAACTGGATACCGGTAGCACTTCTCTATGATTTACTTAACTGACATTACAATAGGTATGGAATATCAGTATAAGGATATCAAGGTGTTTCCATTTGCGATTCGTTCAGAATGACAATTAAATTGCGCCTCGAATTATGGAACATAGTAATTTTATGAGCGCACAAAGATTTATAGACACTTCAATATATATATTTATATATATATAATCCCTACAAAAATCATCGTGCAGTTTTTTTCGTTGTTATCGGATTAATTCAATTTGCAAACTCTACCTGTTTATCCACTGACTCTCAGACTTTTAACGTACAATTCCAATTGCTGTACCATTCATTTAATTATACAATAACAAATTAATTATATTCGCAGGAATAGAGAGCGTGTAAGACGCCTTCTTTCAGGAAATTTAAAATTGTGTGCCATTCATGTGAAGTTTACCTAACGTACACCGCATGGGATGCGCATTCCTTTGAGTTAAAAAGAAAGAACTGTATGAAGTTCAATGACTTCACTTTAAAATACGATAGGTTTGTCTTTGCATTGATCAATGCAAAAACTGGTAAAGCGTTTCAAGAACTTTGGATATTCTCGTTTATACACAGCACGCAATACAGATGCTGGAGCCCAGCCACCAGGATTTACTGTAAACCGAGTAAAGCGAAATTACAATACCACCCTCGACGTTTATTAAACTAAATTTATGAATAATGTGTATGATACGTACCTACAGAGCAGTATGTTATTTTACAAGTAATATCCTCTCTCTTAATCCGTTCTCCTTCCTTCGGTGGATCAATGAAAGTTTGGCAGACTAATGATACTGATAAATAAAGTCTGACACACTTTCCGGTGTTTGCCTGTAAAAAAAGAAATAAGAAACACTGTCAAACTGATTTCACAGGATGATTCATGTTGCCTTTGTATCAAAACTAACTGGATAGTCCGGAAGTTCAGTGCTGTGGTTGCAAACGATCCAAAGATCATGAGCATCCGGATCCTGATCATCCGACACTCTACGTATGTGCGACCAAAACAATGAATCTCTCTGTGTGGCCGGCCAAATTCGTTTATGGGTCTGAAGGAAAATTAGTGTGTCGTTCGAAATGTTTTCGACAACTGTCATGTCCTCCAAGGTCGCTTCCCAGCCACTTCTGTATTCTGGACTAAAGAAGATGTTGCAGACTTCATGGCCCGTTACACCTTTCACCACGTGACATGCTTTCAATGGATCAACCACAAGGCCATCAGCCTCCTCCTCTCGTCTGTACATCCTCATGTCGCCATCCTCGGCAAAGAGTTGCCAACCGCCGGCGCCACCGACTCCAAGACGTGCGTAATGCAGTTGCTCCATCGTCACCTTTTCTATCTGTAATAACATATGCGTAACGTATGGGAAAGATATATGCATCATTTGAAAAAACTCTAATGTACACATTACGTAATTTTAGAAACAAATAATATAGGAGATACTTCTCAAGAGCTAGAACTGAAACACGATAACTCTAATGGACAAAATGAAACTGTATTCATAACATCTGGGCAATATATTTCAATCACTGTTGCTGCAAAGTCTCGTACAATTACCTCAGGCCAAAGTCTGTGCTTAACTGCTGGAGTTGCTACACTCGATGGTAACGAAACAGATTTCTGCTTCAAACGATCCCTCAGCTGAAGATCCTCATCGATTTTGTCCAGTCCAGTTTCCACCGCATCGTAAAACTCTTCGTCGCAGAGTGCGCTGTGCGGACCTTCCTTGTAAAGGCAAGATTCATAAACATTTTATTTTCTTTCGTTACAAATTATTTGTTCAATGACATTACTGCACGGATATGAATGACATTGATAAAATGATGATAAGACGTGAATTTTGGCGAATGATTCGTTAAACCATTAATAATGCGTACAGTTACACAGTAAAATGAATTTAATATGAAGGGTCCAATGCTTTTTTTTTTTAAGTGGTCATGCCAATTATCGTAACACAACATTCCTGTTGATTAGTATCCTTGAGAGTATTATTAGTGAAAATGTTTAATAGACAATATATAAATAAAATAAATAGCTCTAACGAATAATTAACTATTCACGATTCACTTGAATTTCATATGTGACATATCGTACAAAATGCATATTATTCAACATATAAATAAATACAGTTAATTCGGCATACGTCCCGTCCATTACAAGACAACTGTCAGCTGTGTACTGAAACACGAAGTGGAAATATCAAACAGAATGAACATTGTTTTGCTTACTGTATTGCTTTTGTATTTTTCTGATTTGACTAGACACGAAGAACATTCTAATGAACTGATGACCTCTCACTGTATTATCAAACACCACGATTAATCTTAGCTGTAGAAGCAATGATTGGATATCTACCATAGCGCAGATTACATGACTCTTATTTAAAAAAAATATTCCTCGCGTGTAACTCTCCAGTACTCACTTTGAAAAACCTTGTCTTTATTTTCAATTTTCCCATGATGAATCGATAGACTTCAAAATTGTGTACACATGCGGCACGAGCAGCTGCGAAACCAGTGCGTCTCCCTCGAGCGTCAGTAGTTTACTGACGAACGTGAATTCTAGTCTCTGATTATTGAGTCAACCTCCTGTAGTGTGCGATAGAGTTAACCGAGTTTACCTTCCATTGCGATAATGTCTACCATACGTTGTGCAGCCACGAAGAGAGAACGTCATCGCAATAATATACTGCTCATAGTAATAAACCCAAATCATGCAATTTCAAAAGATAGAACTAGCGATATGTACAGTACAGCAATAAGGAATTCTAGTCTGTCTTTTAAATAATTTTTCACATGAATTGGGCTCTGCAGTGACCTTAGAATACTGATTATTAAAAAGAAAGCAATACCTGGACAGCACAAAAGATTATTGCTTGTAATTTCAGGCTACTTTAAAAAAATTATAGCAATAAAAATTCGATATACAAAATTAACTCCAAAACGACCAGCCAAATGGCTTGGATATCAAAGTTTATTTTGGAAACGAGAGTGTAATGTTTTATTATTTAAAACAAAATTTATGAAAGGTTTGCTCTTAATGTTTTCATCTTTCTTTGTTTAAAAATTCATAGAGTAAAAATTCTTTCTGGTATTGCCATATGACTTTAACAGATCATGAAGTTCGCAGGAACGATAAGTAATAATTGGAAAATAAATTAAAATTACGTTTTGAATGTTTGAGGACTGTACAATGTGTACAGTATAATCTATAATCTATTTGTTAAGAGCACTGCAGTGCCGTTGTCTTTTGACACGCGCGAAAGGCACGTGTTTTTCTGTCGATACATACGAGCAAGGAAAATTTACGGTCTTCTCTGTAAAAAAAATGAACATTTCCAGTAAACGAAATAGTGTGACCTTATCCAAGCACTAGACGGTCATACATTTGCCAACTGTTTCCATTACAACAGTTACATAATTTAATTGGTAGTCATATCCATTGGTAGGTGAAATTACCACATATAAATAAGCATGATCGCACATCAAGTCTTTACTAGATAGAAATCGTGTGGATACTTTCGCCGAGTCTATTAGATAATCAAAATATTTTGGTGTGTCATAATCATTGTAATATTGCTCAATTATTTAAATGATAAAAAGAAATTAAAATCCCGAAATGAAAATTAGTTTAATGATACGAAACTGAATTGGCAATGATTGTGTGTGCGTAGTGTATACTTAATACTTTTGCAATTATTCTTAAAATTCATGGCACGTCAGGTTGTGTCCTAAATGTCGAAAGGCTAATTGTTAGAGGACGCGATTAATGCATATGTGTAATCAACTGTATATATTTATACTGATAACGGAATCAAACGTCCATATTATAATATTGAATATGTTAGGATAAAGCGAGTAGAAGGTTTATGCCTAATATTTAGTTCCATTAATAAGATGATAACTATATAACACTGCTACGTGGAAAATTATTGATGAAAGTGACTTACCTCATAGTCTGGGCCGCCGTGTATAAGAACTCTTGGTCTTGGTGAGTCACCTTGACGAATAGCGATTTGATCTTTCAATGATTTGTATAATTCTTGGATTTTTCGCCTTTTTTCTATTTCTTTTTCCCATCTGCGACGCCATGCATCTTCACGTTGAGCCATCAAATCCAGACAATGTTGTAATGTTATTAACACTCCCTCACTGGTGGCCTTGAAAGTGATCGCTTCGCCTTTGAAATCCACGGATTGTTCGGCTGGATCAAAGGCTGTTTCGATTTTATTTTCTGTAACAATATCGTCGTTCGTGCAAACTGATATGTAATACACTACTGTAGGTATGGCAAACTCTGTTAGAGAACTGTTATAGGCTCATACAGCATAATCTAATTTTGTTATAATGTTATCACAGAACAAGTTACTTCATCGAGTAATCTACCCATATAATTTTTGTCTAACGCACTGAGGTTATTTTAACCATGATAATTTAAGTGTTGAACATATGGACATACCCTTATTTAGGCCATTCTTGGCATTCTCTGCACAGTTGTCAAAATACTTTTGCAATGTATCGATTTGCTGTACCAAGATGTCCTTGAAGGTTTCTATTTCAGCCAACTTTTCCTTTAGTACTCTGAATCCTCGTTTACTAAAACTACCACCACTTGCTGTCGATTGTGTGTTCGATACAAGCGAAACAGTACTACCATGACGCTTTAAACTATTCTCACTCCCATATCCAGATTCAGCCTATTACAGGAAAAACATACAATTGTATCAGAAGTCTGTATAAAATAATAATTATTAAATATACTTTAAATGCTTTAATTTATGGATCAATCAAGCAGATTTCAGAACTTTAGAACTCCAAAATAACAATTACTTTGTACGACTTCAAGACATCTACCCAACGTTGTTTTTCTTCAGGACTGTTAGCTCTTAGATACCACACCAAACAGTCATTTACAGATACATCAAATCTGCATTCATCAAATTCATGACCCTGTAAAGAAAAATCACTTCTAAAACTTGCATAATAAAAAAGAGCCATTCTCTTAATATTTCATAAAAATGTGAGGGATCCATCGAACCAGTAACATTCTTCGATGCCAGTGATTCACTCACAAAATTACTTTGCAGTTGACTACAAATTTCCAAGTGTGACATATTCACAGGTGTTCTTCCACCAACTGTGGTATTAAAGTACACACTTCATAGTAGTACCTTAATATCTGCCTTGTAAAGACTTATAGAGCCCCGACACCCAAACCCACTGTCCTGTTCAGATTTGTAGTAAGACAAAGTCCCGTTCTTGAGAACGATGAATCGTGATTGCCACCCGTGTATGTAGTTAGTCCATTTCGAGAGAATACCCTGAAGTTCAGGTACGACGACACCATCTGACTCTTCGTCGATATCGTTGCCATCTACGTCGGCCTCTGTAGATTCTACCTCTTCGCTATAACGCCGAACTTTCTCTGCCTCTTCAGCCATCCTTATAAATTAACGAGGAGTTCCACCTGCCGATTACTCCTAATAAAGTCAAGGCAATTCTGACATGCCCGAAGATGACTGTTGCTTATGATGGTCGTGCAACTGGTTAACGAGGGGGCGTCATCGAGATATCAATGGCCCACGATGACAAGATAATGTCGTTTGACAAGCGTCCGAAATCCTTATCAATATAATTTCACGGGTCCCAGCATCAGGTAGCGAAGCATCAGCCAACTCGATATATCAACAACAATAGCAATAGAAATCAACGTTATCCACGATCATCTACGATTCTTCGAAGCTGCACCAAAGCTCCACCCACTTGTTACATATATGTTTCGTCTATCGAGTTAAACCGCATCCTCACGTCATCGACGGACGCTGCTAACCTTTAGTATTCTATTTCTTGAAAGAGTAACTTTTAATTCGATCATTAATAATTCTAAATTTTGATGAATACTGATTACTACATACATTTTGTATATATTATCAATATATGAGGAGTTTTAAATTATGCTCATTTTAGAAAACTACATTATCGACTGTTGATGCAAATGCGTCATAAGATTTCGGTTTTATTTCCTGCCGCTAAGTTGCTATTCCACGTTACTGTGATAAGCTCAGCTTCTCGAAATCATTTGATATTGTCGCATCCGCCATTAGTGTAGTTCCCGGTTCTCACGTCGAGCAGAATATCGCGGAGGCGCTGCGATCTCTCGACCACGATTGTCGCATGCGACAATGTCGAGTAATTTCAAGAAAGAATAGAGTCCCAGAATTTCTTTTCATACTGTTACCTTTATAAAAATATAATAAGTGTATCATTGCAACGTCACGCTTAAATTATTCTTAAACGATAACCAATGAAATGATCATGCTTCCGATTGTGCAGCAGAACGAGACCGTTATTTTTACAATCGGCCCTAACATGGAGTACAGACAAAGAGTGAAAATGTATCGCGTAAGTATATTACACTGGTATATTAGGTAATACTGCATCAAGCACTTCTTCTTCAATTATATCCCTGCAACGAAAGGTCATCAAAATGTAAACGCAAATGCCTTTAATAATTCTTATAGTTGCCCCAATGTATACGGTTCATTTAAAACTTTCGTCATTCGTGCCAACTTGTCGTTAAATCTTTTTTATTCGTGTCGCTGAGGTCTTAAAGTGGAGTCTGTATTCTCCAATAATTACGTAGATATTTATTTTCCGTAATTTTACAGAAATACACCCAAAGAAGCAATATAAATGGTATCTTTAGGAAATACTTTAGCTCGTACAGAGAAACCGTATCGTATGGAAGAGGCATTAAGAAAATTGAAATTGACGCATCAGCTACACGTGAGTGACGTAAATATGACGAGTCCTAGATTCATTCGAGAGAATTTCTAGAAATGTAGTTAATTCAAAAATTCTTAAATTTAGAAATGAACGTTGTAAGAAGTTCTGGGCATAGTGATAAATAGGAATTTACATATTAATTTATATTGAGGCATGCCATATCCCTATATGAAATCATTTCAGCATTTCACTGTATTTAAAATTCTCACTGACTAAATTCCATAGAATAGTCACTATGAATCTGAACAACTTTGTAGTTTCCCATAGCAAATATCTCTTGGCTGTTTAACAAAGTTATTCCTCGCTTCATTCTCCTGCTGCACTGCAAGACGTTTAATGTCATTCACACGATTTGCGACAGATTAGACGAGAGTGCTATAATTCAGAGTTTCAACGAATAGATTGCTCCACAACTTTATATACTGTACACAAATAATGTAACAAGAGCACATATGGTATTTGAGGCTTTATTATGAAACAATATGGACGCCTGATTAATCAAAATGTTTTGCAGGACTTCGTCACGCAAATATACCTGAAATCACATCATTTCCCTATTCACCTTCGAAATAACCTGGACAATTAAATATTCATTTGATTGAACAAGAATTCCATTACACTCTGTACAGATTGGGTAGAAATTTTCATAACGATCGTCTCATCTGATATGATGAGACATTCACTTGCATAGCTTTAATGAATTGATCCGTACAGTACTGTTCAAAACGAACCTACGAAATCGAAGTATTCCGCATCCCGTAATTACGTTTACTCGTAACACGGTTAACGCGATCATTGATTCTGAATCCATCCCTTACGGCAATTCTCATTAAATCTTAATTACGTTTACCTATGCGTTTGCTTGATATGGACAAACGAAATGAGTTGCATACGTGTCCTACAAGGGAGTAACGTTATCCGTCTATTTTAATCAGTTGTGCACCTGAATTAAAGTAACGTTCTTTCAGCAGATCCTTTTATTCCAAACTTTTATATTTTTATTTCACCATCATACATTTATCCGACATTCCGAAATTTTATGCAGAGTCGACGTTCTATTATAAAAACGTTCTATGTTTCACTATACCAATATTCTAGTCCATGATTCTATGGCAATTCGATATGCACTAAAATATACATGTAAATGTTTCACAGGGATAAGCGTCCTGATTGCGATTAACGATATTGATTAGACATATTGATCGATGACGCAAGAAGTCACTGGGTTTCCATAATTTGTCAAAATGATATTCCATTGGCTAAATCAATGAACAATAACGATTATAAGCATGCATAGAATGTTCTCTCGTTCCTGCTAATTGCAAACTATTAAATTCAATACCCATTCTAAGTTTCAAAGTACATACACTGAGAGATACTGATCAAAAGTTGAGCAGGAAATTTCACTATATCAGTACGTACCCTAGGTGCATCCTTGCTGTTCATGAAGTTGGAGCAAATAGGGAAGTGGTCTCGGGTTCTCTGAGCGCGGCGGCGTGGAATTGAGAAATTCTAGTTTAGTTTTACTAGAGAAGGCTGTTCCGTTCGATTCAATCGAAACAATTTAACTCGCCGAGGATAGACGGCGTATGGTGGTAGCTGTGGTGGCAGCACCAGTCAACGTGAGTACCCCTTCTTCAATCTTCTTCATTTTACACTCCTATGCCTCAACAATTAATTCCGTTTCTTCGTTTTAACCAGGTTAGGAGGGAAACCCTACTGGTTCCTCGTTAGCACGCAGAGAACATACACGTGGCCCTTTATCAAACGTATCAGTACGCAGAAGTAACACACGTGCTTTTGGAATACCATGTTGGATTGCGGTGTGGATTTCAGGAATTTAGTTAGAAAATCTTCAACGGCTAAAGTAAACAACGGTTACGCGTTGCTCCAGGTTGCTACGAGTGATGCTGTATGCGTGTCTATTCTTATGTATATAAGCCAAACAGAAGTGTGAAGGTTCCGCGTGGGGTTGTTAAGGGATTGGTACGGAGGCTGGATAGGAGGGGCGGGAAAGGAGCCGTTCCAGCTCTGTTTCAAGCATTGTTATTCAGACTGCGTTTGCGCCTATGTAAATGTTGGCTAACCCACACGGTCTACTATAGACTCCCTAGACGCCCCCTGAGGTATAATCCTGGTCCCTTTGACGCAAGGATCCGAGTCAAGGTGGCGACGTAAGAATACGTGGCTCCCGAAGAGCACTTCCGGTCAGTTTCAAGATCCACATATGTCAATACTCGACTGCGTTACGTTCGCCCGCTCTTTTACTATTATAGTTTCTATTCAGCGCTGTCTATGTATATAGTGTATCACAGTACTCGCTGGATTGGCCGTTTATGGCGCAAATACACGCACGACTAACCGATATGTGTTCCAGTTGCCAATTAGAAATTGCCAAGTTGGTATTCAGTCATTGTTCACTTTGTAAGCTACTGGAATGCCATTAAGTCCTTGGCGTGCTTTGGAAAATTAAAGTTACCTCTGCCATTTTACTGGCGAGCGTCGCGTGGCAACTTTTCATATTTATGTATTGTAAGAGCAACCTTTGGAACCCAAAGTTGTATAACGTATTGCGTGCTTTTTCAAAAATGTTAACAATGGCTAGTTGGAGCGACAGTATATTCGTGGATGAATAACCAGGGAAATTGTTATTACGTCCATTCGTTTAAAATTATCTCGTGCTACAAGTGGTAGGTTCATAAATAAACAGAAAATAGTATTTTTTTTCATTTTATACAGAAAATCAGAATTTGTCAAGTTAGTTCACGTTTCGGTGGTATATTCGTGGTAATTTCAAATTCGTGAGAACCGTATAACCGATAATCGATAACTGATGTTACAACGATACTACTGTTACTTGATATCCTTGCATATAATAAATACAATAAGGTTTCACATTTTTGTTTAAGTACGATTTAGTGCATTGTTTTTGCTGAAACTGCGATTCGAATAATTTACATGTTATTCGATACACACTCAAAGGCTTCTATCTCTATATTGGTATGACGTACTTTTATTAGCGTTTCATATGGGTGCTGTGGACTTCGTTATTTTTTAATGGAATTATACAGAGCAGCGCATTCCCGTCGATAACGATCCTCGAGACGTGCGCGATATATTTTAATGTCCGGGATCATTTTGTAGGGGATTTTTAATCGGTGTTTATCGTCGTAATACCCCGACCGGTCTTCTGTGTAAACGCGTGGAAACGAGCAGCGACTTACTGGAAGTAAATTTTAACTTTGTGAACTAGAAGTTTATATTGCTACGACCAAGTAATTACGTATACGTCTATATGTGGTACGCAGATAATTGAAAACAAGAATTTCTGTCACGTTTCACTGTTACGCTTTACGTTTACGAGGGGTCCAACATTGTGTTAACACCTTTATACGTATAAGCTTTTTCATATAAATGTTGTATAGACTGTACCACCACGTGGTGACGTGATGCAGTGAAAAAAATTAACAATTATGCCGATCTACAAACTTTAAGAAATTGTAGAAAGACGTAAGACGAAATATCTATTACGTACATTACAATGTTTATTTTGAAACAGTGATAGAAATTTTACTGAAAGTAAATATAATATTTGTTAGTATTATAGATCACTATCAGTCATATGCGATCCTGTAGTTTGTTAATGACTGCCGTTAAGTTCATCTGTCACAGTAGTATACCTACTATCTACCCGTGAAAAAAATAATTGATATTGTTACCTTATTGTTAGTAGATTATGGGGCAATTATTGTGAATTCATATAATCACAGCTTTTTCCGCACTAAACTTGGAATTAGTACCTACTGTTATTGTCGAGAGATATGAAAATAATATAGATTAGGATAAGTGGTTGTCAGGACGTTGGTGAAAATTACAATACTTATTCTGAGATTCGCAATAGGAAATCACATTACGAATATGCTCAATCGATAAATCGACAGATGTGACATATCAGAGGATGATCGTTTTTATAGCCACGTGGGGGAGGAGAGGCTGAGAGAAGATCGCAAAAGAAGGCGAATTCCAGGGATGGTAAAAGTAGTAGATCTCGTTAATGGTGCAGTTTTTGCTCCATTAACATCGTGCATGGCGAAGCGTCGCGACGGTCCTCGCGAGGGCCGAGAGTCCTCTTTTGAGAAAAGTTTCGTTCGAAGAAAGTTAATTTAAGTGAAAACTCTATTTTCAGTATCCCTATCCCAGGTTTCCTTCGGGGCAAAAACTAAGTCTCCGAGTTTTCCGTTCGTCTTGGGAGTGGTGCTCTGGAGGATGAGCGAGGCAGGAGTCGGAGAGAGAGAGAGACGAAGAGCAGGGAATCGGAATTGAAGGACCTGTTAAAGAGAGTGGGAGAGTGAGAGTGAGTGAGTGAGAGCCGACGAAGGCAGCATTCGGATAGAAATACGAAGTCAGGCAATCGTTAGACGATCGTGATTAATTTCGCTAATTAATTGTCGAAGAAATGAGGAAATGAAGAGCATTTATTACTCGGCCGCGAGTCACGGGCAGGAGGGCGTCTCGGTGCCAGAGGGTGTCAGACCCTCCAGAAGCTTCATTCATCTCAGGAAATCCCTGTGAAGTGGGCTCTTTAAATTGAAACTCAAATACGTGCCAACTGGAAGGGCGAGCGTGAAAAAGACCCATTAAATTGGTTATTTTTCACACCCTCGTGGTACCTAACGTCGTAACGGCATTCGGGGACGATATCGCACGAAATTCCGAAACTCTCCGCTAGGAGTCGCCAGCGTGATCGATAGTCCATCCGCAGACACTCTAAACCTTAGCTTACCGTAATGGAGAGTACCGCTTCGAGTTATTGACAGTTAACTTCGAGTCTCTTGTGAGTACCATTGCCATTGAGTGCTGGCATTCTCAAGTATACCTCGGTCAAGTTCCTTATTTCTCCGCTTTTACAGGAGGACAACGTGGAATACAAATAATCATGCCGTACTCTGGGAAGAATAATATTTTAAGGTTAAAAATACACGACGTACAACTTTACCTCTTGTCTGTCGCAACATAAATATACATAACAAAGACAATATTTTTTTAAAACTACCAGACGCTCCAAGCACTCTCTGGATTACTTGCACGATTCCATTTATTATAGAAAAATCAAAATAAAACTGAACTAGTAGAAATTGCGAGGAAAACCGAGTCAGATTTAACATGCCAGCATCCTCCGTTGTTTCGCTGACTCCTTATTTTGTTATGTAAATCACGTTACCGAATAACTAACGCCTATAGTGGTATACTGTATTCGTTTACGATGCTGTGGGTGTAAGATATTTCAATTAGATATACCCAGGGATCAACGTCTCGACTTGTGTATTGTGTACAGAGCTGTGTTCAGTGATTTTTCGACGACTCTATACACAGCCAAATGTGCGCGTGATAGATTCACTGAGGGTAGGCGGTCTGGTCGTGATTAGCTAAGCTTATGATTAATTATTATACCCACCGTTGACTCTCGTATCCTCGTAAGCCCTTACCTACACAAGCATCCCCTCCATACACGTTCAGTATAATATTATCCTGTAATAGCAATTACGTATACGTAGCATACATTGTGACAATGAAAGATTTTCGTGTGAACGCATCCTTAGCTTAATCGTTCACAACTGCCTACAGTCGTATCAAGTATATCTTTACCATTGAATCATTTGTCCAAATCACAATTTACCGCAAGTGTAAGTGTAAATGTAAGTATCGTACGTTCTCTTCTGCTGTAAGTCTGTTATATAATGATATATAATATATATCACAATAAATAAGTGTAATATGATATTATATATAATAATAATTATATATATATACCACTGAGCGTTGATACGCGATATCATCCTTAACCGCAACATACGCCACGGAAGACATTTTGATCTCGGCGGAAAAATATAATTTTGTCGCCCAAAGCCTCGTCGCCGGTAGCCACGATGCGGACAAGACTTTTTCCCCGATGTCGTCGGAGCTATACAGTGTTCGCCACCCCAACCTAAGTGAGTTACGCGACACTTTTTTTGTCAGCCCCTTATTTATCGTTATTTGTATACGCGTCTTGAACCCCAGCCTAGAGGATCTCGCTCCGTTTCGTACGCTATAGTGTCGCTCGAAGGGCGATTTTTTTTAGCTGAATCCCTCGATCCTTATCACCTCTTGACGATAACAGGAAGCGATAGCCAGCTGGTTACACTTAACTGAATCCAATAGCCAAGAAAAATGCTCGAATATCAAATTGAATCTCTACCTATTCGCGTGTTACGTAATGAGAGCCTGAGCTTACTTCAGATCCCTTTATCATCGCTAAGATCGAGCTTATCATCGATCCCATTTATATCGCGGGCTCGATTTATTCAGTTGCATGGACCCGCCCTGCCGTTCGTTTCGCCGGCTTGGTGTCTGTACGTAAGTAGACCAGCCGAAAGCGCGTCTGTCAGTTTTTAGCAGTGACATCATATATCATATATGCGAGTGAAACGTTGCAAAGGACCAACAGCTGGACCATCTATCTTGCGCGGCTTAACTCCAGACATCCGGTATATAGTATATACAGTGCGCTCCAATAAGGAGGCTCACGCGGTTGCCGAATCAATTGTTAGCTGGATGGGAGGCGAGGCATCGTTTCCTACGTATAGCACGGAAAGCTTATCCTCTTCGTGGTCTGTTCGCGATCTTCGTCTTTATGAATTGTAGTAGACATCAGTTACTCGTGCGCATGCGCGCGCAATTTACATTACGTAACGCAGCTCTCATCACTTTTTCTTACACGCCGTGTTTCAGGCGTGGCTAGTAAAATTTGGTTAGAATTTGAAAAAGAAAAAAAAGAAGAATTTTACTACCGAATTAAGGGAACCTCAAGGCGGATCCTTAAATTTTCCTGGATTTACATGTTTTTACATTTGCCCACTCTTACGACTCATGCACCACCATCTTAAGTCTCAACATTCCTCCTTTCCCACACAAATATTTCTCTCGCGACGCTGTCTCGCCAGCTGTGTATTATCTGCGTGATGTATGTGCTGGGAGGAGAAAAACTTGAAAATTATGATAATCGCGACACAGCCGGAGCATCGCGACGCTCTGTGCTTTCATAAGGTGTCCATAGGGTATGATCGATTTTTGTATAATGGGATACAGTAATGAAATGGATACGCTCCTGCGGCACCTACTGACAATGCATATAACAGGGTTTACCTGGGTATGATTATTGTTACACTTAATATTGCCCGAAGCCCTACGTTGGTGGTATTATTTTATTAGGGCAGTATATCTATATATCGTCGGTATGGGATCTCTTGCAATTATATAAGTGTTGCATAATCAAGGGCGCTACTGTTCGTGGGATTAATCATCAAACTGATAACGTTCCTATTTCGTGATGATATTGTTAATAAATTAATGGTATGCTACAGACAATTCCATGTTTCGCTATGAATTCATCTGGGTTAACTACGACAGCGTTTGATCCACTCGTATCGAGCGTTCAAAAAGCTGATGTAAAATGCCAGACTAATATGTGTAATAATAATAATAAATTGGATACGTCCGGATTTGGAATATAAGGTGGATTTTTATATAGGATAAGTAAATATTAAAGCACTTAGGTGTTTCGTCGTTCAAATTGAAATCGAAATGATTAAAATTGTGTCAATTGATGTACGACCAATCGTTGATGCTTCGACCACTCTTTGGTGTACTCTGCGGGAAATCGTGCTCGTCCAAGAACACAGCGAGGATTCCGGCTCGACGGTACCAGTCTCCAAGTACAAAACTCAATTACTGAAACTGGAATGGATTTTCAAGTAAATATGATACACCTTGACGGCCTAGTACGACGTCGCCATAGCGCAGCGAGGTTTGATTTACTCGGGAGCACAGAAATGGACAATATCAAGTCTGCTAACGCGTTTAAGATAAACTTACCGTGGGATTAGGCAATACGTGATTTCGACGAGGAGCAGGGTGTGTTTTGATAGGGAATATACGCCAAGGGATTATTACCAAATTACACAGGATTACCAACTGCACGAGGTTTCAGCCGTAGACGGCTTATAGAACGACACGAACCCACTCTTTGTGGTGAAAACTTTAATTATTTCGAATTAATTCCGTCGATCGTCGGCGTACCCGCTAACCAATCTTCTCTGGGCGGAACATTCAAAGTCCACAGAATATCTTTTATTAATCAACATGGTTGAAAAAGGACGTCATATATATATATACACCTTTGGTAAGTGAAACGTGGAAAACGTAGGTAAAAGCTTATGAAAAAAATCTACATAGAATATTTGCTGTGAAATGAAAATTTTTATATGACATACATTGTACATATATCTATATACGCGTTAGGTTTGATCGTCAAGGCGTTATTTGAGTTTTAAATTGATTTCAGGATTTCCTTTGCGGCCCACTGATTTCTTCTTACAAGAAGAATCGCGCGGTCCTCGCGACGGAGTATCGTATCAACCGTAGTTCAAGAGTCTCGACGTTATCGGCCCTAAGGACACTTGACGTTTTCAAAGAAGATTCCTGGCGCACTTCACTCCTTGGGATTACTGGTGGTACAATCGGATCACAGATTCACAGGGAGACATTCGAGAACGGATTGTGATAAATCGTAGATTTGACGATGCTACCAAGGATATAGGTGAATCATAAATGGAGCTTGGAGCCATGTAGAGAAGTATGAGCGGACCGTGGTCGGGGCTGAGAAGACTGGAGCACGAGGATCCTACCTGGGTCTTGTAGGTCATACTCGTACTAGATCCTCTACAGGAGCCAGCGCCTCTGTATCTTCTGCCCGTAAATGTATCTACGTACGTAACCAGGTTTTGTGGAGTATCGGTATCCTCCCTGTAGAATCTCCAGTAGACCTCGCGGAAGTTCTCATACGTTTCCGGCTTCACCTGGTCTAGGGTTCTACCGTAAGAGACATAAGTCGTGTGGAGCGCACATGCCTGGCATACACGTTGCTCCGCTACTTCTTCCAATCTCTATTCCGCAGGGCTACTTAATATTGCAGCGTATTACTCCACGGTGCACGCTAGCTATGCGACTGAAATCATATACCGGGTGTGCTCCTTTTCCTGATCCTTACCACTTTAGACTGGTTCTACCACGAGGTACGTGTCCACTGTGTCTGTAGAGTGAAACCTTGTATGGTAAACGAACTGTATGTGGGTTTTATGGTGACTTTTTTTTTTAGAAATTTGGGGAGGAACATCGGATTCTGATCAAGTTCATACGCACGTTTAATGATGATTGGCGCAAACGTCCCGTTGCCACTTTGCTGAGATGATGTATCTTCCCGGTAACTGAGTAACATGCAGCATCCATTTACTGAAAATTTCATCTCGCTGTATTCCATCTGCTGTAATGGATGGTCGCTGTTTGCCATTATGAAAAAAGGGAACGTACCTTCATAGAAATAAGATTGCGTCCAGTGACTTATTTTATTTGTATCCAAGACACATGGGCCGGGGAAATCGGGGTATGGCGCCCAAGAGAAACTGACCCCTCGAACCTTAGACGTGCTTATTGAATATTAAACGGATCTTCGGTTCCCGTGGGGGGTCCGTATAAATTATACAGGCGTTGTGCTTTGCCTGCCCCGAGTGCAGTTCGGCTCCTTTCGTGGTTCGGTAATTGAATTTTCAAACGGTATAAGCGCTTTAAGACTTCACGTGCACTTTGCGTGATTGTACGTGGATATTTATGCTCACGGTTTTTCATATCCTGGTTTGTAATTTGACAAAGTTTGAAAATTCAGTAATGATACGTCCAGGATTTTATTCAACGGGACATGCAAATTAATTGGACGTGTTGTAATTTTTGTATTATAAAAATTTTTATATTCTACTCCCATTGTGGTTTCTATAGTAATGCCCATGTACCGGCGCATTGTTAACACTCGTTTCTACATCCTCGATTCTATGTCTGCGGTAATAGCGAAACCGCGAAACTTTATAATTGAAACTATCTCGATATGCTTCTGACCGCTGAATCGCAGGATATTGTACGGCCGTAACATAAAGCCAAGAGTTTGTAACTGATACAAGAGCTTTGTCTGTCAAAACTAAGCAAGAACAAATATCATCATTATATACCTTATATCCCTATAGGGATACCTTAGAACAAACCATTCTCCAGGAGTGACTACAGTTAAAAATTACAAGACAAACCACACAACGAACAAAAATATTTTAATTTATTTTAATCCTTTCATGAGCATCCAGCCGAATAGTGATATATCGATACAATATATTAGATCAATAAATAGTACGTGTATCGATTTGATATTTGATTTCAATGGTTACATGATATGTGGTACTCTTCTCTGGTTAACCACGTAAACCATGTAAAATCGATTCTACCGTGCACGACCACACGTGGCAGAGCGAGCCTCAGTATGTGCATCCTGCTACATCGTGGATGTTGATCTCTTGTTGCCGAAAGTGCGGATCTTTTTGGATCTAGACTAAGGTAGGGATTATAGAATTACTTAGGTAGGGACAGCCAACGTAAATACTAGATGAGGTAGAGGTACCAGGGACGTTAGATTCCCTATAGTCACTGTGCTCTGTCTGGTATTATATATGTATCGCCTCGAAGATCCTAGAGACAGATCCTGAGGAATGCTGAGCTTTCTAAAGCACATCCGTTTCACAGATCGGGAAGAGGCAAATAAAGTACACATTGTCATATAAATTATTACACCAGAACGCGTTACTTTTATGAGCAACGCACGATGCCCGACATGAGCAGTTTATGAGAGCGCAGTAAAGCGTACGTGACGTAACGTCCACGAAGAGTTAACCCAGACCAGTTTTTATCGTGATATCTGTATCCTGATAATTTTCTATGTGTCCTTGGACAAGAAAAATATTTCAAACTGTGCCTATTCGTAGTAATATAATTTTTTTTCACTGATATAATTTCGCGAGACAACAAGAGTGCGAGTTAAAACTTTATTTTCTAGGTTAGTAAATATATATATACACATATAAAATTAAAAAGAAATGCGACAAAGTCGTCCATTGAGTTTAGACTGTACTTCAACTACGTTCTTCTTATCATACATAGTGCTGCGACTATACAGTCGAGTTCCCTTTGAAAAAGGTATACAGAGTCCGGACTTGCTTACACGTGTTGGCCGTATACGGTGGCCGGGAGGTAGAAGGTAGATATACACCCAGCTAAAGTATAAGGTATAATACCTTGTAAAGAGCAAGTCACACGAGCCTTATCACGGCTAAGCAGCTGTGATTTACGAGGCGAGCAGACCGAACGAATGGCTTTCTTGGTGATCAAAGGCATACACGTATAAAGATTAGGAAATAAATATATATAAGAATGGCGTAATAGTTGGAGTCTGACGATCTTCCTGATAGCTCAGAGACGTTCCTGATGCTTCCGAGTACAACGGTAAAAGAAAGACCGTTGCCGTATTTTCACGTGCCACGTCGCGAGAGACTGCTAAGAAGAGAGACGATTTCTCGTAGCCAGGCAACTATGTACGTCACGTCTGGGTTCTGGATTACATTTATACCCCATGCCTCCCTCCCTCCCTCACCCGGTTGAACCCAGGGGGCCGATGCGCCAATACGTGCCTATAATCTTCCATCTCGCCTTCACCTTCTCCTCTCCCTCCCTCCTCATTTCCCTCCCACCTTGTCCCCCTCGCACTCGCTTACTCACACCTCGATCCGGGATACGGGAAGTCTACCCTTACGTCTCTTGGCAGTTTACCCTCTTCGTTCAACGTTCTCTATGCTTCGCCTTCTCCGTCCACCTTCTTCCTCACTTCATCCTATCCTTGTCCTTCTAGAGAAATCCTGCATGGCCTTGCTTGTAGATCTCTGATCTTTCGTTCGCTCTATTGCTCCTTCGGGACACTTTACTCCTGTGAGCGATGTCTTATCCATGACTCGAAAGTCCTTCACGCCGGACAATTTCATGGAGTAGCGGGAAATTACAACCGATTTTCTTGGCTTACTTCTGAGGTTGTATTATATGGGAGTCATTTTGGATTTTGCGTCAGGGTCTTTCAAGGATAGGATGCTTGTCAGTGAAATATTGATGGGACTGAGGGAACGGATTTTAATTTTATTTAAATCTATTTAATATCTCTGTTATCGTTCTCTAAAGCTGATTTTAGGTTTGTATATGTAACTTTTATGCTGCCTGGCAGCGAATTGTGTTTCCTGTAAGAGACCGGCTATGACGACGTTGCCCATGAAGGGTGTGATTTATGACGGAGACTTAACACGAACCCTCTGGTTTGTTTTTATCAATAGTTAATTCGCAATTTACATCCCTTTAAATATTCATACGGCTGCTGCGGCTGGCTTCGAGCGGCTTGCCTGCTCTCGGCTTACTTATTTGAGTTTCTCTCTGGTGGCGACAGAACCGACGACATGTTGGATATCCATATCGTGTAGGAGAGCAAGGGTGCAAAGTTGAAATGAAGACTTTTTCTTTTACTCGATGATTAGCTGATAAGGATGGGTGTGTGGGTGTATTTTTTAATTTGTTAATTAAGATCTTGTTAATATGAATATTTAATTAATATTAAAAATCAATTTGTATCATGCAATATCGATATATTGGTACTTTATGTATTGTGACGTGGGCATTTTGGGATGCACTTCACAAAATGTGAAATTTTGCGATTTTTTTATACGTCCCCAGGCTCCGTACTGCGGGATAAGATATAGGGTAGATTTGGAAAGTGTTAATTTTTTTGTTTTATTCATGACTTTTTTTCCATTAAGATTCAATCGAATTGATTGCTCGTCAAAGTGGGTTCTATCTGTGACTGTCGGAGGAACGCTACAACTAGATCCTGACGGGTCCATGCTCTACGACGGGGTTCGCCATTTTTCGTTTACTCTGGGTTAGTCGAAATCTTTTATTTTTAACTTGCCGGAATTGCGCCAGCTGTCCTCCTCCCACGCGTCCAGCTGTACTGCCAGCTAGACCGACAATAAGCTGATAATTGAGCTTTTGAATAATTCCAGTTATATAATCGGTTTAATAAAGCTTTCATTTGAGAATGCTCACGGATTTTATCAAACTGCCTGTAATACACCATGTGGGATATCAATGTGAATTTTTCCTGTTTATTAAAAAAAATAAACTACATCGACTAACCTCGCGGACAATTTTTTACGTAATCCGTATAAGATTCTTGAATGGTATCAATTAGTTCGCGGATAAATTATCAGTTCACGTAATATTATCAAACTTTTCAACTGGTTAAACGTTAAAAATGCGTCATGTTATCATTATATAATATGTATATTCAGAGTGAGTTTAACGTCTCATTTGCCATTGTTTACTCTTCCATCTCCCGAGGGTCACTTTCATTTTGCACCTTTTGAAACCAGACGGGTTCGACGTTCTTCGCACTATGAATTATGTAGCAGTACGTTTACCGGGGCGGTTCTTTCATCGGTAGGTTAGTTAATTTTGGTGCAGCCCAGCACTCCCTGAATCCCTGATGTAATTAGCCGCACAATAGGAAACAGCTGGCGCCTATCGCTTTACCGAACAGCAACGTAACGTCTAACCAATCTGCGCTAACAGACAATTATTACACAGCCACCTAGTATATTTCATAGAGACACCGTGTTTTCCCCTTGGCCAATTTAATCCACAAAAATATCACTCGCTACCAACCACGTCACTTCCGGTTTACCAAATTCGCTTACTGCCATCTCGCAGCCCGGAAACTTACGGAGAAAGAAAAAAGCATATAAAGCCCAATACAGCAGGAATCCCTTAGGTCCTGTTAAGCTTATTAACTAATAAGGCCACCGTATATATAACTTGGAAATTGTCAAACAGTCTCGAAACTACAGAAGCTCGTACCGATTGGTTTATACAAAGTTGACAAGCGTTTGAGGTCATTTAACCGTTTAGACACTCCAATTTGAAAGCTTCCGGTGTGTTTCGAACTTCAGGTAACAAGGAGGATACCTATGTTAGTCAAAGGGAATTTCCACCTTGTAGCGAGACGCTGAGGTGGATGAATTCTCGTGCTTGTTGACACGGTTGAAATATCAGTGCAGCCACCATACAATTGCCACGTCGCGTACAAGAGCTTTTGGTTGCACGAGAAACAACTACACGACACGCGTATCATGGGTTTAGACATTCCAAAGTCTCTTGTTCACAAACATCTACAGACACCTGTCGTTTCCTTGATTTATATCGATATCCAAGCTGCGTCATTAATTTGCAAAGAAAAGCCTAACTCAAAATTCTTGAGAAAATAAAACTTCAGTCTCTGCGGTTTCGGTCTGAACTTCTCTGTCCGCCATCTTGAATGCTAAATAACATTCATGAGGGGCTCCGGTAGAAAATGCAACTTTTATGACCGACCCTCGAGGAAGAGCGTACATTTATCCCAACGGCTCCCTGCTCTGCAAGCTCACACGCTTTATAATCACTACTATCGCGGGTACCCTTCGCGTAAAGCACGGATAGCTGATACTACGCTGGTTTCTTTTTTTAGCAGGAAAGCTGTCGGGTTGCCATTTAATTTATTAAAATTCACCATCGTTATACAGGATACGATAAATTCATTAGGATTTCCGGAGAAATCGTTTATATCGTGAAAGAAGCTTTTTTCGAGTTTTTTTTTATATCAAACTCAAAAACCCGACAATTTTCTTTTCGATTATTGAAAGCTTTAATTGGGCTCAGCGGTTGAGGATATCAAATTCGAGCTTCGTATATCGTGGAGTACTTAATAAACTGTCGATTGAGAATACAGTCTTTTATCGAATTATTTGATTTCGCATAAGCTATACTTTGTAAATGCTACCCTGACAGGTAAACGCGGAGATTGGCGAGTCGCTACGGTAGATTAACGTGACCATTGGTTGTGCATTGAAACGTGACGTCATCGGCCGCCGCTGCGTTAACGTGTTAATACAGGCGACATTAGCATTCACAAAAAAAGCTGTATACTATACGGTCGTGGATTTTCGTTATATCGTAGAAAAATTCTCCCGTTCGTGTATGCGTGTCGTGTCCATTAGTTATTATCAGCCGTTGACTCTCACGATACCATCGGGAGATAGTAATTAGATCCGTCGAATCGTATTTGGCATAAATAATTTTCCCACTTTCCATCATTAAATTACATAGCTAGCCATAGGATCACTTTGAGTACTCTCGCTGTGAGTCTTTTTGGCTCTTGTTATCACTTTTGAATAACAACTTCAAGTAAATCATTCTTTCCGAGGCTACGTCTCTTGAATTTCAGTTTTATTTCTTCAGCAAGATTCCCTTGCATTCTTCGGCATTGTATTCCCTAATGATTGGATCTCGATCTGCTACTTACCAACTCGTACTGTTTCTTATGGTAATAATGACTGCTTACGTCTTCAAAGTTTTACGTCACTAAGGGTCATCTTACAGGACACTCAATTACTACGATAACAACTGCTGGACAGATTGTGTTATCGTGCTGGTTTATTGTTGGAGGAAGAAATTCTGTAGCGAGATGATGCCTCTTTGGAGATTTTCATAAGAACAAGTTAACTGTTAACGGGAACTGCCATTGTTAATTTTAATTTATATCGCGAACTTTAACCTAGGTTTGTCCGCTGCGATCGATACTCGCTTTTGGGTTGATGCTTTTGCTATTTCGAGAACTGGACTTGGATCTTAAAAACAGGCTGATTTATTTATGGGTCTGATTTAGTCACAGGAGCCAGCACGTGTCCGTATCATTTACAATCGGATGTTCTATTGGCATGTTACGCAGAATGTTTGGTTTAACCAAAAATCTTCTGAAAGCTTAAAAAATTGATTTTTTTGGAAAAAATAAAACCTCCCATTTATACGAAGCACTAGCTGCTGCATATAGTCGGTAGGAGAGTTCAATGTGCTTTTTTGACAGTTCTTCAAAGATAACACAAGGTTACGTGAATCTATCATAAAATACAAAATTTTATATAATTCACTGCAAAATCACGCACGTGCGTACTTTACAAGAAAAATTATACGTAGAGCCCCCTGTCACTTGCCAGAGACTTCATTGTTTTCCATCTGTCAGAAAAAGATATCGAACTCGTGGACGGACCACATGTGCCTGTACACTAAATAACAAAAATACGCAAATGCATTGTATCCGCCTACGGTTAGTATTGACGCGTATGGCAATGCTTCGATAAGTGAGATTGAATAGATTTTTCCTTTACCATATTGTCCATCCAAATATCCAAACTCGTTGCGCAAAATATGTTACTGCACGTATGAAATTAAATGTCCCATTTTTCCTGCAGTAACAATAATATATTCAAATTATAATTTCCTTTTGTCTCCGTGATAAGTCTGTACAGTACTCTTACATAACTTTTATCCCTAATTCCTGTTGTATAAATTTCCCTTAAATTTTCCATATTTTCAAACTAATCGCCACGTCGGGAGTATAAGTTTTCTTCGACGGATCCGTGAGAACAAGGACGATTCGCGAAGGCTCATTACCCCCTAAGAGCTTGCCATTTATTTCATTTCTCTGAGTCTCGTGTGCACGTAACCATTTCGCTTGAAGAATGCTCCTCGTTAAGGGGCGTCCATTCGAGTTGATTATTTAATTCAAATTAAATTTGAAAACTCACTTTTCCCGCTGCCAATAATAATAATACTAGCCGTAGCTCTGGATAAAAATAGCACAGAAAAGGAAGTGCGAGTATCGCAAAATTAGGGTAGCAAACGGATACGTGTGTACGAAGAAGAAAAGGCAACAGAGGATAAGTGGATGTGCGATTATTTATTGTAGCGACAGAGAGGAGACGCGCGTAAGAGATATATTTATAATTTGAATGAAAGTTGGAGGAAAGAATATACGAGTGTCAAGGGATGCGTGAATATGATAGGAAGATGTTACTGCCTTTGAAAGGGAGTATGAAAAGTTGAGGGTGAGAGATGAGTATTTCCAAAAAAAAAAAAAAAAAAAAAATGGCATTTCAGTATTTAAAATATACATTTTTTTTAAATAGATATTTAGGAATCGTTAATCGCAGTCATTCGCGTGACGTATATGTGCGCGTGTGATATATGACATATATATTTATCCGATGAGTACTAGATATTCGGTGTTATCAAAGGATAAGGGACAAGGACCCCCCCCCCTCCCCCTTCTTGACTCCCCCCCCCCAATCGAGATCGTTTGGCACTCCTGGAAATATGCAATTAATAACGGATCATTTGAGTCTCTACAGATGCTCCTTTGGGCGAGTTCACACAATACATAGAGGGAATAGGAATGAATGCTAAACCCGATCCAGCTTACGTAAGGACCCCCCCTACGATGGCCTCGTCGCCGTGAAAGGTAACGACGAGGGGACGCGGAGTTGCGTATGCGCCTTTATGAATACGTTATCGGAGGCATCTTTTGACATGGGCTTCTCAACGCGCGACACGTTCGGGGGTGGATTTTTTGTCAATATTTGTTCGCACGATCTGAACCGTCGCGACGCGCCGCGTCACACGGCGTCGCCTACTGTCGTGCATCGTCGCGCGTGCAAATCTTTACTCGTGCGGAATACTGATTTTCCTCGGGGCGAAAACGTGTCCCGTTCGCTTAGACAGGGAACTGCGGAATATCGTAGATTAGTACTCCGTCGCTTATGACGATTCGAAGATTTGGCGACGAGATGAAATTTTTTGTTGTACGTCGTTTCATGCGCACTCGTCAAGGAAGCTGGAGTGAGCCGTAAGAATTATTCGAAGGCGAATCGTCCGAAGTTGGATTCGGTGCTTGCAGGGCTGTACGATCAAAAGTTGTCGTTGGGTGATGAACGAGCTTTCACCGTAGGCGTATTTACAAACCGAGCCACCGCAGAGAAGTTCGACTGGGCAGGTTACCTGCCTGGCATGTCCATGGGTGTTGGATGAAATTTGTGAAAATTTCATCGTTATATTCGGTTATGGTAATCGCATTGGCGTAGCTATAAAATTATCTAGATGGCGACTACGCGCGTTGGGCTCTGCGGTGTGTCTCGTTCACCACCGCTGGGCCTCTGCTCTATTTTACCTGAAACTTCGCGCGAAGGTAGTGCTCGGTTTATAATCATGTATCCCGGGGGACGGAATATTAACCGGAAGTAATTCTCTCGACGTCCTAAGCGAGCTTCCTGTTACGTCCAGCATAATAAATCAATAAGGCACTACCGGCTTTTGGTATATCGACACCTGTGTATCTGACGTCAAGGATAATTTTTTTAAATTGACATTTGCTATACGAATTATTAATGTATGAATAAATCATAGGTACGATTAAGAAACGGTGATTGTACGACCCTGGAATTTTTCTAGAAGCGGACAACTATCGGGAAAGCTTCCTGAGGTCATTTGCATTTCTGGGTCGAACGTGTCGAATAATATGTTTAAATTATTTTACATGCCCATCAAAGTCTTAACGTTGCTCCTGGATATTTCGGTCTCAGTGGATAGTGCGGTGGGAATCAAGATGAAAAGTATAGAGTGGCAATGTGCTTTCATTAAGTTATCAACGTCCCACGGGATAATAATGAAATACGTATACTTCTGGGCTTACTGGATGAAAATCTTATCGGAAGGCTTTCAGCGTATTTTAAAGCAGCCCTACGATCGTCGCCATCATTAGTCCCTGAACCCACTCGAAAATCAGATTTCCCGGGAGAGTCGCGATCGCGCAACAATTCCTCACGATTCGGTAGCTGATTGGGGACCTGGGGGAAAGGAAAGGGGAAGTGGGGTGAGCAGGATCGAGAGGGAAGTCGTAGAAGCCACGTGACTTATCAAAAGTAGGAAAACGATAAGTAATTTGAAATCGATTATATTGGATATGTATAGAGAAATATTGTAAAGTATTTTTTTTAACTCGGCACCGACAGCGGAAAATCCGAGAACCAACCTACGTTACCTTCCGCCGTCCGCCCATGCATCCGCAAGCCAGGCGGCCGCCAGCCAATTTTTTTTTTCACCGGAAGTTGAGGAGACGGGGAGTCGAGGTGGGACAGTCTTGACTCCACCGAAACGGAAGCTCTGACGGAACCTATCGGAGGAGACGGCGGCTTAACGGAACCTGACGATCTTTGGGGTCGCGTAAAATCAACGAACGCAGCTGGATGCACGAACGGGAGCGGACGGTTACGGAAATGCGCGACCGCTCAGGTTGCTGGACTGAGGTGGGGGTCGGAGTAAACGTCAGGTAAATAGTTCGCGATGCAGAGCGCAACGGATCGAGAACTTTGCAGAACAAATCTAAACTGTCAAATCGAAATCCCTTCACCAATTAATAAATTGGGAGACTCACCGGAGCTGGGGCAGCTAATCCGAGAAGACCCAGAACTGCATCCAAAAGACACTCGGGTGGACACTACACTAAGGCACTGCACTACACTTCCGGAATACTCATAGGAAATTTATAGAACTTCCTGGATCTCGCGAGAGCAACGCGAGAACTACAAGAACAAGAACTTGCTATAGCAGGTCGAAAGACGGCTAGAAAAACTATAAACAGACAGCACGGGAGCGCGAGGCAGTTCGTGACACCTCGGTCGGTGTCCCGAGACAGACTGTTTTGACAAAATAGTCAAATTCGAGAACTAATCATTCTGATGATCTGATTGGTGGAGATCCTTATAGCCGATAACTTTTTTATCTCCCTCGAGTCGTCGCAGTTATCTTTATCGGTAGCCGGAATCGCCTTGTGACCGTGAATCGAAAAATTGTCTCGCAATGTTATATATCGATCAATGCATATATAGGATATCGGCACTGGAACCTTATAATTCTTTTTATATATTTCTCGACGGACCAATTTTCAAAATCATGAAATTTGTAATTCCTTTGAACTACTCTGAAAGTGGGACGCCCGCTGGGGAGCAGAGAGCAGAACGTGGATGGTGGATGGCGCGAGGAAACAGAACCCGGAACATTATCATTTATATGAAATCCTTTGCGCGTCCTTATGCATAGTGAGTACTCGATCGGTTTTTCCAGTACCTGCAAAACAACGGATATTAGATGCTAAATTGTGTTCGAGAACGGCAGTTTCGTTTGACGTTTTCACGAAAATATCGTCGAAGTCGTCTGCTACTTTTGCCAATTTTGATTTATGGTATTCTTTATTTCGCATGCGGTCGATGCAGGCATAAACTTTTTTTTCAAAAACAATGAAGTAGATGATATACAATTAATAAAAAAGTGGGTTGATACATAATTTAAAAAAATAAAATAGAGTACAGCAGAATTTACTTCTACCGGATAATGAATTAGCATTCGTCGATTCATATTTTTTAATAAATATGAATTCCGTCCCAGGATTGGCTTTCGTGATTACCAACACGTGGCAATAAACATAATTCCCTAATATTTTAAATCTATCGTAATTGTCTCTGTATCGGATCTTCGTACATGGCATATGCCGTGTCGGATGGATTTATTCCCATCAGACGTTCTATAAGGTACAGGCGAGGGAAAACGAATGATTAAAGAAAAATTTCATTCCACGAGCCGATTCGTTTCACGTCGAGTCGACGTGGAGAAAAGTGGTAAGTAATGTATAGCCATGGCAAAGTGGCACGCGTCTTGCCTATACCTACATGCATTGAGAATGTCAGGAACGACGAGAACGAGAGCGCGAACGATGTAAACCTTGAGAGAGAAAAATTGGACGAGCTGCTGGCCTCTACCAGGGTCAAAATCAATTGGTGCTCGGAGAGGCGGCCAATGGAAGCGAGAGGAAATTATTCAAATTCTCAGACATCCCCCTGGGAATTCCGACACTTTGGATCTCTGCCGCTTCGTCGTTCACGTCCTTTTTTCTTTTTTTTTTTTTTTTTAGAGGCGCCAAAGACTCTCAAAGCGTACTGCTGCTTTGGAGATCCCGAGTAGAGAGGGTGGAAAAAAATAAAAAAAAAGGAAAGCACTCGTTAGAGTTTACGTGGCAGAATAATCCATAACGATCAATCCGCTACCGTAATTGAGGATAAAAATCAATATCGTACCAATTAAAATGCAACGCGTCCATCTTGAATAATTGGCTAATTGAATTTGAGTTACTTCCTATCAGCAAAAACTGTACAATTAACGGTATTGATGAACGTCAGGAGGTTTATACAGTGGCGTAGAGCTAATCTACTCATTCGTGCACTCTCGTCGTTAAGTGGCCTGATTTACGCCTGAACCATTAAATTGGAGGACGGAGCAGCAGGCGGGAGAAGGGGTAAAAATTTGTTGCGAAATTATTCGCTCGTGCTAAAAAACTGTGACTATCGGATGTCCACTTTGAGGTTGTGCAATTTTTGGCAGGTTACACGGCTGCTGCTGTATACGGTTCTTGGTACAAGCGGCACGGGTATCCTTATCGATCTTATGGGCTGCTACTGCGTTAATTTGAATTTTCGCGGGCTTCTTACGTGGCAGATGAAAAATTTTCGGGGTTTCTTTCTTACTGAAATATAGAAAAAAAGGGGAAAAAAGGATTTAATCGTACTCCAGTGTTAAGAGTGGTATCGTATTATTTCACTTGTTGATGTTGGATGTATATATACTTTATTTTGGAAAACGAGAACAGGATCGTATTATTAAAACGCATCGAACGCAAAACTCAAATTTTGCTACGTCTTTCAAAATGTATTTCGCACTTATCGAAATCTCCCACTAAATTATACTCGATACATTCTTCAATTTATTCCATACAATACGAAGACTGCGTACACATGTTTTTGTATGATATCGTTTATCAATTTTTATCTCTTATCTCCCTCGCACCCTCTTCAATTTTTTTTACATATTCCATAGATATGTCACACGTGTGTCCTCGACCGTACAATATTTTACATTAAATATGAATTTTTGCTTTTCAGCTGTATCGCACACGTAGAGATACTCGGGCGATGTCAAAATCGGGTACGAAGTCAAAAGATATATTTTCGAAATTTTTTTCTTCTCAAACATTTTTTTCTTTCTCAAAACGCGTCACAAGTAACGTCAATGTTCACAGTTTTTTATTCGCATCTCAAACGACACATTGTCTTTTTTTTTCCTCAACAGTCAACTGCCGCATAATCGGCCTCCTCTACAGGTGGCGAATTTTGCCGTTGCGTCATTGGTCGAAATTTCGTAATTAAAGCACGTCGCGACGCCCTCAAAGAAATCCGTGCATGTTCGGTACAGTCGGAGAAACGGAGCGACGCGACGTTATCGTCGGTTTCGGCTGACTCGAAATTCACATGGAAGCCTCGGTAGTTTAATGATTGAAAAACATTAACGTATCGCCGCGGAATGATCTGAATATGAAACCAATGGCCGTTCATTGGGTCCGGATTGGCGAAACGGGATGAAAGTCGCAATAGGAACAAAAAATTTTCATTTTTATATCTTCACAGTATTTCGGTCTTTAATAAACGTCCAAAGTATATCTTAAGACGTTTGTTTAAATACCGTAAGGCTCGTGCATGGACCGGATAAAAATATGTTTATGCAAGAAAAATTATTATTTCAACAATCATAATAATAATTACGTATATAATATATCCTGATCTTGAGAAATATATATATGTATAATAGTAGCAAAACGCAAATATCTCCTCGCGATTATTGACAGTCGAAAGTGCACGTGGAGACTTTTATATTTTAATTCATATTGGACTTTATCGTTAATTGACAATATTGTTCGAAGTGGAGAAAAAGAACGCATGCGATTTTTATACCTTTCTTTCTTTACAATTTCTAAACGTAAATCTGTAGTTCCGTGGTGGGTGGTGGGAGTATCGCGATTCGACACTGATCCGCGGTCAATTATAATAGTGAACATTGAAAGCGATTGACAAATACCCTTGACAGAGAACGTCTTATTACTATGTATCACTTTTTCGATTTTGAGATTGATAGACGGCGATTCAATCTGATTCTTTATCTTTTTTCTTTCCTTTCTTCGCATAACGAATGTTACAGATATAGATATTTTCGTGTGCATCTTAAAAAAGTATCGTGTAAAAAGCACGCACTCGATTGTTACTTCTTTTTATCATTGTCCTTCAGAATACGCACGTTCGTCCATTGGCGAATATCGTTGCGATCGTTGAATGGGTTGTGCGAATTTGAATGAGCTCAAAATCAACAATAATCATGATAACGGCTGGATGGAATATTGGCATCCAGCATCCAATGAGGTTCGTTAAAATTAGAACGTGCCTAAACGGATTATTATTATTATTTTTAATTTTTATCTAATATATGTACAATGCAATTAATCCTTTCCGATTCAATTTTGGCCACCGTGTATAACTCACTGCGTTGGGTCATGGCTAATTTTTATCTCATTAATGGAATATTCAACGCGCTTCATTTTAATGGCCAATTTTGCATCGGACTGGCCGCACGACGATAACCGACTACAAGTTACTTATTATGGGCTTACGTAACAATTGGTTTAACGCACATTCATAAATGACATGTTTTTTTATCCGTAAACTTATTGACTAACTGTAAGTTCCTCGGGTCGACTGGCGCATACCAATCGCGAAAAGCATACTGATTTTTTGTCTAGCTCGATACAAGTCAACGCTTAGTAGGTCTCCATTAATGTCTACGTACTAACATCAGGCGTACATTTAATATAAACGTGATGATTTTGCGTGAATCTCGAAGCAACATCAGCGACGGCCTAGAGCCCACGGGATAAGTAGAACTGTTGACGATAAAATTTTGAAAATCATTTTTTCTTTTTGCAAAAATGATTTTTGTTAATTATTGACATAAAAATCATGATCGATTGAAAAATATTGAAAAAATTGCCAATGTTCTTATTCGCGAGTGAAGAAAAAAATTGAATCTCGTGACGGAGATTGGGATAAATTTTTGGTGGAATTAAGATAAAAAAAAAAGTGACGTTATATTTTGAGACTCGTACTAAAACGGCATTCCCATTTCTCAGGGCTGTCTCGGTATTCCTGATTTGCAGCCTACCAACGTGATCGCTTACATTTGGCACATCTTACACGTTAAGGATTATTTACACGTAACGCTAATGGGAATTTGAAATTTTTCTCATTTTCTTTTGTAATATAAGACAGCGTTATAGCCACTGCTCCGCGACCCACTTATCAATTATCAGTATTTGGATATATATATATTCTACTTAAAAGTTACGACGAACCGAGGCAATATTTATACAATTAATTTCAAACGAAAGTTTATACATTGAATTTATGTACAATTCTCTTAGGCCTACTATTGCCTAGACGGGTCTGGCGTTAAAACGGCTTAACTGGCCACGTGCAAGTACGCTTGTACATCCATACAATGGCCCTTTGTATTCTCTCGCTTTTGCTCTGTCCCACTGCGGAGGTACCGTTTTACGCGAGTATCGTCCCACAGGCATTTTCAAATATCTAACTTTACCGTCTTTGAGTTTTGAGCACCGAAAACGTATTTATTTCATGCAAATCTTACGCAAACATTTAATATAATAATAATACGCTAAAGTAAGCGATAATACTTTCAACTTGTTTTCGTGTTTGCTTTCGCAAACCTTTCCACTCCCAAGTTTAATATCCGCTTAAGCAGTTTGGCTTACCAAGTAATTTTACTATTCCCTTTTACTTATCCATTCCTATTAACATATCACGCTACTCTACGTCTCTCGATGGCTTTAGTATTTCATTTTATTTTTTCTTGGACTCCGCGCAACGGTACGTCGAGGATATACCCAGTGTACAAAAAATAAGTTTGAGAAGAATTTTTTAAGTTTTGACTATACTGCTTTTTTATATATAATTTTCCAAAGGATCCAGCCTCGAATCTTAGTGCGATTTTGAAGAAAATATTCAAAAAACGATCACGAGCCAAGTTTCCATCGAGTCCGAGGTAGTTCGGCTTGGTGATGATCAGCGACATTTCAAACCCTGGGAAAAAGTTATAAAACACACTCGAGGGCTTCGTCTGGCTCGATGCAGACGTTAAAGTCTTAAAGTTCCAGGCGAGGATGCTCGGTTGATACGTCATTGAATATATTCCGAAAGTTTTCAACGGAGTTAAAGTTTCGGCTGGGCCATCGGAGATTCGATTTGCCCTTATACAGATTGGCGCAACGTAACCGCGACTTTGAACTTGGTACTGGAAAGGTTCTCTCGAGTGCAATAGACTATCACGCGTCACGTCCCACAGTTTGAGTGTCACTGATGGCTGCTGGGAATCGTTATAGGATGTTACCGTCTATCGGTCAATTGCAAACTTAACGATCGACAGAAGCGTTGACCGTCCTACGAACATTACGGGACCTCATAATTTTGGACATAATATATCCGTGTCTGAACGGTGTACAATTTGATCGTCTGATAATATTTCGTCACGTGTCCATTATTACGCGACCTTTTGGTATCTTTCACATATTTTGACTTTGACCCTCAGCCATTTACAGCCATTAAACATGCC
The DNA here is from genome assembly GCA_030142655.1 of Trachelus tabidus. Taxonomy (NCBI): domain Eukaryota; kingdom Metazoa; phylum Arthropoda; class Insecta; order Hymenoptera; family Cephidae; genus Trachelus; species Trachelus tabidus. Next base: position 39,812 of record JARQTI010000698.1, read on the forward strand.
GCGCGTAATCTCTCTTCATGTCCACAGACTTTACGAAAAGACGTCACTGCGTAATACATTTTTTGAATTTTTAAAAAATTTTGAAACTCCTTATACCTAGAACCAATTGTTCCAGAGCCTCGGAAAGAGTGGTGTTTCATCTTTCATTAATACCTAAGGAATTTGTAACAGTGAAATTTCGCGAATACCGATCAACGGGGTTTGATAAGGATCAAAGATTTTTTTAGTACAGTATAAAACAAAAGGGGTAAATTTTTTACGTATCGACAAGGACGGCTTTGATTCGATGGAGATGAAAAGGAACACATTCCGCTTTACTCGTAACTATTGGTTATTGCTTTTTTGTTTTTTTTTGATCGATAAGAAACGTTATGAAAATTAGCAAATTGTGGGGGGGGACTTGTAATTGATATCTGGCTTTGCAACCATGTCAAATCTTCGTAACATTGCGATTACTTGATTCCACGGTGTGAATACAGCGCGGTGCATTTTCTGCTTATTAATCGTAATGTGCGTTACAGTTTGGCTCGATACGTTCGAGCATGGAACACGCAGAGCCACGATATAACGGCATCACGGAGCAGTATCTCTGTTACGCCTGGGTTAGCATGGACTGTGGTCGCTCACGCATCGCTTAACAAAATCCCCCGTCCAACCAGGACTACATAGATTACGGAATGATGCTCCCGCAATGTACAATTATTAACGCGAGACGTTTCAATGGCTGTGGGTCGGTACGTGGACCTAACGATTATCGGGTTGCTAGGAAAACCGGCCTGCGGAATCAGAGGGATGATATATATATATATATATATATACTTTTTGGAAATTCCCATCTCTTACATTTTGCCTTGTTTTTTCTCTCTTTCTTACGAAGTCAAATATTTTCTCTAGGAACGAGCGTCGATGGCGACAAGAGCGTAAACTGGATTTGAAGAGGACGGTCCACGTGCAACCTCACACACGTGCAAGCGACGTCGGGACGCCTGATGGAAGTGCCTCGCAGTAGAATGTCATTACGAATGAGTTTTCTGCAATCAAGCACGAACGAAGCGCGAGGAGTTGGAGGTAAACAAAAATCTGTATCACGAAGAGATATGACGTCATACGTGCACCGACGAAATTACTTAAAAAAAAAGGGTACGAAAAGTGAAGAACCGTGATATAAATGACAAAAGCCGTAAAACGTACGAAGACGATATTATTTCCGATATAGGACATTTAACCCGTCTCCCGAGGGTACGTTAAATTAATTACAATTCCGGACGCTTTCTACTCTCAGCAGCACCGTCGCATAATCCAGAAGGTAACAGCGATTTCTCATTGGAGCGATGATCGAGCGTGATCAGCGATTAGGCGCTGGTGTCGACGGCATCGTGTGAGTTAACCTCCTGACAAAGTCCCTGGATCGACGCCAGCGCCACTACGTCGAAACACGTAGCTCCTCCGTACTAAACACAGAGACCTCGTCTTTCCTGTCTGCGAAGCTTTCGACCCCACTCGCTATCCTAATTCTCAAATTAATCGTCAGACGTCGTTTCGAGTCAACTAACCATACGAAATTCAGACGACGGGGGCCTCGTCTAACGGCTCGCACGCGCCTTTTCGTTCCACCTCGCTGTCGCCTACTTAGAAACCGTCCAAGTACCGCGAGCGAAGTCGGACGAATTCGCTCTTGAAATTCGTCGGAAGTGTAGCGAAGTGAACCGAAGGCCCTCGCCATTTTTCATGTCCCGAGCATTAATCAAACTCACGCGGGCTTCGTAACCCGGACCACCCCGCCCGCCCCCCTGCCCCCTCTCCCCTTTGCAAAGGCTACACTCATTCCCTTATACACTCGCATTTCCTTGCCACAGCAAAGCTCTTCCACACTGATCCCTTCACCTACTTCATCGTTCCTCTCGTCTTTCTCTCTTTCTTCTTCATTTTCTCAATATCCTCATCGCCAACGACGCTTCGCCACATCGAACCCTAACCTCGTAATTAATATTTCTCTTGCAAAGGCACAGTACGCGGTACCCATGCGCGCTTTTGACAATTCCGGTTCTGCCTGTTAATCAATCCTTTCTTTTTTTTATCTCTCTCTCTCTCTCTGTCTATCTCGGATATCCAGCATCTTCATCCCTCGAGCGATCCTTCTCAGTTGGCATTCTGCGCCACGTACGGTGGCACGTAAGGTCCCGTTAGCATATACTGCACCGCGACGATCATCAACTGCGGCGCACTCCACCTTATGATATACGCGCTTCCTGAAACATAAATGCATTTCGTCTGTTATACGTATCCCTTGTGCAATATCGTCGCTGCGCTAGCAGGACTTAAAGTGGGTACATCGGAAGGCAACGGGTGCCCAGGAGTATACCTGGATACTTGTCGGAAGTTCTCGGCAATGGAAAGAGAAAAATCCTCGTAAACTTTCAATGTAATCCCAGGGGCGTTTCGCAGTTGCGTCACATCCATATATTCTTACTGCTTTTCTATCTTACCTCAACCATACGTTACTTATATACTACACGCGAGTTATCATTCTACTCTTTATTTTCATATCGTTTCTACCGTGTGCCCACGACGACCAAAGATCCGGGAACGTGCTGGAAAAATTTATGCTGGTGTGTGTACCCTTTGAAATGACGAGTATACATAGGCATATCATGCAGGCCAAGAAACGTATTCCTCGAGCAAGTTAAGCCTCTCTATGAAGAGACGCAATCCGGTATAACATGACAAATCCTTCGTATGTGTACTTTTATACATATGCATATGCACATAGAACTACTTTTATCACATCCTACGGATTCATATCTCCTGCAGTTGGCGATAACCTTGATTTCACGACCCTCTCTCAGCATCTACCAACTACCGGTGGATTCACTTTGAACCTGTGTGCTCTCCACCCACGCTATCGGATTTCGCATTACTGGCGGCTGTATCCGTCGCTACAAGCCACATGCGAATACGAATCGGGTAGGTGTCAATGGATACTGCCTAGCTGGAACGGCAGGCAGGTGAGTATGCATTCGCTTCCTTACACCTTTTATGACTGTGGGTATTGCGCAATGGAGTCGAACGAATCATTGGATCAAATCTATTTTCAATAAGAACTCCCGACAACATTGGAAGCAACGTATGTCCTGATGCTGGGAAGACTCGTCCCATGCTGGACCAACCCCCCATAAAGTGAAGCAGGAAACGTGGGAAAAATAGCTGATCTGGTAGTTCCGTATAGGTATGGGTAGAGTCTGCGTTCTTCTATAGGATCGTTCTTAGAACTATATATATATCTACCTAATGGAACACATGGATATGGGAGTTATGTATAAAGGGTGTATAATAAAAATACATTGGTCATCCTGAGCGGACAGAAAACTGAAAGGCCGACCATCCCAGCTCATCTATAGTTATACATGTGGACTATAGATTGATATATTTATACGGCGTTTTAGATACGTACGAGATATTTGATCGATCCATATGTTTTACGTATTGACGGCAGCGAGCAATATATTGGTGGCCGACAAGTTAACTATTGGAAAATAAGTTTTATATACATCTTACTCGATTAAATGAATTACATGTTCTATATGCTTCTATGCCTTGTCGACATATTGATTATATAAAAAAATAGATTAATTTCGAGAAAAAACCGTGTACATATTTTATAATCAAAATTTTGCCATCCTCTCGTTTCTGGATGCTGACAAGTATTAAAAATTCGAAAGACCCAATACACAATTTTCATTTTCTGTTTGTAGATGCATGCCGACGTCAGTATGCTATTGAAAAATGCAGTAATGCAGTGGCTGCTTCCAGGTTTTTATTTTGGAAAAAGTAAAGGGGAAGTGAGACAAAAAGGGGTATGGAGAGAGAGAAGATGAAAGAGAAAAAAAAAAGGACGGTTGCTGTCAAATACATTGAAAACGGTGGGCGGTTTCAGCTTTTATCCCGAGATGCAAAAGAGCGTCGAAAACTCGAAAAATTTTGAGCTCGGAAATTCGCAGACGTTCCGGAGCTCGCAGCGTCACTGCGGCATAACAGGGAGCGCGGTTGAGTCTCGCGAGAATTGCATTTAAACTGGGGGGGGATATTACGATTTTATTTCATGCCAAAATTACTCGACAAGGGTCCTCGTTACTATATAATATCCACGAAAGGAAGATTCCTCTCTCGCTCTTAAGCGTCGTCCAGCGCGAACCGTTTCGTGTCATCGTTCATAAAATTTTTTGCGTTTTTCCTCTTTTTTAGCCAAGTCGCAAATTTACGCTGCTTATTCGCCGTGAAGCACGTGTTCACGTGCTCCGCTCACGGGCCACGTATAATTTTCGCAGAGTCAGAAGTCGGGTCTTCCGCTACTCTTATCCTCCGTTACCTCCCGCCCTGCCCCCCCCCCCCCATCCTCGAGTCACTCGCTTCAGTGCATTATGTATTGCACCGCGCGAATATGTCGCTACATTACGCGGCACGAATTCGCTTTAATCTACTTTCGCTCTTGCTACTGCAATTAATTACGAGCTACTAATTGTCGAGTGTTTCATTTTTTTTTTCCAGACGAGTTACCGTAGAAGCTTAATAAGAGCCGCTGCACAATATGCCTACGTGCACGTAAGAGTATACGTAACGTAATTAAGAAATTATATTTATTTCCCGTTACTACTCAAGTCAAGACGCTACATTTTTATTGCGTATATTCGCGACTTGCGAATATTTTCACCTGGGACGCCCCACAGCGCACGGACGTCAAGACCGAGGATCATTCGTCGGTTAGATAAAATTGGAGGTGCGAAGTTTAGCCGCGAGGTGGCAGGTGCCGCGGGGCAGATGGAAAACAGAAACGTTAATGCTGCAACGACAGCGGCAGCAGGTACCATAATGTACGGCATCCTGAAATAAACAGGGTTGTTTCAAATAACTTTCTGCGTCGCGGGACCGTCTTCCTAAGTGCAGACATTAGCATAGCATTCGCTATATTGCAATTTACTGCATTAAGCGTGCACCGGAGAATGGGATGCTGTTAGTAATGCTGGTCGCATCCAGGAGACGCTCATCTGGGTGCGCTTCGTGAAACTTGGACGAATATAATATGTATGTCTATTGTGGCACCTATCGGAGTGCAGCGGTGCAACTGCTTGTATGCAGTTGATATATGCACCGAGCACGGTTGTCTTGTAAGTTGCATCTATTTTTTTTTATGCAAAAGTTTTGTATATCGGCTTCGAATTTTGCAATTTTTTTTAGCAGCCTGGAACGACTAATGCCGCCAGGGAATATATTGTTACTTGAAATGGCTGGCCACGCGAGCATGCCTTGACCTAGGTTAATATATTAATGGTCGTTCGAGTGTTTGGTCTAATTTATCGTAAAAGGGGTTTGGCAAAACGCTCGTTCAACGTGTTCGGCGGTTGGCGCTGCTAAAGGTCAGTTCACATTGCAGCTATTTCGATCGCAACGCCTCTATTGAATAAGGGAGTTTTTTTAATACAATTTTTTTACTATTTTTGGAATATATTTTGGGCAAAACTAAAATTTTATATTTATATACTAATCAGTATAGTTTTGAGATTGACAGAGAACTACTACGTGTGTTTCGTCGTCACTCGAGTATCTATCTGTCCATTCAATTATACTCGGGCAAATATTGTATACTGCAGGCTAAAAAATTTTGGATTTTGAGAATCACTGCTTTAGTATCGGCCTGAGATACCCCTAAGCTAGGGCTGGGTTTATATCCTTTATGGATATAGATAGTGGCAGGGAGAACCCGCAGCACGTCCCAGCATACAACTCGTGCCTGTTAAGCTCAGGACTTATTGTTAGAAGAGCCTTGAGAAAATGTGAAAATTAGTTGCTGGCTTTTAACTATTTTACCAGTTGCATATTGTAATGTGCTTGTGTAATAATTCCTTCCGATAAAAAATTTAATCGATCAATAGTTCCAAGGGATTCGATCGATTCTGCACTTTTGATTCATTAACTGACGCACATAACCTCAAAGCTACAGGTACATTAAATATACGTATAAACATAATATTTTCCATTGATCATTTCTATTTTTAGTTTTTCCTCCTCTGACTCTAAAATACTATCATTAAATTTTAATGTGCTCGATACACTGTGTACCTTTCATTAAGAATAATCGATGTATAAGACTGAAATGTATTACATTTACGATATATATATTCAGAGAGACACATATTAATATATACAACACTAAATGGATGACGCATATATAATCTTAAAGAGGAAAATGTCTCATTTTGTATGAAGCGAGTCAGAGGGATATTTACACAGTACATACATTTTCCCCTAAGCACATGAACGCGTATGGTGCGGGACTTTTGGGTTGACGGAGAAGTAATTAATGCTAGGTTCATCAGCAGATGTAGATATACAATTAGGCACGGAGATGTAGCAAAATGCTGTTCGAAACACCTGTGTCTGCCGAGCATGATTTTCGGTTGGTATTTTCTCACTCCCATATACCCAATCTCGATAGACGTTTCTAATAAACTTCTCAAATGTCTGAAGTATCGAGATAAGCCTATCGCGCCTGCAATCCGTGCAACAGGTACATTCTTCTTCCTTGAAAAATCTTGTGCCCGAAGCTTTATCATATTCGAGTTATAATGATTAATGACATATCCGGAGTAATTTTTTTTCTTTTTTTTTTCCAAAGATAACTCAGATTTTCCTCCAAATATATGGAGCACGATTTATACCCAATTTATAAAATTTTCTCACGTCATATACCAGAATGATGTATACACGTACGATTTGCGCGTTAAAAAAATGTAAAAATTGAAAAACTCAATTTTGTAGTATATTAAATACCTGATTGCGAGATTGCCTGTGAAAAATTCACGATAATTTGTACGATAAGAATTTATATAGGGTGACTCGTGAAATTTCTTTCTATCGAATAGTTATCGAATACATATAGTTTAGTCCAGTATCTCTATATATGGAAAATGAAAATAATATGAATTTGAGTGTATACAATTTGAAGATTGTTATGAATTTCGGTATGTATCACATGAGAACCACCTTTACTCGTGTGAGTGTTATGGGAGCCACACCCGCGTTTCACATCACTTATGATGGGGTCGAAATGTTCTATGGGGAAAGGGGTGGGCCATAGAAGGATACGAGGGGAGGGTATACGAGACGAGAATGGCGTACGGGGTTAGGAGTTGGGATGAGGGGACATATATATATAGGAAAGATGTGGACCGCTTCTCCAACCCAGCTCATGCTCCTCGGAGTGAAGCTATGGGGTTTACCTTATCCTGACCTTAGCGCTACGGGCTAACCCTTGGCTTAACTCAAGGCGGATGCGAGGACCATGTTGAAACAGTAAGTTGACGTGATATACAAAATTCAACATTGACACGTTGTATAAACTTTTTGGAGTTATATTTTCGAATTTACATTCCGAAAGAGATTTGATGAATTTTCAAAAATATACTCCAATCGATTTTATTATTCGTATTACGAAAAATAATTTTTGAGCACTGATTTTTTTTCTCCACACGCGACTCATTTACGTACCGATCTCAAGGTGTTACGTGTCAGGCCGATTTAACGTCTCTGCTAACCCACGAAATCGTGGCTTCGAGAATCGCGTACGTAGCGCCAACTTGGTCAGGGATGCGGTTACGGGTCTAAGTTATGTGCTACTTGCAGTAGTAACTTAAAGCACTAGCCGCCGTTTGCACTGTACGTGGGTAACGTCTCGCGCTTAACCGCTGACGTAAGTTTGCCTGGCAGGATAGTTACCAGTCCTCCGGTACTGCTGAGAAATCGTGTGCCTAAAGCTGGTAATTCAATTTATTTTCTTTCACTCTGATGTAATGCAGGTGTAAAACTTTTTTTACACAGCACATACACGAACATTTTTTTCATACAGGTACGTCGTGGTGAATAAAATATTTCGTTCTTAATGGGTTTCGATGAATTTTTGAAAAGATTTATTCGAATCAACGTTTTCGCGCCGTCATGGACATTTGCGTGTCCATCCCTAGTGACATCAGAGAACGCGGATGCAGGACCAAATGGATTGCTTTGAGGTTAAAGTTCAGACTGTACCATCGAACTATGGTACTGGGCACAGTGATACATCGCTCCTGCTATGTCTTTGTCGTAACGCGAAGAGTAACCGCAGAACGAGCTTCGGCTTCCGGTCAATAGGAAAAGTTCGGTCGACACTGCTAACGAATGAATCAATATGGGCCACGTTCCAAAAAGCCCTGACGATTTCTATAGGCACGATCCAGATACAAAGCTGCCCGGGACGAAGATAGGTATCGATTAATAAAATCAGTACAGATGTAAAAAGTGGTAGTGAAAATTTCCAAAAAAATTAACTACGCGATTCCGATATTTTCGATCGCTCTACAACGTTCCCTATGCTCGTCTTCTGCATCCGCGTTTCCCTATACGATTCGACGAGTCGCCTTGTTTCATACTTCGGGAATTACTCAATTTTTCGCAATCCCGTTTCCCCGTCGTATCCACCACGTTTTTCCGATTCGGAATACCGACTGGTGATGATAATTTCTCCCAGCGCCGATTAATTCTTTAAGAATGCAGGGACGTACAAAAAAAAGGGGAAATGTATCGAGAACGCCCGTCACTGACGCGAAGTCAGGCGCAATCTGTAAAACCTGCATACGTAACATATCGGCGGGTTTCACGTCGTCTATACACGTCTAGTACACAAAACAGCCGCTAGAGGGACACGATGTTTTACAAATGTACGAATGGCACTGTACTCAATAGATACACGTTTTCCGAGGCTCGTTGACGCGCGTGGCTACATTGCGTAACAGGGGTACTTGGAGAATCCCTTGATTCTGCTTGTACAACCGAAGACTCGTCCGTGTCAAGGTGATAATTGGTAGGAAGGCATGGCCAAACGTGGTGGTTGAAAAAAGAAAAACAGCGTCAAAGAGGGTTGAAAAAACTGGGAAAGTAAACAAAGGGGAAATCATTCGTACGAGGGTCGTTGAATGGCTGGAGAATCGTTCACACATTAAGGGTATCGATAATCATGTACGAGAGGTATATTCGGCACACCGAAGCGATGGGGAATGCCTGTGAAAATTGTTGGTTTAAAAACGGTTTTTTCCAATATAAACTCTCCAAAACCAAATGGGTTAAATGGCTTTGAATTAAATTAATTATTGACATCGTCATTGACTTCGGTTAATCGTACTTGTCTCTAACCCATTGCGATGTTCCACAGTATATATATATAGTTATTAAAATACAAGATTAATTAAATATACATATATACACAGGTGCACGGATAAAATAATTTGCATCTAGAAATGCATACAGAGTATAATGCAACCAGATAAAACGTAACTATAGTTCGGTAGGGATGTACCTGATGGCAGCACTTGCGCGAGGTCTTCCAAGAACAGGATACCAGCTAACCTGCTAAGGTTACTTGGGGCAACACTCGAGGGTCGGCTAGTTAATATTAACAGGCCTCTGTAGTAGCAGGCACTTCTGATGTTGCTGCTGCTTAATTTCCTAATAAGCGTATCGAGGGATGTCCATGCATATTTTAGAATGAGCAAATGCAGGGAAGTTGGTCGAAGTTGGGTTTGAAATTGTCGATATCGAGACAACGGTAACCTAATGTTCTAATGGGTCTGTGAGCTACGCTGGAACCGTGTTGAACTCTGCACCAGGTAGGTTATGCAGATCGCGTGCTGGAGTATGCAGAGAGCTGGGGATATCGCGAAGATGCACTTTGGAGATGGGAGAATCGATTAGAGGTTACGCAATGCATTATGATAATTCGTGAGCTAATTTTTTTTTTGAAAAAAAAAAACTGAAAATTCAAGCGTCAAGAGATCTCGAAATGTCTGACTCTACTGCACAGGCGAAACTGCGTGGGATTCGTTATCAGCCAGTATCTGCTTACTCTGGGTCGAGTGGTTCGCTTTCGAACGTGATCATTCGTTAATGGCGATTAGCCTCGTTGCAACGTGCCAATCCCATTAGTCCGGAAGTCCGGTTTTCCCGGATTATCCAGATTGCGGAAAGACCGATGATATCCGGTACAGCGCGGCTGGTGGGGATGAAAGGGGGTCGCGATGAAAGGGAACTGGTTGGTTTTGGGTTACGTGTGTGTTCGTACGAAATGAATTTTATGGGAGAACAATAAATGGTCGTTTTGTAATTTTGCAAATTTCATTGATTTCAAATGAAAGTTTTTTTTATTAGCAAATACCTAATCGCGCTGACGGGCGAAAGTGAAATTTGCAATTAATTTAATAAAAGCGAGGCTTGGGTATCGCGCTCAAAATTATCCCATACGTATACCTGGTGGGACGAAACGACGTGTCTTCTTTCTCGTTATTTATTCAGCACTCTTGGAAATGCATAATGCACTTTTATATCCACGTATTCTTCAGTATGCACCGGGCTCGATTGCACCGAGTACTTTATATGGATATATCAAATTCTACGTGAACTCGTGATTTGTTTTATTACACGAATTCCCTGAATAAAATATAATTCGATCGACGTCAAAAGCGTTCGTAGTAGAGTAACGTGTTGATATAGCGTAAAAAAAAAATTTTCCGCTCATTCGATTAACGATATATCGTTATTCGATGGAATTCAATAAAATAAAATAACCAAAGAACTCCTTGCAGCGGGTTAATAATTCAAATTCTCCCTAATCACAGCACGATTAATTTACTCTGATGTACTTTGAGTCTATTAAAAAAAATTAAACGTTATCAGGAAATTAAATATACTTCGATACAGTCAAGATAACGCTGTACGGTATGTATATCTCATGATACACATATACAGTGTATATATAACATTACGAGACTACAGAATATCCAAAGAGCCATCTTGATACGGACAATCCTAAGAAAAGCAGCGAGCGCACATCGCAGCTATTTCATTGCGAGAGACAAGCATACACTTAGAGTCTGTGTAGCACAGTGCGGACTGGCATTACTTATTTTATTATATCAGATACATTCCAGGTAAAGCGCGCCGGATGCCGTGTAAAATAAAGTGAAGAATAGGAAAACAGAAGAAGAAGGTTTTTGATGCAGCTCGCAATGCATATACCAGTGAACTTTTAACGTGCCAGTGTTCCGAGCAAATTGGACGATGCGGCAGAGGAACGTTGCATTACCGTTACAGCCACCCAGGGCAAAGTGCATCGCGCCACGATGCACACTCAGACTTCAGTTCCAGCGGCAACAAGGAAGCAGCAGCATCTCTGAGAACCTGACAGATCCTCTAGCCCGTGGCGTATAATCTGCCGACTCTCGGCGCTGCATGTCGTCTCGAATGATCGCTCGACTATCAGGACCAAGGAAAAATCTACGTGCGGGATGCGCTAAGAATTTTTCCAATATCTCCGAGATAGGTGTCTCCTGGGTATCAGTCATTGCTCCGGAACCAGTACCAACCTCACGGACGGATTCGAATACGAAAGATCGCCGAGGACGCTGGATACCGAAAGCAGGTTTGGCATTCGAACTAAATAAATGTAGGAGCAGTCCGACGCTCTTAAGAATGAGTTCATCCCCGTGCGAATAAAAGTCCTTGACGACAACGATGGAAAGTGCAAATATTACCCACGGGAAATTCGCGTCTCATGATACTCAGGCCAATTTTCATGTGCCGCATCTACCTGTCTGCGCGAGTCACGAACCTCCCTACAAGACCGTAGGCAAAGTCTACGAGCGACCAGGCCCTTCCCTGATCACAGTGACGATACCCGCAGGAGCCATGGGAATTAAAAAAAGGGTCCCGATGGGATGAACAGCGTCAAGGTGCATGGTGCAGAATAGCGTGGCGCAGGCTGACTTCCTGTCTCGGCAAGGGTAGCATTCAGGATGGTCACGTGTAACAGGAAGGACAGGAACAGGGGGACATGGAGTAAGTGGGACGGAGTCAGTGGCGCTGGGACGCAGTTTGGGTCTTTGGATGAAGGGGGAGGCGAAGGGGAGACCAGGAATCGTAAGCCAATGGGAGATTAGGATACAGGACACTAGGTGGAGACTGTGCTGACATCTTGGGAAATGCAAGGAAATTTAGGTCTCACCTGTGCTTGCGTGACCTCGTGGCTTCTGCTCTGGTCTTTCGAGCTTCTCCTCGCTCGACGGAGGTCGCTCGGTCCTTTTTGGATAGTACGGCTTGTAAGAAGCTGGCCATACGGTCGTCAGCCGTTTCGGTGGGGCCGGGGTGCTCTTTCGTCCTGGAAATAAATGAGGACCTCATCTACCAGGTATCAGGACTCGAGAACAGATGCGTCTCGAATATGTATAACGTGGTCACGTATCGCTGCACTATTCCACACCATACATAATAAAGTGTACTATGTGCTGTCCTTAAACCTGTTTTCAATGCGCGACAGGAATGAGAATGTATACGAGAATTTTAATACGAATTTATTATATTTTCGCGACGATATTACTTGTGAATTTTCACCGAAAATCTAACACGAATATCAATTTTGCCGCGACAAGAGGACAAGGTCGTTCGCAATGCAACGAATCGCTGCGTAGTCCCTTTGAAAGCTAGCCAAGTCTAACTTGTTGCATTCGATGCCGGCAAGTCAATTGCCACTGATGCGAAGTTCGCTCGTAAATTTCTGCCAGCCCGAAAAGCTCCTTAGCGAGAGAAACAGTTGGATACTTTCCTAGTGGAGCTTTCGGTCGGAAGCTCAAACTTTAAGAAATTCCTTCCGCAGCCACTACGTGTACGCCTCTATACCTACGTGTACGTAGAGAGAGAGAAATCCCTTACGTCGTAATAACTTTAAGAGCAGCAAACAACATTTTTCTACTCGTCTAAGATTTTTCTTTTATCAGCGATAACGAGGACCTACTCTCCTCTCCTTCCTGCGTCCTATACACGGTTCGAGCTTTCTCGTTTAACGTGGTATGGCTGACACGAAAATTTTCAAAGCATTCTTTGCATTCTACCGACCGACGACGATCCCTCGTGGGCTGTTCGCTCTTTGCGTGGTAGATTGAAACTTTTCATGGCGATAATTTTCTACTCCCAACCAGGGTGTAGTTTGACTTCATGTTCGACAGGGGGCCTATACTATTCTTCGGCACTGTCGTTCGCCCAACGAAACTTATCATTTACTTTTTCTTTCGTCCACCAACCAGCTTCCGGCTCGCCAATATAAACTAGGTTTATGTATATGCTCTCCTATACGGAACACGTACCGTTACTAGGAAGAATGTTTAAAAGCAAAAGGGCTCCGGTCGGCCTGGTTCTTGGTCTGACGGCAAATCCTATAAGTAGGAAATTTCAAAGACCCCTCGGTGACGCATCGCGCGACTGGAAATTGTGATTCTTGCCGCGCGCCGTCCCTCTTTCCGCTGTTTCGTGGTCTTCGTATTTTCTTCGTTATATCGAATAAGTTTACGGGCCATTCGTATCTGAATTTGTAATGGGGCTGCTTGGTACGTTCTTAGTCTACTATGCATAAAGTCAATTTCAGTTACAATATCCATTTACTGATGGCTGCTGAAACGATCATTGACTTTCTGACATAGGGATTTTCATGATTTATTGATCCGCGATAGCGGAGCAACCCTTTCGGGTATTGAGGGTGACGATCGGTTCGATTTCCCGTAGCTAGCTGCGCATTGTTTTTCAAGTATCGAAAGGGTTAATGGATTTATTTGACAGGCTGATGTATGAAATAATTTTACAGTTACACATAAAGCACAGAATTCGCGTGAATTTGAGCAAAGTGTAGTGCAGGTATTAATTGTGAAAATGTTACAATTTTTTTTAACAAAAAGTATACTCAATCACCTTAACCCGACGAATTTCGAGGGCTTTAATGACAAACGCATTGTTCGCAGGGAAAAAATAATTTTCGTTCGATTCTTCAATTCTGCGCTCGTTCATGAAGAAAAAATAATTGGCCACCGGCGAGTGGAATGACGAAAAAAAATATCCGCACGCTCCACGCTGCCCCAGAAATATTTTAAAAATAATGAAAAATCGAGTTTTTGCGATACGTATTTCTGGTAACAAATAAAAAAAACTATCGCATTTTTACGCGCCACTGGCTCCTGTAATTAGCTGGCAATTACTGCCACGAGTTTATTCCAACAGTACCAGTGCTCGAAACGGCTCGACGATTGAAATTCTTACGCAAAGGACCGATCGTTTCGTAAAAATTATTCGGACCGGTTCAAATTCGCTGAAGGAAAAAGAAAATCAAAATTTTGACAGTCTATTCTACGTAAAGCGGAAACACGGGCAATGAAAAAAAAAAGTAGCGTACGAAAAATATATTCTACAGTGAAAAAGGTAAACGGCATAGTTTATACGAGGATCGTGATCGCCAACGAATTTAAATTTCCCGCCTCTTAGCCGTTCCAGGTGGCACCGTCCCCGGAGCAGTTAGTCCTTTATGTTTCTCGGCTCTTTCCAAGTCCTGGCACACTTTCTCGAAAACAACCACCCTTCGGCTTCCCCCGCCACCCCCCGCAACCCTCACGGTCCTAACCCCAGGATACCAAGCTACTAAAAAGTTTTCGAATAAAAGTTTAAATACGCCAGGAAAGTTTGTTTTGTTGTGCGGTGCAGCGGCCTCCTAACAATATAGCCCGACGGGGCCTGTCTGTATGCTAAGAGTATGTGAATATATTATACCCGACCCGCGCCTCCTAGGCAATCACACTGGGCTCGTATATCACTGCCGTTCTTTGTCTCTTACCCCGATGAGAGCTTTCTTAGCCAAGTTTCAGAGCCCGTGTAGCTACCGTAGAAAAGTTCACGTTAGATATCACACAGTTGATAGTAAAAAATATCATGGGGAAAATACGAGCGCAAAATGTATAAGCAGAAACACCGGCAGGCTAACTGACGGCAGAGCCCTACATTACCGACGTTCAGTTATCGTCAGACACAGTCAGTCGTCGAATTCTCAAATAATACGCGCGACAGGGGTTAAAAAAAAATGTACAAGTTCTCCGAAGCAATACGATATATTTTCATGAGGCCAAAACTTTCTACAGGCCGCGTCGCGCGTTCAGTTTGAATTGTTAAATATTATTAAAGCAGAGGCACGATGGGGATAAAGAATTTGCAAACTTTCTTACCCGAGTTATATCAAATGGGAAACGAACGATGAAAGCCTTTCGCCACTCCGGGCATTTTATCATCGCCGTTTACCAAGGAACTTTTCTACTTTGTGCCACTGAAATTTTATCCCGGCATTCGAATGCCTGGCGCAATACAATTTCATAATGAAAATCTCCCGCGATTGAACACCCCCTTAATTTACATTTCTTCGTAATGTCCGTCCCGATTTTCAGACTTTTCTTTATCCAATAATTAATAGCTGTACGATAAATACTTTTTATTTTTAATTCTCTCCGTATCTACTCTATGACCAATAGGTACGTACGCCTGGATCTAGTCCGGGGTGTACGTGTCAAAAGTTCGTCAGGGATGTCAAAATTGTAATCTCCCGTAATTTTTCACCATAAATAATCCCAATAGGAAATGAACGTTCGCTCGCAGCTCTAGTCGGAAAAACAATACGGATATTTCGTCGGGGTACGTTCCCTACAGTGGGACCCGACCGCTCTCGGTTATACCCAGCGACAGTTTCATCAGACAGTAATTGAATTTTAAATGCAGTCAATTAGGTCACCCGTTAGGTCAGTAACGACATGTCGCGGAGGTTAAGAGTAAAAATTATATTCCTCAGATTCCGACTATACTATCGGTCGTTATGGATATAGGAACAAATTTTCGAATAATCTCTTGGACACGCTATAATATTTCTGCCGTCCCACGTGACTAACTAATTACAGTATTCGAAAAAAACAGCCATTTTTTTATTCCTACTTTAAAAAATTTCTACTAAAGTTATCGTAAACGCAGCCAAGAATTTTCATCGGATAAAACATTCGAAAACTCGTTATCCCTGAAATATGCATGCTCGAGGGTATATCCTGTAATGTACACTAATCCAAGATATCCCAACAACGTAGGAGATAGATATTCCGTAAATTCCAAAGTCGAGAAGCAGACGCGTGGAAAACTTTTCGGATAGTTTAAGATTCGATAATATTTCTCAAGAATTTCTATAACAATCCAGATACGTGGGTGCCAAGTGAATACACGGTGATAGAGTCTCTCTTTTCCTGTCAAATAAAACCGCAGCTATCTCATTTACGACAAACGATATTGCTATAGAAAATAATTTCGATTAAATTACATAGAAAAAAAATACCAAAAGAAAAAAAATACAGAATATCACGCTCCGCTTAATTTTCAACGTTTCGACAGTGCGAAACCACGCTGACATCGATTTCAGAGAGTGTATTTTCTACGCCTGTATTTTAGAGCCTAGAAATGTGTATATAGAGTCTCGAGACCGCCCGATGGCCGCAGCTATAATGTAACCAGCCGAAGTAAAAGCCAAGGGAAATTGCAAAGCATAATATAGTAATACGAGGCACGTTAGCGAGGCTTGTATGGCTTTAATAATGCAACATATTGAGATTGGTTTCGCGTAGGTAGAAGCTGTCGGAGTCAGTGGAACCACTGGGACCAGGCCCGACCTCAGGATCCACCCAAGTTATTCGCTCTGCTTAATAATAAAGGCGTATACGTATGTACATTGCCCTGGCTAATCTGAGGATTACTTTTCAAAGGATTCGATACCTTTACTTTCCATAACCCTCGTCACAACGGATCCTGCCGTCTTTGAGCGCTGATAAACGGCAAGACGATTGTAACCAGGCTCCTTCTATTATATATATATATATATATATATGTGCTCGTATCAGCATATAAAATTTGATACGCGTTAGGTAATTTTTTTGCTTGAAATTATGTATCTGTGATCTTGTGGCTGTGATTTCTTTAGCGATAAATACCGTATAGTCACTTCCGTCGCTGTCGGGTATTTACGCGTTTCCGGTACGACGACTTTCCATTGGATAATTGTAATCGCTTTCCTTCGGACTGATTAATTACTTCTCCCGGCTAATGTAGCGTGACTCGAGAATTATCCGCAGCTCGTGTACACCCGTGGACTTTATCTTATTTTGATAAGGGAAACCACGCTGTATTTCGTGAAGGATAATCGTCATTAACGAAAGTTGGTATTCAATTGTGAGTTATGTCGAACCTAGTCAAATTTTGGGACGATCGCCTAACGAGACCGGAAGGAAGATTTGACAATTTTTGGATGATTTTTGTTACAATGGCTTTCTTTTGTTTTAGTAACCTACGCTCGGAATCTGCTGCTACAGGGTGAAAAATGGCGTAAAGCAATGAAAAGGAAGCTTGTCTCACCTTCTTTGTTGGCGCTGCTCTTGATTTCCGTGGCTTTTGGCGGCGCCGATGGTTTTGGTATTTCTGAAATCAGAGAAAGCAGCATTGCAGAATCATGAGACCGGAAGTAAGCGGTTTGCCAGAAAAATATCCATAATTGAATACATTTCCGGAGGGAGAGAGGCGAATGAGAAATTAAAGTAAAACTGCATCAAACGAATAATCGATGATTGGAGTAATTTGTCGATATTAAAGAAAAACAAAAATTCAATAAATTCTAGATCATCGAATTCGTCTTGTAGCACCATTATGTAAGACATTAAATTACCATTGAGATATAGTCTGTTTCAAGTTAATTTTCCAGTTGGCAAAACCAAAGGCTACCGAACAGAATGTTTAATCCAATACGCTAATTGTGCTTAAAGCATACTGAAAGTGTCAAAGTATTTTATTAAATAAAATGATACAGGGTGCCAGGCAAAACTATTTTCGTTTGGTTACCAACTATCTGTCTCTCTCGATTCAACAGGATAAAAGTACATGACAGGTTGACAGGTGGTACATGCGCATGCGCCTTAAATTTCCCAATAAACCGCTTACCGTACAATCTAATGGAGCCCTCGGTCTCTCCAAGAGAGTTTTTGCTGATACATCGATAGTTCCCAAAGTCGCCAGCTTGCAGATTTCGTATGGTAAGCCTCATGTGAGTCCTGTAGCTATTCTCGACTGTGTGCGTGAAATATTTCTCATTGGACAGGACCATGGTGCTGTTGAAGATCCAATAGCTGATGGCACGTGGATGAGCCTCCGTGTGACAGTCGATGGTAACGTTGGTATCCGCAGGAGCGCCAACCAGTTGATTTGGCACCCAGATCATTGGTGAAACTTTAATTAGAAAATAGTTTACCCATAAGGCCCGTACAATTGAATTAAGGTTTTGCGATGGAATGTAAAATTTACGTTTTTCCCCCAAACTAATCGCCGATAAACTTTCTTGCCGCGTTACGTACGCTTACGTCGGCAGCTCTTTAATTCGTCTGTTTGCCCGATGTAAATTAACCTTAGGTCTCGCTAGGACTGTTAATGGTCTCGTCCGGCGAAGCAACGGCAACGAAAGTTGAGTTGGCTAATACATACCACCGAGTAGAAGGATGGGCTAATTAGCATCGGTACAATTAATCCAAAGTTTCTAGGAGAGTTTCTGCATTTCAGGAAACTGTACTCCGTATTGTACGTAACAGGGATATATCGAACAATCCATATACAAACTGAATAAAGACGTTTGAAATTTCGATTTCTATACCAAGCGATCATTTTCCATCCAACCCCATGCAGAACGATGATACGTGCAAACTGGAATTTAATTTTGAGTTAAAATCCCCCAAAAAAATTTTATTCAAAATTCTTACCAGCCTATGGCTCACCATGTACCGCTATCCTCCTATTCTTGTCCCCAAAGAAAAACACGACTACCCGGAACCTACTGTCGCAAGTAAAGACAGACTTCCTGCTATTTCAGCAAACGCATCAGACCATTTTATCGCTTGCGATGTCCTATGAAATATTCATAACGCAGCCTTTGACGCGTTCATCCCAATCGCCCTCGTTGTCGCATAAATTTTAGCACCGGGCCAAAATTCCACGCTGGATCCTTCCACAGCCACGAACCATCTTCATCCCTTTGTCATAACCTCTTCCCTATTTATCCTTTTCCTTGACGTCGTTCCATTCGCTGTTTAGACTTTCTCAGAAGAAGTACGACGATACTTCGCCTATACTCTTGAACCTTAATTCTTGTATCAAACGACCCCAGCCTGTCGCTGTATATAGGTAGTGGGGAGTAGGTACCGTATTTATTTGATACAAGGAAGAAAAGAAGACTGAAGAAAATTTCACGAGAAAATGGAAGAATATCGGAAGGTCGTGCTCGTGTTTTCCAGGAAGCAAGAAAAGAAAAAAAAATTAAGAAGGAAGATCGTGTATATAATATATACATCCGGAATAGAGACGAGAGAGAGAGAGAGAGAGAGAGAGAGAGAGTCTCCTGACCGTCAGGAAAACCGGCGTTTTCCTGTTTGGCTGAATAAAATATGTTTCTCCCCTTCTAAATATTCAGAGGACAGAGGCTCTCCGGGCTGAAAGTATATACCGGGTGCAAGCATATGAAGTGACACGAACAAATGGAACGCATAAAAGGGAAAAATGACCAGGACCGTCGGGACGCTTGTGCGGCTCCTGTATTTCCCTTGGGCTTTTCATACGATCCGTGCAACGCCGAAGCGAATACGCACGTACGTACCTATACTACGTACGGCAATAAAATTTTACACAATACGTGCCCGCCTTCGTCATTCCACGGTTTACTCGTAAACATCAAATTGCACCTTTCGACGAGTACACTATATACTTCGAAACGTCACTGTCCTACGATTGCATGCCATTAAAAAAATACTTAGTTTCAAAATGTCAACCGGATGGGATCGAGTTGCCTCTGTATGCTCAGTGACTTGTCGCCACTGTACAGTGTAATACTCACATTCGACATCCACGATAATTCTCTTGCTGACTGTAGGCGGGACGCCGTTCTTAGCGATGCACAAGTAGGCTCCCATCTGAGTCCTCGAAATTTTCGTCAAATTCAGCTGTTCGCCGTCGTACATGACAACTGAAAAAAAATTACTTTTTTACATTTAATTATTCGCAAAAAATTTTCATTCTATACAAGTCCATTGAATTATGCGTTTCCGATGCAATTCGAGTGCACTTATAAAATTGCGTCTCCGTGCAGTAAGTGTACAGTCGGTACAGCAAAGGTAATTGAAGTGCGAAATGGCTATAGTCGCGTTATCGCGACTGCCTTTTTTTTTCCTACGTATAGACACAGATCCTTAATGCACCGTTTCTGCTCGTATGTGTATTTTTATGGGTTCGCGAGTGAGTGTGTGTTTTGACCCTGACAGGCGATTACCATTTCGAAAATGTGAACTCCAAAGTTTTCTCTGAATGTAAATCCTCGCCGTGCCGCGTTGCATCAACTTCAGCGGGCAATTTACGATTAAAGTTTCTGAAGCTCGTGAAGCCTTAAGTGGGCAGGAGCGATTGTAACGCGCGTTTCCAAAGTACGAGCCATAAACGGTTAAGAGCGCTCGTAATAATAGCGGAAGTGGGAAATGAATCCGCGGTCCTTGCAATTATTTTGAGCTGCAAAACTCCGCCAATTACCTTTTCCGATGTAGCGCAGAAAAGTAACCTTCGTATAAAGTCTCGCGGTTGGGTTTCGAATCAGCGTAACATTTATTTAGGCATGTATACGGTATACGTGGTAAGTGTCAATGAGGCTCGGTTATAATGTCCGGCAAAAAAAAATGCAAATAAAAGATATCTATTGCAAGGAACCGCACTGGGATGACTGTTGCTGATAGGAAAAATATTGCGCAATTTTTTTTTTAATTTAATGAAAATCTATATCAGCATTACTTGCATCGAGGTTAACGTTGCACCTGGCGTATACTTAATAGAACGAGTAACGAGTATTCGATAGCTCGGCTCTTATTCATTTTCAATGTGGCGATCTGTGCTATCGTAATTTCTTATATTTCATATTAATGGATGCAACGTGTATTTACGAAGGGTGAATATTCAAACGAGCTCAATAACTTTATATACGCGTCAGTAGATGGCAGCACAGACGCTCGTTTGACTTTGGTGTTTAACTTCGGTTAAACGTCATAAGTGCCAGGAGTTATTCGATGGGCATTTGCGTTCTCTAGTTAATTTTTATAAAAATTTCAACGAGTGTTAAAATCTATAACAACATCTGATAGTCGAATAAATGAAGTGCACGAATTTAGAAAAAATATTTGCAACGAGAATGGAAAAATTGCCCGCTTCAATTGGCACGAAGATTTTGCAAATTTTTTGGGGAATTTCAGGCATCTTATGATCTTACGACTGTAAGAGATAGGTCAGAGGTAAAATATTAAAAATTATTTTGTAAACGCGCCGTGCGACTGGGGAGCGAATTTTCTTTGACGAAAAAGTCGTACCACCCTTGACAGACACGAGGACAAAAAAATAAAAGGCAACGAATAAATTTGACTCGGCAAGACGAGTTCACGGAGCTTTTAACAAAAAAATCCAATTTTTTAATCTCGTGCGAAATTTTGCTATGAGCCATAGGAACTTTCCTATTTGAATGGTTGATACGTCTTATCGTATGTCGCGTGTTTACCTGATAACGTTGCTGAAGGCAATTTACAATTTTTGCATATAGTCACAGCTATAGCCGTGGATAAATATCGTGTTATCGAACTCTTATCGCTGGTTATTACGTATTGACAAGTTTTTAACAAGCTTCAACTTTTTATCGTGCTTGAAAAATTGACCTACGTACTAGCTATTCGCTCAAGTGTTAAGTAAGTCTTGTTAAGCATCGCCCGTATACTTTTGAGTTTAAAGCTTAAATCGTTTCGCATTCAAGATCGAAGATGAGCCATATCGAAATACGTATTAAAATATCAAATAAGACGATACTTCGACAGATTATTATTCTAGGATAAAAATAAACTTGTATACCGGGTATCGTGAAATTCTTTAAATCATACCTTCTTTATATGCCATACGCGACGAGCCTCTTTATACGAATATAAATTCTAGGACTGTCTTTCCTTTCGGTTCTATTTTTCGCGTCTTTCATCCCTTTACGGTATGTTTCCTTTATAGAAATATATATATGCCCACTATGCATTGAAAATCAACAGACCGACTAAGAAGCGTGATAAACAAGCGCAAAATTTCGTCCCTATAGAAAAGTCAGATCCTCGCACTGCCTACAGACTCGGGTAGGCTTTATAAGGGTGAAGATAAAATTAAAACGATTATTCGCGGTTTTACCGAGATTTCAATTTTTTTTTCCTTCTCTCCCTTAATCCCCCAGCCAGTTTGTCGAGATCGTCGGCACGAGTTGAAAAAAAAAATAAATAAAGGAACAGAAGGAACGCTTCACTTGTTTTGTTTATTAAAATTCTTTTTCTCAAGTTTTTCGTCAAACGCGGATGCTGCGGAAGGTTCCATGAGTTTTCAGTAAACTCTGTTCCGCGAATAGTACCACGTTGATGAAATTAAATGAATGGACCCGGTTGTTTACAATACTCTCCATAATCAAAGCCACATTCACCAAGGAACGAAAGAAGCTTTTCAACAATTGCGTTTGTACACCTCGTTTAATTTAAAAAAAAAACCTTAAGCCCGATATCCATCGACACTTCCGCTTTTGATCCGAGTCGTAAGACGGATCAAACGATTTTAAAAAAATTAATCGATCCGAGCCATAAAACACGTATCAGCAGACGAGACACCAGCAAGACCTAAAAAAGCTGTCTTCCCGACGACATAAAGGATATCCCGATGTACTTTAGGAACGCACAGTTTTAAGGACTTCACGCTCAACCCCTAATTTCTTAATAATCCTACCATACATAATTATCAACTCTGGAAGTTTCGCTCCGGGTCTTTATTCCTCGATCAAAACAATAGAATGACAGCTGTCAAATCATACAGACACGTGCGACTCGAATAGCTCCTTAATCTAAAACTAAAGACCCAAAGCCAAACGATCCTGCGGTTAGAGGATCGTGACGTAGCGATAAGGACACCACGCCGTTTCGCAAACCTAAACCCTACCGGGTTCGCGCATTCGACCGACTAATCTCGTCGACATCTGGAACCACGGCTACGTCCTCATTAGTGGTCACCGCATTAGGTATACCATAAGGCAGACAGGCTTAACGTAAAATTTACGATTTTCTTAGGACACCCCATACATTGCCAGCAACCAAACCCAGCTGACTACACAGAAATCCAACTGAAGCCCTTTACCCTGTTTGGTATATCCAGCTTATACTACCTGCCTACGTGTACCAATATGTGCACAAGCGTCTAAATGCACCGACGCCAAGCGTCGCTGTGTGCAGGCCTTCATTTCGAATGGAGTATCTAGCTCGAGTGTATATGATATACATATACACACATATATATATATACCACTCTGAAATAATTTCCCACCCTTCGAGAAACTGCTCCACCGCAACTCCTTGCTGGTTCCAGTCAAGTACTAATTACATATTTAGAGCACACGGCGAATCAGGTAGAAAGAGCCCGGAAGAGGAAGACAGATGCGTAATCAGAAGAGAGATCGAACTAAGTCATCCCTTCCACATTTTCAACCTACTTCCGCCCCATCAGTCTCGATAAGAAGATCACTCGTTATCGTCTTGCTACTTAACTGTACCTTCGTCTTCAGCCAGTTTATAGCCCTGGTTCTAGAGTACAATCGTAGCTACATGTGTATTAGGCCTTAAGGGTGAGAAAGGAGCTAGTGTAGGGTGACTTTTACCTAAACCTTAATACCGCCTCTTCAGCCCTGTGGAAGGTACTTGAAAAAAAAAAAAAAATCGGTACGCGATCTTTCAGCTAATTTTACTTGTCATACCAAAGAACACTCGAAGCCTGAAGAGGATCTTGTGGATGGAAGCCAAGAGATTGAGGAACGATCGATAAGTACCTACACGCTCGCAGGTGATTCCTGCTGCTTGTGACTTACAACTTGTGTAGGCGGAACTTGGGTGGGTTTTGTGTAGATGAAAAAAAAAAGATAAGGAAAGAAAAAAAAAATACGTCCCGTGAAATATTAACGGCGATCGTAAAGATCGAGCGAAACAGCACGGGAGAAGCGGTAGAGGACCGGCGGTTCTGCTGGTTTTATGGTTGTCAATAAAAAGTGCCTTTCTCGTTGGCCGAGGAAAGCCAACGCGTAAAATTATACAAATACATTGCTACGCCTAAAGCGGAAATCAAAGTAGAGACCTTCGACTCCCTCCGGGCTATCTTCCGGTTTATTGGTACCGGGTCCACCTAAAAGCCTCCGGGAATATCCTGGCTGGTATTAATGTCTGTTTTCGGGCGAGACTGCGTGTAATGGGTATTTTGGATTCGTTAGACGAACTGACTTTACTCGCAATTATCCGCTTCGACGTTGAAAACGATGATCGTCAGCGTAGGAATTATTTGGACCAGGTGCAAGCTCAGCGAGCTACAAAATCTTGTGGAATTTCATGGAGCTAAGACTCTGCCAGGTCCGTGTGCGCGGTGAACCGTGCGGAATACCGTTCACTTAGGATGCTCATAAATTCTCTCCTCGGTACCGGAAACTCGAGAATACTACCGACCGGAAATGCTTTCACTGGTGACTGTGTCCCTCCATAAATATTACCTTCTACGGGTATCAAGCGTCTGAATAATTAGTCGGCTTACTCGCAACAATTAAACACGTAAAATCGGTTGGAAGTGCAGAACAAGTGGTGCTTGGAGTATCGCTATGACTAATTGGACGAACGGTATAAAGAACCGAGTTTGAAATTCTTCGTTGAGGTTATGTTATGTTGAGGTTGTGTTAATCGATTCGATGGGAGCGACGGACAAGCGCGAAAATTCGAGTTGGTTTAATGTCGAAAATCATTCAAGGTGAAATTCCTTTTAATTCTCACACCCTTTATGCTCCAAAAAATTACCTCGATCCCTAATTAATTTTTTCCTGTAACCGAAGACACTCGTACCCACGGTCCTGTCTCCTCGCCGAAGAGTGGAAACTGATTGCTTCGACATCTTTTTTAATCCTCGCGAAAATTTAGCAAACAACCCAGAAGCCTGTAATTTTAGTCGGCTGTGCATATTTCATGAATGTACCGTGTATGCGCATAATTTTCAACCCTCTCGTGCCTCTCGCGTGGCTGTACAGTTACTTCGCGAGGGCTGAGTTGATTAACCTCTACAATATTTAAGAAGTACGTACCCGGCTAAAAAGGTTTCTCTAGTTTTACCGGTATTATTATTTTTTTTTTTTTCAACGAATCTTATCAAGTATTTACCTCGCGAATCAAACCCCAATTAAAATTCGACAATGAATAAAAATATAATTACGCCTGAAAATATGTTACCAAAAAAAAAACACCCTCCGTCATATCAAATTGCACGATATAAAAGCACTGCACTGATAAAAATGTATTCCCTGCTGTGCACTGATTATAATACTTCAACGAGCTTGATGCAGTCGTCACCGCAAGCTCTTGACAGTTTTATATCAAATTTTGAAAATCCTATGTTTAACTAAAAAAAAATTACTAAATTCTATCATTTAGTAAATTTACCTTTTCCTCGACGATCCACAAATATACCCTGACCGTCCTCTCGTCTCCACATTAGAGTAGGCGTCGGTATACCCTCGGCCCTGCACGTTAGGGTGATATTTTGATTCTCCCTAACAGCAACGGTGCTTTGAGTAGACATGGAATCCAATATGTTAGGAGGTACTGAAACGTAAAGGCAAGTAGATTAGATTTACGTAATACAAGCTCCAAGTAGAATAAATTTTCCATATAACTTCTAATACAGACCTACAACCTCGAGATATCCCACTTGACTGATCATGGGATTCGTATTTACTTGACACATGTAATAACCTATATCCTGTTTCTGAACGCTGCTAACGTGCAGCAGCCAAGTCTTTTGATTATCATAGGAAACAGAAAATCTTGGTATCTTGGCAATGACTCTGGTATGCATTGTGACCAGCATGTGTCTGTTTATGTGTATCCAGGCGACCTGCAAGTAAGATGAATACAGAGTAAATATTTTTCGCGAACTTTTCGAATAAAAATACTAAAATTATATATCCGTTTCGAAAAATTTCGCGAACAAACGAAAAGACGGTTGACGCTAATGGAACGTGAAACAGCGTAAAGGCTGGTTAGGAGGCCTCGAGGGTGCGCGCGTTCATTTTCAGCGGACTCGGGAAACGTAATATAACGGTGCTTCCCCCATTTCCGCTCTGGCGAGCTCCTAGCAAAGAAGACCGACGTTATTTTCCCGGCTAGAGAATTCACGAGGAATGTGTTTGTCGCGTGGAAACTACTTGGGCTACGAAAAGCCGTTTGATATTTAGAATCATATTTTTTCGACAGACCAGACACGCCCCTGCTATAGGCTTTTATTTAATATAGGGGTCAAGCGTCATTGCACCAGCCCATCCGACCCTGTGCTGCCTACCGATAACTATACCGGTGACCAACCCAGTAACTAAAAAGCTTGAGCTTGCTGGGTTATGATATTTTTTCGAATTACGTAATTTTACGCTTCAACTTCCGGTATACAAAATTCAATTAAAAAGTCTACGATTCGAGGTCACTTCAATTAAAGATTCTTCGTCAGACTTCCAATCCGCGAGCTTTACTTTGTACGTGTCATCTCTTTCCAAGTATCCTCTTCGTACGTCGTGCCTCGAGATTTGGTCCATTGGTGACGCCACAAGTGGTAACCACACAGTGACACGCTAAAACTTTATCAGGATGTTCCTCCAATGCCTGAACGTTATTACGATGGTATTTTACGCTTCGACGATCTAATTTCTCCCTAACTAAGCTTATTCCGTGACAAAGCTTATGCACTTTCCATAATTTCTGGGTTAACTTACCCGCTTCCATCCGCTTCACTTCCCACTCTCATTTCCTTCGTCACTCGAGGGCACCTAGATGCGCGCTTACTTTGTCTTTTTCATTCAGTCTCTCTCTCTCTCTCTCTCCCTCTCTCTCTCTCTCTCCCTCTCTCTCTCTCTCTCTCTCCCCTACTATCTTTTTTCTTATCTCTTTTTCTTATTTTCTACTACGCTCTCCGGTCCGACAAGAAAATGAAGAACCCAACAACGGCATAAGCGAAGCAAAGATGCCTGCGCAATCCGCGACCGAAACAAAACTTCGAGTTAGCATCCGTTGGACAAGAGCTTTTTTTTTAACGACAGTCACGTACTTCGATCTTCGATTTAAGAGACGAAAGCTCCCTGGTAAGCTTTCACTGTACCAAAAAGCCAACGTACCCAAGCAGGATATCAACGTGTGAAACTTTTAATGTCTTATGTGAATTACCCTGGAACAGCTTCCGCCCGTGGAATCTAAGATGAAACTTTAAGACATAGGATTAAGTGACTCCGACATAAACGCAGCATCTTAATCTCGTAGGATTCCTTCGGCAAAAGGACCGCTGCGCTATGTCTCCTTGAAACAACGTTAAGTTCGTACGAAGGGTCGTGCATATATCAAGGCAAAAAATAAACTTATGAAAAATTCGTAGTATAATTTTTTTTTCATTCTTAGCACGCGCATGGCTCAATGTCTTATTGGTTATACATGCGTCCACAGGAAATGGTTGGAGTACCGAGGGAGGATCGGAGGAAAGAAAATAAAGCAAGAAATTTAACCTGGAACAAAGAACATTCAATCGGGCGGAGACTCGACTGAAATTCTTGGCGTAGATTCAAAGCCAGACTTAACCGAACCCAGTAACAGTCCAGGTCTGGTGTAATCGTCGGAAAGCTGCTTTACAGCGCCAACCAGCGGACGCCGGAGGAAACGTTTTTTCCAGTTACCAGCTCCAGTTTTCACTTTCACTTGGCAATACGTTATTCCTAATGTCTTGTATCTATTTTACCTATCGGTAACTACCGTTACGATACGTATATATAGATACAGCTATTTCATAGCCTATCCGGTTCTTACAGTATATTCTATTCCAAGTCCAAATTACATAAATTGGGATTAGGGCTATCAAGACAAATCCGGAAGTTATCTTGAACGATCACAATAAATCCCTATTCTTACCGTAGATCTAGCTAGAGGACTGCAAAAGCTCATCGAAATCCCAGCAGCACTAGGTGGGTTCGTTAAAGGAAAACGCGACACGAATTTCACCATTTTTCTTCTCTCTTTCTCCCTCTCTCTATATATATGTATATATACGTACATTCAAGTAGGCGAAAAACGTGGAAAACGTTCGATTCGCTTATTTCGCCCGACAAACGGAATCCGAGCATGTCTCGTTGCATAGGGGAAAACGAAAATTTCGTTGCAACGGAAGTGGAACCAAGCAGGCAGCTACCAGCGTTAATCAACCCAATGAAAATTTTCTATGCAAGTGAACTTTCGCTACTGGCAGTCGTTAGCCGGAGCTTGATTTCCCACAAGATCCCTCAAACGCCCGCAAGCTCTCTACGTCTATATACATATATACTCCAACCGTGGCAACAGCTTTACTACACTTTCGCTCCTCTTTTTCTGTCCTGTATTCGCTGCTTCTTTTTTTACCTCCTCAACCCTTTCTTCCGACAATTTTTTTTATTTTTTTCGGTATTCACGCCCACCCACGCTTAACGTGCAACAAAGACGGTGGCGCCATTGTTTCCCATTAACTAGACTCACTCCGGTGGCTACAGAAGCGACAGGAATTAAATGGGCAGCCTCAATAGTGGCTGCTGGTAATGTAAGTGGAGAGGAAGGTGAGAGGGGGAAGGGTTGATCTTTTTTTTTGGTGAATTTACGTAAACTCACTACTCTGATTACGTAATAATCAGAACTCTCTGTCGGGCGATCAAGCAACACCCTCGAACCCCTTCCGGTACCAACCAGCTGATTTTGAGGCTCAACACTCAGCGCGCTCCCGGTAATTGAGTTAGCAAATTAATTATTACGTTCGCTTGCTAATTAGGCAATTAGCTGCAACGTGCCTCTATGACTTTTGCACAATGCGACTCGGCTTAATCCGTAGCGTTTTCGAGTAACTTTCTCGGGTGACGTTATCGCGACATCGCGAAGTGTCCATTTACTCGGAGCCAAAGTGAATTTAAAGAAAGTTTGGAGAAACGATTTTTAAAAAAATTAACAAATAATTACGATTCGCTTTTATGGATAAATTTTGCAATTAAAATTATCGAATATTTATTATAATTTTTTTTAATTATCATCAATTCATTTATCAAAATCGCACCCGCCTTTCCTAACTCAACCGTTCAGCACACGACAGGCTCTTAAGTACTCATACAATTTTCTACCTCTGTTTACTTATATGCTATCTGATAATTTCAATTCTTTATCAGAGGCTTTTACAATTTTTCCCCTCCCCCCTCCCCAACCCCCCACCACCCCACTGTAACCGCACTAACTTCACCCTTGTTACTTACTAATGGCACGCCTTAATAATATCGATCTACCGTCATCCAAGTATTAAAATAATAATGTGCATTAATATTCCACGCGCGGGATGGAACAGGTGGTTCCTTTCGTTGAGCGAAGCGCCAGAATAATACGGCCCTGTCGCTTGCCGCGCTTAACCCATTTTCCATCGTAACTTTGCGGGTAGACTGGATCACCGATATGGTTACCATGGTACACCATAGAGCAAGCCTACGTGAAGAACATTATAGATGAGGAAGAACGAAAGGGAACATTTCTAATGGATAAGAGCGTGAAGAAAAAAAAATGGTAGGCCATCGACGTAAGACACGTATAAATTTTTTGGCAAATCGACGCCGAACTATTTCGATAAAGTGACGCGGAAAAATTTTTTGCGCGAATTATCACGAAAAATTGACTAATAATCATAAAAGTCCGGGTGCCCGGGGGGAAAAAAAAAATACGAAAAATCTGTAAAATTCAATACCGACCTTATCGGATGCAGAATAAAAATTTGCAGTGAACTCGAAAGACCCTCGGAGCGCTTTGTTGCGTAATACACTTAACACGCGAACAAGATTGCTCGTCCTAAACGAAACGCACGTGGTACGAATGTTAGATTAGGTTTCCGTGACTCTGGGCAAAATATCAGACTGACGCTAGATTCTTCGTATAAATAAAAATTGGCTCGGTTATTTTCATATTTGCTAAAGTGCAGTCTATTTGCCAATATATATGTATATACTGCGCTTATGTATATATTCGAGTCCATTACCCGTCAGAGTTCTCCTGCCATGCCCAGACATTTGCATTCATATAACTCAGGAGCCTCTGATACGGCGACACGAGAAGATACAGCCGGAAGGCAACGGCGACGTATGAATATTTAAATATGCAGGATCTCCGAAGACGGATAGATTTACGGCACTGCGTGGATGGCGGACACCCAATACGCGTCATAATATTTTTATCGGTACTCTCGCCGAGTATCCGGCATAACCTGGCCACCCCTTGCTTTCCATTCACTCTGCATTTACTTCATGTCCCCTTTTTTTTATTTTCCTTTTTCTTTTTTCAAGGCAAAGAAAAAAAATATCAAACGACACGCGGATAACGTTGCATCGATTTCGAGCCGTCTTTACGGTGCCGTTAAAAAGGAAGACATAATGAAACATGGCCGCGTGCACGCACGTTGGTACGTCCGATCATGAAACTTTTGCGACCATAATCATTTTCAACCTGAAACTTGATTTCGTTGAAGGGCGCTAAATTCAAATTGATGTCTTATGTATGTATATGTACAGTGTTGGTTTATACCATAATGATTACTCATCGATGCAATACAGTCTTTCCGATGTATAAACTCGGAATCGTAAACTGTGGGATGCAGTCGAAGCAACTGCAACGGGGTCGAATAGATTTTTGACAAAGAGGTTAACGAGGTCGCGTCAATTTTTTTTTCACTTTTATATCTAGACGACAATTTTCAAATAGCAACCATAGACAACTCGAAGCTCCGAGTCGAGCTGGTCCAAAGAGGCCAAAGAGGAAAACAACCAGGCAACGGAATATGAGGGTGTGTGTGTGAGAGAGAGAGAGAGAGAGAGAGAGAGAGAGAGAGAGAGAGAGAGAAACAAAGTGCGAAGGGGTGGCAAAATAAAAGGAGCGAGAGGGCATGACCGATGGCCGCGGGCTTTTCCGACACGTATTCCACTGCAACTGCATTTATAACTCTCGCAGAAGCATCTCTTCGTTCCTCTACTTTTTACCTCTCCATGTCTATTTCAGTGAAATAACTGCACGTAGACGTTTGTTTCAGTGGGATTTTGATCTCGCCTGGACCATCCACCTTCGATCTCCCCACCCCCCTCCATCTACCCACCCACCCGGGACTCCTGATGCATTTCCAATAACGCTGCAGTTCTGCTGCACAGACGCGCACAGGACTCGAGCACGATACCAAACGCTAACGAAGCTCGCATTCAGGTCCGACGGTACTGGAGAAAATTTTGGAGACAAAAAATAATTTTTCGACAAAATTAAGAACTAAGAGCGTATGACGCGTTCTATGACCGATAAAATTTAATAGTCTAATAAAATAATACGTTACGTGCTAGCTTTTGCATCAAACGTCAAATTGATTATAGAAACGAAAACTAAGTGCAGTCGACTGTGCGCCGAATCACTGACCTAATAAACGTCGAGGGATCGACCCAGCAAGTGTAAATATTGATAAATGCAAAAATCATATTTATGCAGTTATTGGTACTCGAGTTCGTTGACGCTATCAGTAAGAAAACTTATGAATTTACCTATAGATATAGTCGAGGAAAGCAATAAAAAAAATACATGTCTATCCGGTCGAGTATTTCCAAACCCTGCAATTGACGGATTAAACGCAGGTAATAATTTTAATTAAATTAATTTAATTTACCTTGTAGGTACCCAGGTTCTCGACGACGCAGGGTAAATTGGCGTCTCTGCCCAGAGCGACGGTGACGTTGGGTATCGGTTCGGCGAATCTGGGTCCGTCCGATAGAGCTGTAAAAGAAAAAGAATATCTATAGAACAACAAAATAGCCAAGATCAGAGATAGCGATACGTGATCAGGATTTCTTTGGATCTTCCGACACAGATCCAGATCTGCAGCGACGACAGAGACCGGAGTTTGAATTAACAAGTAAATGGAGCGTCTTAGAAATCGAGATACTTTTCAATCGCGTTACAGAGCTCTCTCGTGTCAGTTCTAGCAATTATAAATACATCCGAAGTTCGTCTCTCGACATCGTACACCATGGTACAGGATCGCTGCTTGCCAGGAGCCACTGGTCCTGTATCTATGGAAAAGTTTCGGACGACCCCCGACAGAGAATTGCTTTCTTGGCAGTGCTACGGGAAGAGGGTCTTTGGGGATTGCCTTGCTACTAGATCCGTGTATGCGTCCTTCGATCAAACGTCACTCGGCGAAGCGGAAGTCCCTGATACAATTTTAGATCTGGCGACAACCGACTAGCCTGATGTCACGCGACTTCTCTCTTCTCCAGCTTCCGTTCTGTCTCCGTCACGGCATCTCACACTGCCGATCTCTCGAGTTGACGAAACTTTTGGCCGATGCACTCGAGGATAAAGGCGGCCAGTTGGCTGGTCTTTCGACCGGAAGAAAGCAGCCTTCGATTCCGGTCGAAGACGCTTCGCTCCACACCGGAAATACGTCCATCCGAAGACACTCACTGAGAGTTCAGGACAGTCTTGGATTATGATTCTTCCGGGGGACCATTGTGTTCTCGGAAGTAGCCACTCTTGCTCCTTGGCTGAGAATACGGTCTTGCGTCACCCAGGAAAAAAAGTCTGCGCATGCGTCGATCAATTGTATTGAATTAATTATATTGGAAAATTTTTAACAGTGCACTTCCGGTTACAGTGGTATCTGTGTGTTTCATTGAAAATCTCAATATTTCATAAAGATTTCGTACAGCGTGTACGAGAGTCGTTTTTATCCGCTATGGTTAAACTGGCTGAAGTGAAATTTATGAAAAGAATGTTGCATCCCAGAGAGATCATTGGGATCCCAAAGGACTATGGTAAATGAGTCTGCTAATTAGAGGAGTTTCGAATTGAAATTATTGTTTCGGCCAGTAAGACAAACGACCGTGAGGTTAATGGTCACGGTGGTAGGAAATAGTACATCGCGCTGGAATAGGTTATTCTAATCTAGAAAACGAATAGCCCCAAGCTAACGTAACACAATCAATTCCCAAGCCGGTTTCCCGAGAGATGACCGAACGGTTGCTTGGTTATTTATTTTTCTTCTTTTTTATCTTTAGGTTTATCATCGACAATAACATCTTTGCTCGACTTTCGGAACGCCCTGATAGCATAGGCACGTTACGATCGACTGGATTATCCGATGTCAAAAAAAAACTATGGAGCTATCAATTTTTTCCATGAGGAAAAACGAGACGGAAGAAACTAAGAAAATATTTTCCTATTTCAGTCGTAAATGGTTCCCTCGTAAGAAATAGCGGCTGGGATTTACTTGAGCGAGAGTTGGTAGCTGTACTTTCATAAGAATTGCCCATGCGATTCCCCTAGATCTCTCATTCAACGGGGTTCATCTTTGAATCACAAGTTTCCCTTCTGTCGAGTTAGTATGGTCTATGGTCCGTTGTTGCTTTACTACGAAGTTTAATGGAGTTTTTGTTATATCGTCGAATCAATTTTATTTATTTTTTTTTATTATCTCTATCCGAGTTTACATCTAGTACTGTTGCTGGATTTTTCGATTGTGATTTACATATTATTACTACAGACCTCTAACTATTTGGATATTCGTAATAGTTTTCGAATTCGAGCAGACAACGGTTCGCTAATTGGACTAACAGAACTTTCAAAATGGCTCATGGATTAATGCCAATTAAAATCTGCTTACGTATCGTTTACTGAATTTAGCCGTGCTCTAAATTACTTCAATCAGAAGGATTCAGGGGAATCCCACATTTCCTTTACTCGTTACGAATAAAGACCATGGCGTTGCAGGTTACGATATAGGACAAGTTTTGCCGGATTGCGGAACGCGTTAAATCTACAGCACGTGACAATTAAGACAATGCGAAAAATCACTCGAGTCGTTGATGTCTTCTTCAATTTTGACATTTATTACGTACTTCGAGCAATCTACGAACATTCAGTATTACCAAGGCAAATTATACCTTATTCACTTGTTTGACATCGGATAAGATTTATTAAGAAAAATGTCATTTTTCATTTCGACAATCAACCAACAGAAACGTCCTTTTACAACTAAATATTCTATTTTTCATATCCCTATCAGGGAACGTAGTTAGTCAGTTAACGTAGTGGAAATTTCCTATAAGAATTGCGTATACGCTTCGAACGATTGCCTTAAAGAGACTCCGCCATGTCTGTCATTTATAAAAAAAATACCTTAGCGACTCCTTATATATATTCTTCCACGTGTGTGAGTTTTCCCTCTCCCTTGTATTGACGAACCTCTCATCTTACTATGTATATGATATCTTACTATATAGGGTATCTTACTATATATATGTGTATATGGCCTGCCAAATGGTTTATGCTCGTTCGCGACATCCGAATGCGCCAGAAGATTCTAGATCGTCAGATTTCCGTTTGGCTGGATCGCATCGTTGCACGGCAAGCGCTAACATTTCCCTAGACATAATATAATCCGTATTTGAAGCTTCTATAAGATATATTCGAATAAATACATTAGAGAAACATCCTACCGTGCACAATGCTACTATTATATGCTCAAAGCACGTTATTGATAATATTGTATGGAATGCTTTCGACTGTACTTTGTAGTGCTGCGAGGGACGTAAAAAGCTGGTAGATATTATTGCTAACATTTTTTCAATTCTCCGTCATATCGGGTTTCCTCGCTCTTATCTGTTTCTTCTTCTGAAATTGAAGATGTTCATTCTATCGAGTATGATACAATTTTTATATATTATCGTATCATACATAACCTAACACTTTTTTGTCTCGATCAACTTCTTTAACCCGGGAATGGCCGTGCGCTCTTGTTCTCCATTTGAAAAGCATTGACTTGAGGTTTTTCGTACGTCCCACGCACCTGCTCCTGGGTTAATTAGCGAAAGTAATAATGTTCAACGCGATACAATACGCAATGGTTTCTCAATGTTAAATTAAACTTGGATAAAGCCAGGCTTATCGCGCTTAAATAAGTTTCAAACGACAGTGACAAAATTATGGGATCGCTAACCTTCAATCTTACACGCAAAAGTGCTGAGAGCAACGACTTTAGTTCCAAAAGTTGCACCTAGTCGTCCGCGAGATGGCGCAGCAATCACGTAGTTTTTAGTAACGATGCCAATAGGACGAAAGACAAACGAGTTTTCTTCTACGTGACACAACCCGTGACCGTTCGCTTACAAAAGTAATACGTAATAACCTTTACGGTATTCGTGTTTAAAAAAATAGTGTTCTCTTACGTTAATCGTTTTCATTTGGCCGACTCTTACACTTTCATTTGGCGCGTGAGAATAATCAATAGCCGGAGAGCGGCAAGGTCGGCCCCGTGTTGTCATCGAGCAAGTAGTTCTGTTCCAACAGTCAAGCGCGATGGTCTTTTCATTTCTTTCCGTGCGGAAAGTGAAACTGGAAAGAAACGCCTGAAGTGTATCCGATGTTATTCTCGAGACGGATCCTTGAAAACCGTGTTACTTTATACGTTTACTAATTCTCGTGCGAATTAGAAGTGATACGTGTAAAGCAAATACTTTAGAACAAGCCTGTACTCTGCTTCTGGCAAACTTTTCAGTCAGTCTGTGTTTACCAGTTCCTAGTTACGAAAGAACATTCCCGAACTCTGCTGTCGGAGTCATGTCCTGATTAAATGTGTTGTGTCTATGTTTCCGAGTGAAGGATAATATTTAATGTATTCTTTGTATTACCAAATATTTCTTTTACTCGCCCATCGAGGAATTCACGGCTTGTCAGGGATTAAGTTACGGAGAAACTGTGTAACGCACTAAGGTAAATTATTATTAGTCTCCGTCTCGTCGTCGAAAATATTTTTCTTAGTTACTCTTATGAAAAAAAGAAAAATATATACCTTGTCTTTAAATTATCACTTTGCATTTTATTTATCATTCCCTTTTACTTCCTATACCTATAGTCTATGATATCTGACGTGTCTCCTGTGTGCCACTGGACAAATAATTCGAGCCAGGATCTTCTGTCTGGATTCACGTAAAAAGGACTTTCAAGGCAATTTCCTTTTTTTTCACTCTTACACTCTTAAAGAAAGTTGATAGATCAGAACGGCCACGAGGGGAAGGACGACACTGCAAAGGCATACTAAAACGTTTCGCTAAATAATTGAAGCTGTCTCTAAGGACGCGGAGGCTTCTG
This sequence comes from Trachelus tabidus, assembly GCA_030142655.1. Taxonomy (NCBI): domain Eukaryota; kingdom Metazoa; phylum Arthropoda; class Insecta; order Hymenoptera; family Cephidae; genus Trachelus; species Trachelus tabidus. The sequence continues at coordinate 76,084 of JARQTI010000698.1, forward strand.
TTAGATACATCATCGTGTAAGCTCCGTGTGCAATAAACCATCTGGACAAAGATACTCGTAGGTCCGCATAAAGGTAAGCATTCGAATAAATTATATTAAAGTCCTGAAGTATAATATGCATACGCGAATGAAAAATTTCACATCCGTTAAGACGAAATTTATATTTCGTAAGCAAACTGGCTGCATGTTTAAACTCCTGAAGGATCTTTGAATATAAAATAAAATATTTAAATATACGCGGGCTTGGGACGACGCATAAATTCACCTTGGGACCAGAGTCTTCGTGCTCCCCCTCTTCTCGGTGTGTACGATCCTGGGTTCAAATGGATGCGCAATATTTGTTTGCTCGCATAATCAGCAGGTAGCTTGACACGTTTTTTTCACGGCTTTCAAAGCATCCGCGCCCCGTGCTAAAAGTGCCCGCGGGAAAAGAGGGGATATTATTTTGGAAAATAACATTATACTCGCGGCCTAAGGCGCGGGAAATCAATTTTTAAAACATTCAGTACATTCCCTCCTTAAGGTTCCATTATGACGTCAAAAAAAAACACGATAAGCAGAAATACGTTTACTCCCTTATATTTGTTCACCCTCTTGCTCTGCCTGTTATATAAACTTCTTTCATTTTTTTTTTCGTCCTCAGCCATACCAGGACACCGTCTCGTAAGAGGAATTGCGTCAGCGATCTTGGTATAAATGTTTACCAGCTTCAAGATAACTCTTCGGCACACTTTACCTATGTGAATGGTACCTTTATTTCTTTTTACTCGAGATAAATTTGATTCCAACTTTTTGGACCTGACCTATTTTTCTTGTCTATCATGTGGAACGACCATTTACTTATCTCTCCATAGATAATTCACCTATCCTAATCCCAAGGGAGCTGTTGAACGACCTTTGACACCAAGAAGTAGAGCATCTGCTAAGTCGTACATTGTGAACGATAAGAGGAACACTTGTAAAAATCACGAGTGCATTTCAATGGGTACACCATGAGAGGATGATCGAATTGATCGATCGCAGGATCGTGCTCCAGTTTGTACATACATGTATATGGCGATTTTGATTTGCAAATTATTAAATAATTTTATATACAGTTTAGATAAATTTCTGTCTCGTGCCGTTCGAGCAGGAGCATCCGCAAGCAGCGTCAAATCGGACGGTCATTCCTTCCATGCGTTTCTATGAAGAAGAGGCGTCGACTGCTGTGTTTCTCAACTCAATAAAACATTATTTGCTTCCCAAGCAAAGAGCACTTGCGCGCGCAGGGCTGGACTTAAAGGCCGGACAAAACTTTCAAGCTGACAGGGAAACAAACCTGTCAATTCCAGGACAGTTTGGTAACAAGTTTGTTCGCCGCTAAAACATTTTCAACGCCTTCTCACTACAGGAAGCACTCGTATCGCAATCTTGAGGTTCTTGCGCCGGACGTGGTACTTTATCGTTTTACGTGCAATTGATAAAATATTGAAGTTGCGACGAAAAAAAAATTTCTAAAAGTAAATGCCCACGATAACTTAGTCAAAATTTTGAAAAAATACATACTACTTCAGACCTGGTATTCGGTGCCATTTTCATGATTATTAACCTAGGCATAGGTGAAAGTGAGTAAAGGTCCATTTTGTGCGTACCAGTTGCCAACTGTACCCGATATGTGCGGAACAAGGGTTGCTTCCCTGAACAGCTAGATGTACGATTGGCTCGGATAGGGGTTGAAGTGCGCGGGCAGTTTATTTCCATCAGCAAAACCTTCCACTCTCGCACTTTCACCTTACTTTTCCTTTTTATTTCTACCACTCTCTCCCTCTCTTTTTCTCTCTCTCTCCCCCTCCCTCTCCCTCTCTCTCTCCCGCTACCATACATTCCTCCGATTCCATCATAGTCTCTCCCTTGGAAACCTACCCTATAAGCAATAAATATAGGGTAGCAACTGGAAAAAGCAGCGGGTCGAATCGGGTCGAATAAAGATAAAAAGAAATTACAAGCCTCTCAGACGCACTCGGACCCCTGAAACGTTACCTGGCTGCTCTTCTCTCTTACTCTTTTTTGCCAGCGATACCCCCCTCCCCCCCTCTCTCTCTCTCACTCTTTATTTTTCTCCCTATCCCAACCTCTCCCCATTCCCCTGCTTCCTCCCTCCCTTTCTTTTTCCGGTATCGCTCCGGCTATTTCCCAATTCCTCTACTCGGCGCTCTTAACCTGAATTATAGATGTCTTTCGCAGGACCCATCCGGCTCACCCCAGCCTCAGGGATGAAATCCTTGAGACACCCTTTACACGTACATATCCAGCTCGCTTTTACGCTATAAAAATATTCCAGTATTTCTCGGCCCTTCTTCCTCGTTCCGCCAATACCCATCTCCCTATAAGCACGACTGCGCACCCCAAAGACATCCACCGGCTTCACTTTCTTCCGACTCCCACTTCTATTACATTCTCGAAAATTCTAACCCCCTCAAAAATTAAGCCCCTCCGCGCACTGCACAATCCCAAACGAAAATAAATCCCCGTGGGTTAGTCTCGTGGCGGCGACGTTCGTATTTTATGGAGTCGAACTCTTTACGGGTAGTAGTAGGTACCACACCCCCACTCCCCCAAGAATCACCCGATTCAACTTTGACCTACGACTCGATAACGTCGAGCCATTGATCGATACTTTCTTTACTGCCGTTTCAAAAGAAACTAGCTAGAAGATTTTACTAAAGTTCCTCCTATAACGTAAATCGTAAATCGTTTTCTATATTATTATGCGATACCTTGTATGGCGTCCATGCGCAACTTACCCGGTATAAGAACCGATTTGACCGTAACTACGTGTGTCGTTTGCGATACACTTTGCGCATTATTAATGTCGCCATTTTCCAGCGCATTATGGTAACGTTTTACCGAGAGAAAAGGTTAAGGGGACGCTTGCGAGAATCCATAACAATCAAATACTTTTGTGTTAGATGGGTGCACGTGTAAAAACTTGCCACGGGGTATATTCAAATTCGAATGGAAAACAATAAAAAGTTATGTAATAAAGTCACGTTTAAAGTAGGACAATTTTTATGTACAGCGTTACGGCCAATCAACAGTAGCTTCGTTTATGCTCTTACAGGACTTCCTGCAGATGTCGGTAATGGTAGGATTGCATTAATAGTGCTAGGTACCTGCATTACCGACGTTCCGTGTGTTTCAGGGAAAGACTCGAGTTTTCATTATGGAGAAACGCGTCTAGGTTGACGTTTATCGGATCGGACGATCCCCAGTGACGAGCCAATCCAGGGGGCATGGGGGTGCATACGTGACAATGGCCGTAGAGATTTCAATGTGCATGGCGACTTTCTCGACCGGGATAAACGCAGGGACGTTATATATATTCCTTTTATTGCCGATAACTCTAGCTCTCTCTCATATCACGACAATAATTTTTCGCACAGTGGAAAACTGGCGTTCCGGTGGATTTTCTTGGTATACCTCCCTGTCTTGGATCTCGGGGCTCTCTCTCTCTCTCTCAGCCGTAGTCCAAGAGTCGGGAAAATTTATCCGACAGATAAAAATGTCTCTTAGAGTTTATATAGAAATCGGGCCCGAGGAGATTTCAATAAAATCCTCGATTGTAAAATACAGATAGAAAAGCCGTCCGGACGTTGAACGGGTCAGTGGATCTCAAAGTCAACCGAGTTTACTTTTTCTCTCGTAAGAACTTGAGACACGATACAAAAAGAAATTTCGTAAGGATGCACAGAGAGATTCGTCAGGCAGCGAAGAGTCATCAGGGTTTTCCAGCATAGCTGAGTGTATATACAATCGTAATGAATTCCACGGTAGATTCCATATTTATCGTGAATTTTTTTCTCATTGTATAACAAGCATGCAGAATATCGATTAAAAGGCTTTTTTTACCACGAAAAAGTATAAGAAATCTTTGGTGTTAAAAGTTTGAAAAAATTCGGATAACTTGTGATTAATAGTAGACTACTGTAAAAGATAGGTAAAATCCATCGTAAAAGTTGAGCTAATCACTTTGATGAAGTTTTGGAAAACCTTGAGAATACCGAATGGCAATTTTGATTCATCCAATATGTACCCGTAATGGGGTTATTCGACAGCAGCCTCAACCTAAATCTACGTGAAAGAAGCACGAGAGGCTCGACCGAAGTGTAACTTGGTGCTGTTGCGTCACTTATTATCAATTCATGGTCCATCGCAAGAGACTTACGAAACAAAGTTAACATGAGGTAATTGTATCTGATCGCACGTGATAAACCTAACGAGATCGGATGCTTCTGTAACGCGGTAGCAGATAATGATGAGCTCAGCCGACTGACTCGAAACTACCCCCGACTGACCTGATGCGGTATTTATGTCGAGCATGTAGCGCAAGACGGGTGGGCAGTAGGGGGCAGGGTCGGTGGGGCAGGAGGGTGGAGGAGGGTGCAAGAGGAATGTTTCAGACTCCATTACTTGAATTGGGGTGGGAATACCGGGTGGTCCCTAAACACCCCCTCATATTTTGGACAACCACTCACTCTCTCCCCATGGACTACTCACTCTAGAAGGTAGACACCCACGGAATATTTACACCGTTGTCGTCATCTTCACCCTTTCACAAGTTCGAGGGGAAAAAAATCCCACGACATTCGACTTCACGGAGTAAGAGGCAGGCAAATAGTGGGAGAGACAGAGAGCGACGAATCGAGAACGAAACGGAACGAATCTTAACTATCCATCAAGATCCCTTCACCAATTAGTAAATTGGGAGACTCACCGGAGCTGGGGCAGCCGATCCGTGAGAGCCGAGAACTGTATCCAAAAGACACTCGGGTGGGCACGGGGCACTACACGTCCGGAACACTCACAGAAAATTCATAGAACTTACTGGATATGGCGAGAGCGACGTGAGAACTAAACGAGCGAGAACTGACTATATCGTATCGAAACACGGCTGCAAAAACTATAAACAGACAGCACGGGAGCGCGAGGCAGCTCGTGACACCTCGGTCGGTGTCCCGAGACAGACTGCCTTGACAATAGCCAAATTCGAGAATTAATCATTCCGATTGGTCCGAGATCCCTTATCGCCGATAACTCTTCCGTCTCCCTCGAGTCGTCCCTTTAAACCAAATCGCGAGCGTTCCTTAGCGACTCGAAAAATCACGTCACAATATATATATATATATTAGTTCTATAAGCCTGAATATAAATATCATAACCACTATGGTTCGAGCAAATCCCCATTGTATTTCTTAAGTCCAATAAATCGGTGCAATGATAATATTTAATCGGTGGTAGGTACTAATGGGAATATCAAAATATATACGAATCACCCAAGAGTATACACGAACCTAGTATACAATTATATTCAATATCTGATATTGCTGCTATTATACGATTTGATCTGGTTTACCTATATCCTCCTGTGTAATCCCTATACCAGCGTTTCATTGATTCCGATAGCGATTTCATGGACTGTGGCACACGGGGTAGTAAATGTAACGTCAGACAGTTGGGCCAACTTAAGAAATATGTACATCGGAGGGAGAGATTTTTCAGAGATTTTAAATTTAACTGCGGTATCCGATTAAATGGAGACGATCGCGAAAGAAAGAAAAGGAGGCAGGGTCGATAGTATATATATATCGAAGGTATCAGGGGATGATATGTTTTCCTGGTTAGCAGGGGGTGCGGGAAGAGACAGACTGAGGGAGGAGGGTTCGAAATCGTGAGCATCCTGTGTCCTGAAGTCGGGTTACGTCAATAGTGGAACCAGCTGCTATCGATAGAGTCAACGTCTGTCTATTCGATAGAAGATGGAAGTTAGAATATAGCTCCAGGACTCTTGTATCTCTAGCAGACTTACAGTCCGTTCACGGTAGCTCGCAACAGCTGCACATTCCTGACAGGTTTCCCCTAGTCGGACCATAGGCTGTTTCTCGCTGGGAAATCATTCGCGAATCAAATATGTATATTGGAATGGGGAATTTTAATATTGGTATTCTTTACTGATATGGAGGGTTTGGGTTGGAATTTCGAGAAAAGAGATAAAACTCAAGTGCAAAGTTACATATCCAGTCTAATTTTCATTGTAAAGGATATGGGCTGTACAAATATTTGTGGACGTTGATATTTATGATATTTAATTTAATTTAATTAAGAGCGTGTGTATCTGAGAGAGAGAGAAAGAGAGATTGCTTTAACCAGATTTTATATTTACGTGAAATTCTTTCCGTATCGAACAATGTTTTTCATGTTCGTTCAATTAAGCTCTTGTGCATAGTCGATACCATAAATTTGTTCCCGTACATTGAACACTATGCTCGTTCTGCGGTGGCAAATAATTGCTTTTTCCGCAAAACAACGAATCGGCGCAGCTGTAATTCGATGAGTTTCCATTGTTCAGTTTACACAGTCGGATGGGATGTAATTTCACAATACTGGAAAAGATATTAAACACTTGCCGGACGTTATCGATAATGCATTTACGAATTCAACTTTCTATCTATGACGTCCAGTTTCGGTTGGACGTGTCATTATACTTGAGAGGACCGATGTACTTTTTTCACATTTTTTTTTTAATCAATCACTCGCATTTTGACTAACAGATTACTAACCTTATCATAATTCAGTCTGTGAAATTTTGATTTTAAAAAAAACCCAATCGCTCGATATGAAAACTTACAAAGTCTTTTTGACAATGCAAAACGATTTTTACATGTGTACGCAGGAAATAGTTCGTACCGTGTAATTTTACGTCGCACTTCCAAAAAAAATTAGTAAAAAAAGAAAAGTCAAAATTTTTTAAATTATTCGTCAGTCGATCCAAAGAAGGAACGAACGATCATCGATAACCTTTGGACTCGTTATCGATATCGTTACATAATATTTCTTTCTTATAACCCACCTTAAATCGTATCCCAATAAATCGTATGATCCATCGATCACGACAACAACTCAGTGAAATATCGATTAAAATTTCATGGCTTCGTCGAGCGACCAAAAGAAAGCATAATACTTCGGTAGAAAAATCCCGAGAAATTCATTTTTCATTTACCCGCGATTCGGCGTGCGTTCATTTTATATCGATTGAAATGGCAGACAGCGTCGCGGCGAAAAAAAAGGAAAAAAAACCCATGACAGACATTGGTCAAACAGAACAGTAAATTCGTCATTGTCCGAAGCGAAATTGAGTTGTACGCTGCGCGCGGTAGAAAAAGATTTGTCGCTAATTCATCGAGACGTACCAAAGGGAGAAAAAAAAATGATAAAGAAACGTTCTGTCATATCGAGCACCGTCCACACACATATCACGCAGGGGATCCTCCTTAATCACGATAGACAAGATCCCGATGTTTTTTTCTCTATCGGTACCCACACCTACAGCAATAAAAACACCTTATAGTTATATTTCATTATCAGTTCGGTACTGCCAATCTGTTACGGTACAAGAGTCTCTGAGATATCCTAGGGAATTTTTGTATTAATTTAACGGTCGTCGGATTACGTCAAGAATACCCATCCGCCCGATGCACGTGCAGATTGTATCTCTATGACGCAATCCCACGTGCAAAGATGGTATCTATACGACGCAGATGCTTTAACTGTCCAGAGATAGTTTCTTTTATCGGTCGAAGTATTCCAGCATTTAAATGCAAAGTATTATTCAAATGGCACACCCGGTAGCTCTCTGTCCTTCGCGTCTGAGCTCTCGCTCCTCCCCAGGGACAAGGAGCTTCATTTCCTGATATTCAAATGCGTTCAAACATCATCCCAGAGCGGAGGTGCTATCCGCGGTTTTCCTCGTGGATAAGTGCCGAGGATACCCGAGACTCGGTGGTGCTTAAAAAAAAAAAAGGGAAAGGAGAAGAAAAAGAGAAATAGAAAAAGAGAAAGAAGATAGGGAAAGTGAGAAGAAAATAGCAGAAGGGCGAATAGAGGCTATAACGGTTGGGATGGTGAATGGAGGGGGAGAGTGTGGTTGAGGGGGGGCAGGGGGAAAAGAACCCACCTCGTAGTAATGCAACGGTTATTAAATTGCAATGAGGGGCTGAGTACTCGAGGTACCATCGACCAGTGTTGGTAGCCCTGATGCAATTTTTTGTTAATGAAAAAAAATCGACGGGATTTTTTTTTAAATTCCGTGCTTACGAGCCTGGTTTAGAATTTATGGGTATTTTGCGGTCGGTCGAATGACTGTCGAGGCTTTTTGAAAAATGGAGTTTTCGTTCGTAGACGAGGACTTTGGGTTCACCGGGGATCTTTGTGAAAAGATTTATTTTTAGGTTATGGAGGTATTAGGGTCTTTTTTTCTTTTTATCCTTTCGTTACCCACCAGTGTCTCTTTTTCATGTATCCTTTCCCACGGACTGTTAAACGGAATTCCCGGCATGCCTCGCTATTTTCTTCTACAACGTAATCGCTGTGCTCGGGGCGCGGGAAACTTCGAAAATGGCGAACAGTAAAAATCTATATAGGTTTCGGTACGTGAGTCGATTTTATAGAGATGTCTTTAAGTGGCGTGATATAAGGACACGGTCATTTTCGCTGTCGTTTCGCGTACATGGGAGTTGGCCTTACGGAGACGCTGGTACAGGGATACGTTATAAAACTCCCTATCATTAAAACTTTAGCCCATAAAAGGCGGAAGAGTGTCGCCCATGAGACTCGTTCCAATAATTCGATCTTAGAAATTCTGCTAATTTGGTAGAGGTTTTTTTTTTGAAAAAAAAAATAAAATAAAATTTTACACTCTATTTATCATTTGACATAAGTCGATCGATATAGACAAAATATGATTTGAAAAAATCATGGCCGCCTACACTTTTTTTTACACGCACTCAGACACGTTCGGATTTCATAACACTTCACGGATCCGACAGACCAAATTTATATCTTTGCGTAATCTGGCACTTGGCTCCGCAATGCCAAAAAGCAGCAAAAGGTAGCGCGACATTGACTTTCTCAAAGACGCGTCGAAGATTATAAAGATGCTGGACGTGGCTGTACGTTGCAGGCTAGAAATAAAACTAAAAGGGTTTCAAGGGTAGGAAAACTTTAAGCTCACTCGTTACCCTCATCGGAGGGATTTGAACTTGTGAAGAAGTTTTAAATTTGAAAGGGTAAAAGGGCGCGGATGAGTAACAGTGCCGAGGGATCGAGGGGCGGGGGGGCTTGTTACGGGTATAATGTGCTGGGGTGGTTATTTCTTTTGCAACACCCTATAGATATAGCACAGGTATACGTGTGTGTTGAGGGGGGGCATTATTCAGTGTACCTAGTTCGCGTTTTAAGTGAAAATAAAGGTTAGTGGGGTAAGGGGGGTTGCGGGTGCTAAGGGCAGCTACAGGTAAGTTGCCGTAGTCAGGGCAATGTTGCTGAGATGTAAAAGGGCGTATATAAGGGTGAAAATAAGCTGCTGGTGATAAATTGGAAATGTCGAGTAAGTGATAACACGTAATACGTGGTGGATAAGGGTTCTAGGTGTGGGAGAGGGGTGGGGCAGGGGGTGGCAGAGAGGTCACTACGGTACAGAAAGGCTGTTTAAAAATGTAAATTAAAATATTTTATTCTGTATAAATCTCCTTCCTGGGGGGAGGTTATCTCTTATTTTTGTCCCCTCCCACCCACCCCCTACCCACTCTAAGCCACAACAACTACAAGGTGGAGGACGACGAGAAGCACTCTAATAAGCATGAATATTTGAAAACCGAGACGCCGTACGATGTAACGGGTGATTGAGAAGTAACGGTGCGTGCCATTACGTAATTTAAATTTATTTGGACGTAGAGAAAAGGAAGAACGGGAATACTGAGAAAAAATGAGTACTCGTTCGAGTTATCCCGAATGCACTGTAGATCGGGGGATACAGGGAGACAAATAAAAAGTCGATCGTGATAAGTCATTTCGAGTATCGGAGTTCGAAGAGCACGAAAATATGTATATATGTATATATATTCGTGGACTTTCCTACAGTCTAGGTATGCCAACCCCTGTTCGGCTGGGGAGGTATTATTGATTCGGATTACATAAATTCAAATGGGCACGATAAATAGCACCGGGTTATTTGGGATGCCGAAGAGAGATGCTGGCTCCTCTCTGGGTCCAGATCTCTCGTAGATCTCAATCTTAACCTATCCAGAACGAAGGGTAGCAGAAGACGTAAGGGTTAGTCAAACTGCCCTTATGCAGACCAGAACGGCAAAAGATGGGCGGATGGGTTTACTTTTGGCAAATTTATACGCGGTGGGAGTAGAAAGCGCTATCTTTTAATTTATGCGACGACCGGGAATTTAATATTCTTCGAGCGTCGCGGCGCGTGCCGTCGCCGCTGGAAGCTTTGGTCGCGCGTAAAAGGGCTCTCGAGGGCCTTTTTCTGGGCAGGCTCTCTTTTGCATCTCAAGAAGGGTTAACGACATGGGAGTGTCTTACGAATTAGAGGTGTGATCGTTTTTCTTTTTTTCTTTCTTTCTTTCTTCATTTCCTCTCCCTTCTTCGTCTTCGTCCCTCCTACTGGCTCATGGGAATTCCATTTTTTTTATTTACATTGAGGGGCCATTGAGTTTACTCACATAGAATCTTCGAGGAATCCCACAGGTTACTTGCACCGTATTATTCGTAAATGATTTATTTCAATTTTTATACTTTCAATTTTTCATTTTACTTATTGGACAATTTTTTTTATGCTATGCCCCGTGTCTTTATTTTTTGAAAATTCATTTTCAGCGCAGACAGCGTATGGTTATGACGCGATGCTCTTTTAATTCAAAAAAGAAAAATCTATAGAAATATGTAAGGAGGGGGAGGGGGGAACGGCATCGAGTAGATAAACGAGGAAAAGTTTTCACCTCTTTCTTATGAAAACTTACCGTCGTGTAAAAGCACGTAAAGGATTCTTTTCGACGAAAAGATTCCGTGTAAAATTAACTCTGGCCCAAGTCGAGGCTTGGCCAAGTACAGGATATCGGAGATATAAAAAAATAAAAATAAATCCTTAAAAATTCTACTGGATAAGTTAAATATCGAATTTAGTAAAAATTACCTCAGCTTAAGTTAATTAGTTGCGAACTAACTTTGTAGCAAGATCATGAAAAAATGAGTATTGCCGGAATGTTCAATTAGCCATTAGTGCTGCGAAGTTGGACAGTTTCCTCGAGAGAAGGGCGTGATAGGAGTAAACGCCCGGTGCGAAGCGTCGCGACGTCAGACGTCGGATTTCGAAAATTCGCATTAATTCAAAAATACAACAGCCTAAATTACTATAGCACAGACCGATCGAAGTCACGCGTTACACCGAACGTACGTGTGACGTATTAATTAAGAAAGAAGCAAAATTAGAGACTCGTAAGAGCAGTACGTTAATTACGTGTAATTAGCTGTTTAACTAAATTCTACAAAAAAAAAAAAAAAGTTTCCAGCGGCGCAAATTTTACACACGCTTTCAGGACTTCAACTTTCAGACGGTTTTAATCTCCGTGAACTATACGACGCATGAACTAAGTCAAAAAAAAGAAGACATTCTAACCTCCCACGTCGTTAACCCATTTTCTCCAGCGATTAAATTTCAGTCAATTACAAAAAGCACGTCGATCGACTGACAATTTTCCAAAAAAAAAATGCCATTACAAAACTTCTTATCGACACGATCGACCCGTCAGGACTCCTTCGCCCAAGCGTTTCTCAAGAGTTCCAAAAGAACGTATCGACAATTGATAAGAAACGATAAGAGGCATGACCGTGACCCTAAGAAAATAAGCGTCGCGACGTCGCACGACCACCTTTTCGCATTACCAATCAATAATCGTGCCAGTCGCAAAAGTGACACCAGGGGGTTACGAAATTGTTATCTAGCACAGACACGAACCAAGTACTTTCAGTGTTACCATAAATATATATATATACAACGAGATAAAAATATTATGCCACGTGGCAATGACGTCTACAACGTTGATAACAACAGGGATAACTGGTTTATATTCCGGTAAGGGGTTTCGATGGGAATAGTCAGTGCGGACCACCCCCCGCTTAGCCCCCCTCCCGGGTTAGCTGTATCGAACAATACATTTGCTCCGGATATCAATGAGGGGGGCAGCAGATAAGGTTACGCTATCTTTTTCAAGTTACGGCTAAGAAATACTTCCACTTACTCGAAGATGCTCGTGCTCCGAATAGGTATAAGGCATATATACCGTGTGTACCATACGTATAGGCGCGAGTAAGGTGAGGTTATGGAATGCGAACGGAAGTGCCCCCATCGAGATACCTTGATCTACGAAGAAGATGCTCGGGAGGCTGGATGAACCTTCGATCTGTAGGAGAATCACGCGTCTGGCATAACCGACTGACTTCTCGTTCGGAAACCCTCCGGCAGCGATAAGTACATCATCTCGAGATCCCAGCATCCCGACTCTGCCTCTCTTATCTGTAATTTATACTTTCAATTTACACCCGGACCAGACTACTTTCCAGGATCTCCCGTCAGACGTCTCCTTTCAGTTCGCAGGAGGCAAATGCTACTGTCTCCTCTTATCTCTGTCCCTTCTTGTCGTTTACGTATATCTACGTCTCTCTCGCTCTCGCGCACCGCCCTATCTCTCCCGCGAATCTCCATCACTCTTCCGCTTCTTTATTTCATCCCTCGTATACGCCTTCCTCTCCGTCGCAGCATCCTTACCCCCTCCCCCCCCCCCCTCTTCATCTTTCCTATATTGACCAGTTATATGCCAGTAACGTTTCCCTCGATACCCATGAATTATTCACGTGATTGTCCTTCTTTTTTCAGTTTCAACTTCATAACTGCCACGACAAAGATAATGGACCAAGGTCACGTAAGATGTTTTACTATGTATCGTTATAGAACTTTTTTGCGAAAATTCAACGTTTCTCTAATCCAGATTAATACTTTTTTTTTATTAATAGCGTTTTTCGTTACTGGCACAGGGTTGTCGTATGGGTGGGAAAATACATGGGTAATTTTGTGTCAAGTTCTTGGATGTCCCATCGGTACTATTCCTTATACCCAAGCTAGTATATGCGTGTGTATATATGTATATTATGTACAAAATAAAAGATGAAGAATCTATTTTATCAATTGAATACTTTACGTAACCTTCAATCCTAATATACCACCATCTTTATAACGTCCTTCGTATTACTGATTTATCGAAGATCGGTAGGCCAGTGAGGGGTAATGCTATAGTCTCTTCGAGCTATCATCCTTCTACGGCATATGATTGATAATGAAGCGATTTACGAGGGCCACGACACTGTCCCGTCTGCATAGTTCGGATCGCGGCGACCTAACGACTTGCACGATGAACTATGCCTCGGCAAAATTGCCGGCATATTTTCCTAATTCATCCTGGAAAATTTATAGTCTGTCGCGATAACGCGTGACAAAGTATGTGAGGGTTGCGGAATGCATACGCCCCGACGCTTCTCAGGGACGTAACCAGCGCCTACGTACGTACATATATGTACAGGTATATATAGGTATACGTACAATACGCTTACCGGTAACGATCCCGACCAATCACCATTACGCAAAGTTCTTCGTGACGTAAAATATTTTCAGAATCAATTGAGTCGAAGCAAACAGTAAATGGCTTTCAGACGACTCCATCATGATGCTATGAATAGAGCATTATAGATATTAACCCATATACGTTCCTTGATAAAAAAAACTGTACAAGGTCATCCAATCGAAAGGGTGTCAATTGAAAATTACTTTTGGGTTAAATAAAAGAAATTTTTTTATCTTAACGTACAATCGATCTGATCTAGATACTATACCAGGAGTTACGTGTATCAAGTGTATAGGTCGATAAAAGAAGGGGGGAGTGGTTAGTTTAAAAATTTGCAAAAAAGTCCAATTCTAACGAATCTCAAAAAAATTTCTATTTTTCAGCAAAACGCTTATCTGCTGATATGAACTGGGGCATGCATGGCTGCTGTTCGACGTCCGTTATCTTCGAGGCGGTTCAAATGGGAATTTGCATTTTTTCGGAAATTTGACAACTACGTTCACTTTGAATGCTGGAATTGGATCTAAAGGAGCTTCGATTTCGATTTCGCTACAGTGTCTCAACTACCGTACACTGATAAGTGCAAAGATAAAACTGTAAAGACAGTGATAAGCGAAACGGGGCACGAAGCCAAGAATCTCGATAGTGCGTACGAGCCTTGTAAAAGGGTGGGCGTAAAGATAAAAAATAGAGTAAAGAATATCAGTGAAATTAGAGTCACCCGGTACGTTCGACGCACGAAACACGAAGAAGAGTCCTTTTGCCTTTCCCAGTGGATATAACGAGGACATTACGTTAACGAAGCATGGGACTTTCCGAGAATACAGTGTTGCCAAAGCACCGGCGTAACTAATAATCATTAAAGCATCAACCCAGATGAAAGTCGCGACGGTCCATGCGAGTATGGAATGTACGTGTAGGACAGAATTGGAATCGGCGTCGTAAAAGATAGAAAAGGGAGGGGGGAGGTGGAGGGGGGGGGGTACAAGAAAAAATAAAAGGACAGACATAGAGAAGAAGGAAAAAGAGATCCGAAGTGGCAGGAAGCGTTTGTCCTGAAATGTTCTCATTGTTTTGATCCGTTGCCCGTAAAAACGTCGTAATCACCGTTCCGGTTGGGAGCCGTTGTTACCGGTACAGTCGCTGTAAGTACTTCCGGTTATAGAGCTCCTCACAGTTCCTCACATCCGATCGATGCGTCATAATTATGACGCATCCTTACGCTCTCGCGAGCGCTTACGATTTCTAGCGAAGCGAGGAAAAAAATATTAAAAGGCACAAGAGATAGGTGGTAGAAAAAAAAAAAGATTATCTTGTCCTCGGACAATTCGTTCACCTGTAAAGTCCTCGATCGTCGCAATTAAAGAAACTCTTGACGGGTTGACGAAAAATCCGAAAATTCAGAAAATTCGCGATACTCTCAACGCCGAGTCTGACGGGAGGAACGCGTGAAATTATATGGATCCTGTCAAAAGTCCTTCTGCCTCTCCAGTGACTCCTGCATTTCTATAGAACAAGCACTCCCTTGTTCCAGAGTACTCATTAGATACGACGGCGTTTCCTGTTTCAATTATTGGATATATATTATTATATTGTTAAACTCGAAATAAGAGTTGAGCGTACGCGAATGGCAGCCATTAAGCAAGTTAACTTTCTCAACTTTCCATCAGCCTCGCACGGCCCCTTTGATCTTGATTCAAAAGGATCCGACGACTTCGGGTAATGATATTGAAACAGAGAACAAATAGCCCAGAAGTACCGTTTCCATGAGTGCGACGTCGCGACCGTGGCGACACGTGTATAACAAAACCGTGACGAATCGCGTGATATTTTCGTACACAGAAAATAAATATCGACTCTCTTTCTCATCGCGATTCCACGTGACTCCTGGTCCATACGAGGAGACGGATGATGCCGATTGGTACCAGAAGAAATTAAACGAGGATAACGACGCTGCATCGTTTCCGGTTAGACGGAAGAGGCTTTGTTCGACGCGACGGAAGCGAATCATCAGGGACCATCGGTCGGTCCACGTGGTCCCGGTTCCCTTATCTCCTCCCATCCTCATCGCCTTCCGGCGTAGATCGCGAGAAAGTAATTTGTTCCTCTGAATATTCTCTGAAGCGATGGTGCGAGACCCCATTAGTACCAGCGGGTCCCGCTCAGGCGCCACAGTCGTTCCGGAAGTTATTACACTGAAAATTGTATTTATCCTTGGACACCACCGGTACCAACAGTGTTTAAAAAATTTTTAAGAATTACCAACCTTGTTTTTTTTAATACGTTCTTTCCTCAAACAAAAATTTTGTCCCCACCCACCTCAAAACTTCCGGCTAAGCGATTCGTACCGGAAGTACGAAATTTAATTAAATACCAAGTTCCGCTGATCCGCGTGTTCGAAGCCCACAGAGGTTTAGGGATTGAGAAGGTAGTAGGTATTAGAAGGTAGCTCTCGCGCGTCTGTCTCGCGGAATCGCGACGGGGTCGTCGCGGGTTCAGAACTGATTCGGAATTGTAGGGGTTGGGTGGGATAAGGATTACTGCTAAAAGCGTACAAATCCTTAGTGGAACGTCGAGGCTCGAGACGGGTTGCCAGAGAGAGAGAAGCTACGGGTTAGGCTGTCGCGAACCACGAAACTTTCTCGGGGTCTGTGGCGAAACTCCCTACAGTGTTGTCACCGATAATACGGATTTGTTAACTATTTGTCACTGGGAAACAGCCTTACCTTCGCTCTACGCGTCTCAAGGAAGAATCTTCGATAGGTCGTCGCCATCTGGTGGGCAAATTTCGAATCAACCAAACGATCGACGAATCGCGATCACTCGCGGGAGCTGTGCGTGATAAATTTAACTTCATATTTTCAAACCGCAACTAACTAACTCGACTAACTAACTGACTAACTAACTTGTTCCCAGGAGAATTACAAAACTTCTCGATACGGCTTTAATGAGTAAATAACACTGTTCCCACTGTAACAGACGTCTCTCCAGAACGTATACAGATCGTCCTGAAATCCTTCGGTTTCAAATGCACGATATCTCGTTAGTGCCAATTGCCAAAATTTTAAGACTAAATGTCACTGTGAACTGGAATATATTTTTCTTAACTATATCCTCGAAATCGATAGCACGTATATGTTACTGTCTGCCGTTTGAAGAGCGTTTTTTTATATTTAAATACGCAGCAAGAAAATTTTTCAAAATTTCTTCTTTCCGATTTCTACAATCTTCTCGAACATCAGAAGCAAATTTCGTAGGTCGATAAATATTCTCGCGGCTGTACATCGAAATTTAATGCGACCTGAAAAAAAAAAAATGCAAAATATGCCTGTGGCAGATAAACACGTTTGCTTCTCTCTTATTTTTGCTCTCTCTATCCCCCCCCCTCCCCCCCTCTCTCACTCTCTCCGTCTCTCTGCCGGAAGACCTTTGTCTCTCCGTCACTCGGAAAATAACCGACTCCTCTTGGTACTTTTTTTCTTCTACCGCCACTCCCATTTTCCTCATCCTCATTCCGCGCGACACCCAACGTGGCCCGAGCTTCGTCTGATGAGAAAATGGAAAATACACCCGTTGTCTGCAGAGATGCTTTATGAAATTTAATAAATACGAAATGAATCTCTTCGCGTTGCTCTATGCAAGAGAAAAGGCGAGAGCCAGGTGAAATAAAGAAAAAAAATATATATATAACCCCCAAGATAAGTGGGTAGCGAAGAAAAAAAGAAAGGATGTCAATGTAAAGAAGGTATTTCTCTATTGCCACTCAGCCTCATTGTTCTCAGAATCGACGAACATCCTACACGTCAGACCCCATGCTATTTGTCTTCTCCCGATTGTACGAGTATTCGGGAAAAAAAAAATCCAAAAAAATTATCTCAAAGGAAATTTTGAAAATTTCCATGGATCTTCGCAAAGGAGCGGTGCTCGATACTTCAATGGCTTTTGACTTGGAGTTCAGAGGCGACAACGTCGATTTACGCTTGATTTGATGTTCACGTCACTTAATTAAACTAATTAGCACTCGGAATACGAAGCGTCTTTAGATTTTCGTCCAGGCATTAAAATAAAGGTAAATGAAAGGAACAGAGAGAGAGACAGAGAACATGTCACTGTGCCTGATATATTTAACCAGTAAAGGCTTATGGGAACGAGTTAACGTTAGATTCACAAGAGACATTCAAAACGGAGGCGATAAATGATAAGACGAACTTTCAGACGCTTACGTAATATTATAATGCGCAGATTTTGAGTATTCGAGCAAGGACGTAACGCTATTACGATAAATTACTCGTTACCCCTGTACGTGTGAAATATGAGTACAGTCGTGCTCGAAATAATTACAAATGGCTAAATCACCGATCAAGAGACGCCATTATGTTCTCCGAGTACAAGGGAGCAATACGATATACGTAGTTCAAGGTGAGACAGAATGTATAAGGTTATGCATAGTAATGTACAGGTATACCGAGTTAAGGTACGTAGACGTACGTTTATGTCTCCCGAGACGTAAGCGCCAAGGCAACGTTACCCGAAAACATGAGTGGCATTTTGACGTGACGCGCAAGCAGCTAGAAATGACGTAGATAAGATTGCTGGGCGTTATCATGCTCCCCGTGTCGAGGACCATCTAGGAAATCAATTTTTGGCTAGGAGTGTACGATGGAAGCGTAAGCTTAAGCGGACGATGGAAAACGGCTTGAGAATTGTGAAGGTTTTTGAGGAAAATTTTTTTTTTCTCAAAATCATTAATAACTTTTCGGTCGCCACGCTCGAGCTGGTGAAATTGTTTTTGAAAATTTGATTTTTTTTTCTTGGATACGGTAATCGTACTTTTTATCGAATTAGACGAAAAATCGTTATCGCTGTACCGTTTGGTGGTATCAGGTGTGATATATTGTATAAAAGGTTCCGACTGGTAGAATTTGAAAAAACAGATATTTGGAATCATAGGTAATACTTTGGAGCCAATGTGCCAGTTTCAATGTTATCCACGTGCAAATATGACAACGTGCCCCGTTCGAGCTACCAGGAGGCGCATGAATTTCGGAACAGGAGAGTCCGGATATTTCCATTTGACGGTGTAGCAGGAGCGACAGTCCGATAGAACATTTTCGTGCAGGAGCAGTCATTCGATATCCAGTACGTACCACTTCGTGACTAGTACCATGACTCTCACTCGTGTCCCTTACTGTACATGCTGTACATCGTTTATATAGATATATATTAGAAAAATAAGAATTTCATGACTTTTTGGTAAAAAAAAATTAATTCACGCATCTGCATTAGGTGAATTAAAAGAAATTTTAATTAATTCCAGATTGGTAAAAATCAGACTTCAACGTGCGCGTTTATTTTGACTTTCGTAGAATTATTAGTTTTTCGTTCGAGGAACGAGTGAAAAAAAAGATTTTTCCTTAAATAAGTTAAATTGGATTCCAAACTAAAAAAAAAATATTGAGAGCCCCTGAATCGTTCCGGGGAGTTTATTACTACACTGAGACGACACGAAGCTCCGGCTGGCACGAGCCACTTTGACGGAAGGCGGCAGTTCGGCTTGGCACGACAGCCTCCTCTTTGGCCTAGGGCTTTATTACTCCATGAAATCGGTACTAACCGGTTCGATCGGTGTCTCTTCACATTTTCATTATTTTCTATTGCTGTCTTCGTGTCACAGGCTCTTCCTTTCTTATCGCGCCAGTCACCCTTTATACGACCCAACCTCCCCTCCTCGCGGTTGGCTCCGTGAACTTAGTCGAGATCGCTAAAGGAACGTCGTTCTCGACACGTCGAGCGAAAGAATTGCTGGCTGAACTTTCAAGACCCTGTTTCCATCAGACCCGAAAACCAGGTCAAAGATCTTTCAAAACAGGACTCGGAAAAACGTCTTTCTACAATTTTACTGTATCCTCACAGCAAAAACGGGCTCGAATTTACAACCCGAAGTTGGTCCACTCATTTTATTTTTAACGTAAAGCCAACTTCAATCGGTACCTCGATTAACTTATCCCTGTACAGTTCTTATCTCGCTGTATTAAAAAAAAAGTCTCGATTATCCAAAATCTAGTCATTACGTCATAAGGTACCCCCTTTACTTCCCAAGCACCATAGAGTGAATAAAATAAATAAAGTCCAGTATTCAAAGCACGTTGGACTCGGAACGAAACGAGATGGCTGACAATTTTGAGTAAATAATTTAACGATACGAGTTATCGTTTACAGACTATATTTACAATATTTTCCTATAAAACTGTACGCGTTAACTGCTCGTCGAATTTGCATGTTGTTTACTTGGAGAATCGACGATAGGAAAAAACGAACGAGCTTGTGAAATAAAATAAAATTGACACTGACCCCCCCTCCTCCTTCCAGCTCCGGAGGACGATTTTACCAAAAAACCCATATCACGGTGCGTCCTCATGAAACGAACAATAGCTCAACCCGACTTTCCGTTTTCTCTCGTTTCTTGCCCATTTTATTTCTTTACCCATCTCCCCTCCCCTCCTTTCCTTTTAATCTACGTCACGTTTTAAAGTCCTCCAAGTCCTGGCTATATTACACGTCAACTACGAATTTTCGCTAGACACTCTTTCACGTAAATCCCTTTGGAGGCTGTCGCCTGCCAAAAAAATCAAACTCAAATGGACCATTACGTATTGGCGAGACGAAAGCCTTCTGGACGGCACGACTCCCGCACGAGTATCAAGTTTTAATTAAATTACGTTTAATGAATGCACGAGAAGACTCGAGGGGCAGTTATAATAGGAAGTAAGAAAAGTTCCTGGAGTAGCGAGGAAGAATAGAGGAGAACATAAGGTATAGGTATAGAGGACGAGAATGTATCTGGGATTCGCACTTTTCTCAAGATTACGTATTACGTATCTCTTTCCCGAGAAACGTAAAAGAGGCAAGAAGGCCGCGTGGGTTTATATGCTACGAGGTATCCACGTTTTATCTCATTCATTTTGCAAAACGTCTTTTTTCCATGCAAGTAACATTCGCAAAGCCAGACTCTGTGGAGCTTTAAAAACTGTACGTCGGTATTCAACGCACGTTGGTGAATTTTCAAAAAATGAGAATGGTTACCCGGTAACGAAAAAAAAAGAGAAAATTTCGCCAATGAATTTCGTCGTATGGAACGTGGACGTATTTACCGTTACATATGGTATATATACATACACATATGTACTGTGCTATAGAAACTGACGCAACGAAATGCCCTGATCGACGTATGACATTCGTGTCCGTCACAGTCTTCATTTTCTGTACATCATATCACTTTTGGTACAGCCAGTCGTTGGACGAGCCTTTATCTCACTGGGATGCTGGATTAATCCACGTTTACTTGAAATGAAGAAAAAATTCAAAAAAATCGCAAAATCCATTCGAGTGACGGAATTACGAAAAGACGTAAAAAAAAAAGAATTCTACCATACGAATGTCGAGCATTCGATGAAGCAGCTGCGCGGCGCGAGTCGAAGTTTTAATTGTCATTAAAAAAAAATATTAAAAGCCCAGTCAAAGAAATTGGCAAATTTGAAAAATTTCCCAGGAATGAATTATTCATCGTGCAATGTAAAAGTGTACGGCACATGCTAACGTACTCGGCCGATTGGAAACCCGCTTGGCTGTGCGCTGTTTGAATTCGCCTATAAACCCCCATTTCCCATCTACGGTGCATGCAATGAAGAAATTTGCCAGCGGCCCGGGTTCGACTTTTACGAGCTCGCTATTGGTTGATCGATCCCGGCTAAAGAAATGTGGCAATTCTATACGAGAATTCCGGACGGGGGGTGACTTGCCGGCAGCCATGTAAAGTAATGGAAGCAAGACCCGTGGCCCAAAGTAATTGCGCGGATCGACTTTCGATCCTTTATGACGTCTTGAACACGCGAGACATTGAAATGACTTTTATTTTTTCGTAAATTCGTTTTCCAATTCGTTTCTCAAATTTGAAATATCATTTCAAAGCACGCACCCTACGTTTCGAATACGACCATACAAGGGTAACGTTGTTTTGATTTCCGAGAACTACCTCTTACGTCAGTGACGTAATGTGCATCTCAAAAGTTAGCTTAAAAAGTGACACCCGGTATAACAAATCCGTTTGAGTTTACAAGTTACTGAGCACACACGTCGCTCTCCCCCTTCTATTTGGGCTGGTCGGATGAAACAGGGGGTTAGGTTATGTATTTACCTTCCCTATATTTGTCCGTGGGATTATCACGTGTACCCAAGTAAGACTATGAGCTGTATCTTCGAATATTGCTACTTGGCTTAATCTCAATGAAAACTTTCTTTCACGGGGCACGTTCTCGCGCGAGAGCTCTTCTTTACCGGCGGATCGATTCTGCGCGACTTCTTTACCGACGGAGGAGCTATCGATATCTGTTCGTTCTCATGCACTTGGGCGCACGGGGCACGTCAACCTACTTGCAAGTACAGTGCACTGTATCTTTGAATTTATAGGTTGGTACTTCTCGAAATTTATGAGGCCTTTGTTGGCAGCGCCGTAATACTTCATTCGTTAAACGAAACGCGCATGCGCAGTGCGACCCGAGCCGGAGGCGTCGAGGCGCCGTTAAAGGATCGTGAAATCATTTATCTCGGCGACGAGAGATCCTTCGGATAAATAGGAAATAAAGTAGGCGCAGGATCAACCACAGGATGCACATAATTTTTCTTTTCTCCCGTATCCGGTTCGCTAGTCGCTGCTACGCGAAAGTAGGGCTTGGTCGAGTAAACATTAAGAATGCTCGAAATCTCGTTAGTTACTGCTTGATTTCCGCGAGCTTACGTCGCGACAAGTATAACTGTACGTACGTGTATATCTGTATAGAAGGTGCAAAAAGCTCGGAAATTCCGTCGGCAATATCTCTGGCAAATTTTCTCTAGTGCCCGTTTATTTTCATCATTTTTTTCACTGCTTTTTTTTCCTACTTCCGTTTGGTTGTTGACTCTCGCCCCTTTATTTTTTTTCCTCTTTACTTCACCGCCATTTACTGCAGCCGCTTCGGAGATGCATCAGGCTCGACTTTTACGCTCGTACGTGTATAACGGGCTGTGTATATACATATATGACGTGTGCGGTGATACCACACGTCGGCGACAGTGCTACTCAATTGTGAAATATAGGGATGCCAAAAAAATAAAAAAAAAAAAAGTCAAATCCGGATATTCGAATTCCTGACGCACTTAAATTCGTTTCCGTGGCAGCTTTCCACGCGCGTAAGTGCACGGTAAATATACATGAGACGAAAGTATGGAAAAAAAAAAAGCGACCGACTCTAGAAAAATATCACCAAAACGAACTGGGAGAGGTAAAATTTGGAAAAAAAAGCCGAATCCACTTTGTCTCTACCCGTTTCCCAAAAAACCCAGCAGCCTAACTCTAAGAGGGTTCGTAGACGAGGACCAGTGTGAGGACGAAGACGAGGAGGAGATGTAGGCGGGTGAGAAAGGATGAGCTCATATGAGAGTGGCTCCTCGAGTGTTACGTACACCACACATCGTCAGTCATATCTCACATTATTAAATTCTAGAGCCGGAGCATTGGCGGATGCTGCAAGGACCGTCGAATCTTACTACAGTCGAATTTTCAATAAAAAATGTTAACCCGTCGAAAGTAAAATCCCAAAAATCCCGGAAAAAAATCAAAAATTCCACCAACATATTGTCAAAACCCAAAATATTGTCAAAACTTTCGAAACGTAAAAGCACCTTTCCGTAAAAAAAGCCAGAGAAAAAATTGGTGACGCAGGCAAAAGCTACGAGTCTTTCTCAACGAGAGTAGTTTCCCATACCAACTATCTAGGGTAGTACGTACGTAGGTATACATATGTATTAAAGTACCGTAGCCATTGAAGACTTAACGTGCCGTAAGAATGTAAGCTCCGTCTCCCCACGGCTCCTCTTCCAGCCCGGCAAGCAGTATCGGCCGTATTCAGCTGGTTCTGCCGTTGGCTCTCTGCTGCTTCTTTGTGCCATCTTAAGACCCATCCAGAGGCATGTGCTGCACGCTACGATAACTAAGCCGTTTTCTGAGGTAGTACAGCATCGCTATTGGTTGCCATCGTGATACAGGGCCATTACCAGGAGCGTGTCTTTCACGCCCAAGTAAATATAGTTAAGGAATTCCGAGGGCGAAGAAAAGAAGAAAAAATCACAGAAAAAGACGAGGGAGCATCAGTCCCATTTAGGAATTAGGTACGGGGTCGGCTACCGTCGTACGACGCTCTTGATAAGGACGAGATAAAAGGAAATAGGGAAACCAGGAAAAGACTGTAGGTTGGGTCTGAAGAGACACGTAAAAGGTAGCACTAGGGTGAAAGTGCATCTTGAGCTGGAGTAAAAGTTCGAGGAAAACGAACGGAGTCCGATTGATCCCGGTAAAAATGGGATCGTGAGAGCGTATATCCGAGATTGTTTAGCGCCGAAGAAGTATTCGGGTCCAGGATGTATAAAACGGGAGGATGGTCTCTGGCCGTAGAGAAGGAGATGAATCCAGTGGGTTTCGACGTCGTTGAGGAAGAGAACGAAGTTTGGGGCTAAGGCAACCCTGACGTAACCTCGTTCCCGTATCGCAGCTCTTGAAATGGATGTGGGCTGTACCAGGGAGCCGATCTTCAATTCCAGTTATTAGGTCCTAAAAGGCCCTGCCATAACCGGTCCACGATCGAAATAATATGGGCGACCTTTTTGGTCTTGCTGTTTCTTTACTTTCCTCTTCTTTTTCTTTCTCCGTTACGCTTTCTCTTCTCTTCGCCCAACCCTCCCTCCTCTTCGACTATTATTTTTTTCCCTTTGATCGTACCTCGGCATACATTGCTACTGATTTCCCCCACACCCGGTACCATGCGAAAGTGGGGTATATCCGGTTCTCTGGCTTTTCGGATAAAACCTTGCGTCGAACAACATCTGATGAGACGATTTCGAGTGGAGCGTTTTATCTGGGAATGGCCCGGGTGATTACTTTCCTTTCACGTGGCACTCGAACCAGTCGAGGTCCTTTGAACGATCGGAAGAGTACTTTCGACCCATCGCAAAGCCGTATCGCCGAGCGAAGAATCCTGGAACGCTTTGTGGTTGAAACCTTATCGCGAATACAAAATCAGCCTGAATTCAAAATCGGATCTGATCTTGCTAATTGTCTCCAATCGCGCGAGAGTACCCCAGTCTCGAGTAGGTCCAAAAATAGATGTCCCATCGAGCAAGATCAGCGTATACTAGATACGGTACATCGTAAAATTTTGGTACAGGACTCACGTTACCACGACCAACGTCAAAGGCTACCACAATAACGGAAGTGAACTGACAGTCAATAAGTGAAAAAAAGAAAAACTTTTTCCCAGAATCCAATAGTAACTGTCACCGCGAAGTACCTTTTAGAGAAGCAGTTAAAGGAGAGTAAAGAAAAGTAAAAAGAAAAAAAAAAAAGAAACAGCAATCGACTGGACGGTTCCTCCCGAGCAATTTCCACTGTCGCGAGATACCCCGGGACTCAGCGAACCTTCCGGAGTGAGGACTTCCGGTACAACTGGATTGCGGTGTATCGCTTCGATTCGCCCTGCTGGATTCGAAAATGGCTTGGATCACTTTGTCTTTTTGTAATTTTACTTACGTCACTCGAGACGCTACTGGAGTCTGCCCGAATGACATCCGAGTCTGCCAGTGACGTCTCCTCCCCTACTGCTGGCACTGCACTTCCGTTTCCTCTTTTGCTCCTCCCCCCCCCCCGTCTCAACCAAACATTAAGCTTCGGCTCACACCGGGATCCAGCCTCTCTAGCTGCCTGGAGACTATTTCCCGAACACACCAGAATTGCAACACGAGATTCCATATGCTCGTATATCAACATACGTGTTTAACGTGACTATATAATTCTTGAGTGGGGCCACACATAGTCCGCGTATAAACGCAAACGCG
This sequence comes from Trachelus tabidus, assembly GCA_030142655.1. NCBI lineage: Eukaryota > Metazoa > Arthropoda > Insecta > Hymenoptera > Cephidae > Trachelus > Trachelus tabidus. The sequence continues at coordinate 101,508 of JARQTI010000698.1, forward strand.
ACCCCACGCATATATAGCCCATTTAAATAATGTATTGTATACGAAAGCCCGAGGGTGAGACCTCGCCGTTATATATACGTATAATGTATTAGCAGGTGCGATGGCGTCCCTGGGTATTATGCACGCGACATTCTATCCCGTTACGTCACTGAGAATAATGCTACTCCTACGTGCAGCAGCCATGAGCCACGAGCTACCAAAGTGGCAGACTCGACTTTCCCAGCTCACCGGTAGGACTTGCCCTGGGGTTTGTGCTGGGTTTTGCAGGCAGACAGGATATCCAACTGGCACGTACAATGTATGCCACTTGCCGCCAACGTCACGGGACACGCGACACTCGTTCTTCGGTGTAACGGAGCCTTTATTTCTGCCAATTTAATTTTAGCGAACCGTAAGCAAACAAAAAATTATCTCTAAGTCCAATGCACATTTACGCAACAAAAATCACTGGGGAAACTACGGCTCATTGATTTCGTATAAATACCTGGTGGTCCGGTGCGATCGGATAGCAATCTTTTAACCTACAAATCCACCAGGATTTTTCAACTGTACAGTGTGAACGCGCCATGCTTATCGATACCAACCGCGTGGGGCTCTGTGGGCGTTTATATCGGGTGTGTATAAACGAAAATATGTAAATGTCAAATTTTATGGTAATTACCTAGAATACCATTAGTCGAGTAACATTCGTCATGTATATATACAAGCACAGTGTACTTATCGCAATTTGAAAATCAACCGGAGGGCCAAAAGTAATATGAACTAAAAGCCTTTCAACTATTTCATCATCTGATCATTAAATATATATATATACAGTGTTCGTTCAGTATCACGTGACTACCATAGAAATCGAATGGAGCTGGCTTCAATGAAACGTTCCTGAATAACCATGTACATAGGTAGATGCTTAGGAGTCTTTTGTAATATCAATATTTTCCTATTACAAATGATATATCAAGGCATTTATTTTTTTTAGTATATCAAATATATTTTCAACCCCCCTTGACCACCCTTTGCAACCCTCCCTCGTACCTGAAAAACTTTTTATTTACGTTCAATGCGACTTTCATTGATTATTAATTGTCCGCAGGTACTTTTTGCTTTATACGCTTCATTTCGTACTGTCGTTCGTACGTTGTCTCTCGCTGCGCGGAAAGCGGCTGCCGAAGAATCGTGTTACCGATGTAACTTTGGATGTCCAACCTGGGACGTCCCAGAGAGAATTCCGGATGGAGTTACTCGGGTGGACAATGTATAATGCAAACGAAGGAAGGCAGAGACCGCAGACCGTCTCACCACGTTTTGAATATTGATATTCTAGAAGCATCTAGCAAGTAGATAGGTAGGGTAAGTATACCTAGATGGTATCCTAACGCCATCTGGCTGGCACCGATGAAAGAAAATTTTTCAAAATTTTTCCTCGCTGCTAACGCTCGCGGAACAGGGACTTCGTAAAAGTGGTACGCGAAGTGAATTCCAACGTCCCTTTAACTCCCTGGTTTTTTTTATTTTCGCACTCTCTCTCTCTCTGCTATTCTCTGAACGTGCTCATACAACAATAGTACTTCGATATGTAAATTTGCAGATTACGGCTTATCGATCAACAATGGAATGTGGAATATGTGTATTCCATATCGCGGGTATTGGCAATTGTATATACGTAGTGCCAATATTTTGGCAACCGGTTAAAAATAGAAATGACAATGAATCGAAGTTCAGGGTTCTAATTTTTTTCACCCTGCACAATTTTTGTATCGTGCATTGTTAAAGCCAAACGATAACTCGTTCTGTTACAGCCGTAATTCGTGAGTAATAATTTCTTTGGAGAATTGGTTAAAATAAAAAGCGCGTTTGAACAATTTGAATAACTGATTTTTTTCCAAAGTCCCTGTAACCAGTTCAAAATTTTTCGCACTTATCGGTTCCTTTCAATCTCTCCCTACCTTCCTGCCATTCGTGACGTAAATTTTGAGAGATTTCCGAAAAATCTCTCCACCCGATATATACTACATCCATTCCGTGAAGCTGAAACGTCTCTGAACACTGGTCCAGTAAGCTTGTCCCATATCCTTTGCGTGTCTCCCGGTACGGAATTTCGCTACGTAACGTCACCGTAGCAAAAGGCAGGTGGATATGCACTTGCAATTATACAGCCGAGATCGGCAATCTTAAAAGTAAGAAATTCCTACAAGAGGAGATGTCCCTTTGCGTCGGGTTATAAAATACTTTCAATTTACTCGACAGCTCTTATCCGACGGACCGAAGTTGTCTTACGACCTCAGGAAAACGTCCTCGTCCACGATAGCCCGTAAAGACCGAACGGCATCGAGTCTTTACCTGCTCTCACTAACTTTCCGTCGCACTCGAGAAGCACCCAGCAGCCAGGGAGATCCGACGTAAAATGAAAAATTTTCAAAATTCAAAAATCCACGTCAGACCACCTTTGTACGAAATGCCAAATTTCTTTGAGAAATTTCACAATCTCATTCCGCCATATACACATGCATGGCTGATTAAAGGTTCACCTGTCGGCAGATATTTTCATTAAACTCGCAATCCGAGCACCTTTCGACGAGTAAAATGTAATTCCTCGCGTTCCGAAGTCCGTCCATGCGGCTCTATCGTACTCGGCCTCTATAACGGGTGGCAAGGGGTGTTTAGCGGTATGGTCTAGTGGCGAAAGTTAATTGCTTTGGGAGTAAAGCGAAGTAGCTTCGACGCAACGGGAAGTAATGGCTGACACTCCTGATACTTTCGTAGAAAAGGCAACGGCCACATGCCGCAGTTATATAGCCAACGAAATCGTATAGTACCGGCAGCCGCTCACAGAGGCGTGCCTGTGGCAACTTTGATAATACCCAGAGCTGAGCGGTTTTTGCTGGGAAAATGAATTAACTCCGACGAGCTCTATGTACAAGGTGGACCCGACGTCCCCCCCGACGTCCCACCGACGTCCCCCCCGACGGCTCAACTTATTTCCGAATAGTAAATTTAACCGAGTGCATTACTCACCGTCGACATGCTACTCGGCTTGCATGGCCGAGGCTTAATACCTTCCACCTATAGCGCTGCAGGCAGCACGCAACGGAAATTCCGGGAGTTAGCTCGCTAATTAAACTTAATTTAAGTTCGGGTTCCGTGTACGGTGTACAGGTACGAATCTACCTGTGCACGTGGATCGTTCAGCCTTAAGGAGCGAGCGTAGGTAATTATACTCCAATTTCAGTGGAAATAGGCCGGAACGAGAGGAGGCGGAAATTTCGAATAATAATAATAATGACAGTCAACAAGTGTATCGGCAACAAAAATATTTCCTTGCCGTTGCCATAGGCTCAACCAACCTTTTTTTTATCAGTCGTTTTTGACAATTCCAAAATTTCCTATTTTTATCTCGTCTATGTTATACCATATTCTATGGACGTTTTTTCTATTCAATTTTTTTTTTTAACGGTAAGTACCTGAACCGAAGATAACCTGAGAGCAAGGAAGGAGCAGCAGTGCAATTCCTGACCAATTGCGTGAGTAGCGTTTGCACGTTGGTAACGACTCCGCAAACACTGGCATCAATTTAAACTCTGATCTCGGTAATCAAGGGGATCAGACGTTTCAATGTGTTTAAGCGGATATATATATCTATACATTCAGCCTGGATAGGTTAGATAGGTACCAGGAAGGTAGGTGCGGTTCCTGGGAAAGAGCAACGTGGGCATTGTGGAAAAGGTACGATTCGATGCTCAAACAAAGTACAGGGATGTAAATCGATGGGAGTAAGGGTGGAAAGGAGCTTAGTCCAGTGAGGTTAGGTTAGGTGTAATATTTTCATGTGACTTTGTCGTGTATTGCATTTAAACGGAGAGAGGTTGGTGCCGAGCGAGACCGGGGAGCAGCGAGGAGAGGAGCACGTCTACGGGAAATAAGAAAATTAGCATTCTGAGAAACCGATGGAGGTTAAGGACAATGGCTGAGGTATAATTTTCATGGAAATTGGCCGACCTGACGTTCCATGAAAAAATGAATTTTTTTACGAAAAAAATATATATCAGGATTCCATTAACGAGGAGATAGGTTTGACCAATTCATCCCTGTGCATCTTGACTGCATCGTCGAACCTTCGATCACGGTTTAAAAGGTATTCATATTTTTAATTATTAGGTAAAAACGCCTAATAGGGTAAAAAGAGAAAGCACTCAACATTTTTTTTGGAATTACTCCAACGACCAATATTTTCTCAAGGAAAGTTCGTCTTATCAAACCTATATATAGAAATTATTTTTTTTAACCTCAACCCCTTTTACGTTACGCTAGAACCGAGTGAACTTTACCAAGAATCTCCTTGAAACTCTCGCGAAAGACCAAAAAAAGAGTCTTTAGCGTAAAGTCGATATCTCGAGCCGATCAAAAAGTGCAAAAGTGCATTTCTCAAGGAGTGCACCGCGTACGTAGTCACTCCAAAAAAAAGAAAAACCCCTAAAGAGACTCCATACAAAGCGTAACGATCAAAATACAAATTTGAATTTCGATATTCCAAAAAAAATCGAAAATCGCGCAACGTATTCAAAATTGGCAATGAGTCGCGCGTAAAAAAAAAAGTCAACCAAAGCTACCATTTATCACTGCGTAATTTCAAAATCCCCAATGCTCTCCTTGAAATTCTCATTATTTCATCGACTAGCTCGAAACCCATTTTTTTACCTTTTTCGCACAATGGCAAAAATGACGTCCCACGGCAATACCATTATCACTACACTTCTCCACGTACAAGACCGATACCGACCGAGCCCTCCCACGGACTGTGCGACATTATAAACACGTCAACGATAAATCTCGCGACTCCCGTCTCATAGAAAGTGGGATCGATGTATCGGAGGGGGGAGTGAATCCCCGCATCACCCTCCCTCCCTCCCTCCCTCCCCCCTCGGATAACGCCATACTCCAATATTCTTCCTGTGGAATCCAGCCGGACATAAATAACTATTATACACATTCCTGTTATGCTTCCGCGCACGTACTCCGGCTGACCGTAGGTAAGGCAGGTACCTGTATACGCAGGAGAGATGACATTTAACATATGGGACATAGAATTTCTTATTGCGATAATACAACATGATTTATGTCCCTCTGACCAGCCGCTGAAGGTACAAGGTAAAAGGAACGTATTTCATTTTTCCTTGTACCATATTTATAGGCATCTCTATTCCATTCTGCTGCCGTACGAATCTGCAGCTTAACCGAATAACGCGTGTGCGGGACAATAATAACCCGAATATTTTTTAAGGCTAAACCGTAATATTTCATCACGTAAATTGATCTGTTTATCGAATAATAGAGCAAAGTGAAATATCTTCATACAGTTTCAACGAGACGTCTGGGAAACGTTCAATTGGATTTCGGATGGTCGACTCGACGTTGGAAATCGGTGACGCTTGTCTGATTTTCGAACTTGAGATCTGCGACGGATATCGCGTCGAGGCCAGAAGTCAGCTGGTGATACATCAGTAACTTTGTCGTTGTATTGATTCTCGTATTTTGATAAGAGCCCCTTGACCCCCCATGACGAGCCATTAATTACGGATACTAGAAATGAATTTTGAGTCGATTTAGGTAAATAATCAAATTTGACATATTTCCGGGCTTCTATATGATTTATCCCGGTGATCAGATAGATACTTTATTACGATGAGTAATGTCTGAGTAACCTTTGACCCAATTCACGAAATTCAATCGTCACTTTGACATTAGATCGATATCGATTAATTTGGCAGACGTCATATAGAAAATATCTCCACGGTCCGTAATTCGAGACGTTTCAAGTAGCCGCGTGGGATGAGCGTTCGTGAAAATGATTAAAATTTGACAGCTCGCAGCAATGACATTTTGGTCCTAGCGCGCCGACGGGGTGATTTTATGTAAAAATCCATGAAGATCTTAGAGATGGTCTACGAGTTAAAAAAAATGTGTATATATAAAAAGGATAAAAAATATAAGCAATAAATCGTCGCTTCGAGATTGAATAGTTTATCGTCTACGAGTCGAACTCATAAGCCGTACGAATTGAGCGATAAACGTCAAACAGTGACTCCACCTACTGCTGCACAATCGTACCAAGCAAATATGTGCGTATAAACTGAATTGAAAATCAAGTCGCATCGCAGTCGATTCGGTAAATCTCGTGTCGACAATTCGAAAGTATCCATTAGATCCAGTACAGTGAATTCGAAGCAGTATCAATTACAAGCGCTCTTGCATATATACAAATATATATATACACATATACACAGTGACATTATTCCCAACGATCCTCACGTTCCCTTGCCACGTGAGGTCATACGAAAATTAACTCTGGCACGTGCACGTGGTGTTTCCGAAGTACGGTGAAAATGCACGTGTGAAAAGTGCTTTTACGTAAAAGGAAAAAAAAAAAAGAAAAATTACACCCCGAACAGCAGTCAGGAGTAAGCGAGGAGCTAGATTAAAAGTGTTCGGGAAAACGATTGGAGCCCAGAGTGGGGAATGACGAAGTGCCATAAGTAGCAAAGGGCATAAGGATAAGAAAGGTCAGAGGGGAGTGGGTACGAGGGTGAATGGGGTATAGGGTGAGAGAGTTCAAACGTAGTAAAACGTGTTGAGAAGTTAGCCCAGCAGCAGGTAGTATCCTAGAGACCCGTATTCCTTGGAAGCAACCCCCCCCCCCCCACCCATTCAACCCTTGTCGACCCACCCACCGTCTTCCGCCATAGCAGCATCCCCATCCGTTCCTCCTCTTATCGTTAGCGCACGTCGGGATGCTGGAGGAGAAATAAAAGTTGTCTAGTAGTCGGTTAGAGCGGTCTCCTGCTTACCTACGAGTATCCGGTTTGTATTTTTTTACGTTGGCTATACGTAGCACTCACGTTGTTTGCCCTAGGGAAACGGGCCAGAGCTCTTTTTCCCGTCTGGGCAAACCTCGTGAATGAAAGGGAGCTAAGAATACGAAAGGACCGGTTAGTCTGGTTACTTGTGCGGTGCCGTAGGATCAGCTAGACAAGAAAAGGGGCAGACGTTCCAGACCCTAAAGAAACAGTCTCGGTGCTTCCCGGAAGAGCCGGGTCGACCTAGAGAATTCCTGAGATTCGTATTGCGCGAGCTGGCTGATACCTCTGCCGTGGTTGATCCAGTTCGTTCCTACCCGACCTGGTCCAAGTGCGCAGCACCGGTTCATCTTGACCCTGACACTCGAGGACCCCATCGCTGCCCTGAGGGGTTGGCCAAACTGCTACGAACGACCGCGGTTGGTCCTGCAGGAAGTGGAGGAACTGTTCGACCTAGGAAAGACCAATTTCGCAACCTCAGTGGTATCTAAGGGCATCGGAAGGGTGCAAGCTCATCGGATACCCAAAAAGAGACCAGGACCATGTGGGCTACGAAGATGTCAGGTCCAAGTACATGGTACTAGGCACCCGTGGAGCCATAGGTCAGTGGATGGACCTGGGACATAATTCTTCCCAGGGCAGAACGAAATTAGAACAGGGCCCCGATGCGTGTATTTGAAATTCTGAGCATTTCATTGGCCGATGTACCAGATGCATTCGCGGTACACGAAGCGCCAATGTTCTCGTATTGTATTTGGGGTATGTTCCGACCACGACAGAACATTCATTTCCCATGTGAACCATGGCTCACCTGGTGCATTCCACCCCCTCCCCCCCCGGCTCAACCCCCTTCCGCCCGACGACCTGCTTCCACCACGTTCCCAGCTCGCCCAGCGCAATCTAGATTTCAGCGCGTAGACCTTAACGGTAAATCAAATAGCATCCGTACGTTTCGCCTCCCGACGGCGACCTCTTCTGGGACAGCCAGGAGAAATTCCTAATGCGTTCATCCTCAGGGAAACCGGAAGTTGCCTAATGCCCGATCGGGCTCTTTATACTTATGCGTACCTTGTTCATCGTTCGATATATATGTATTACGTAATTGAAACTTTTGATTGATAATTTGTCATTTTCATTTTTTTTTCTTTTTTCATTTCCTTCGTCAAACCGACACCTGCTAATGACGAATGACCCCGTGACGTTTCGCATCGACAGGATGCTGCATAACCGTTTTGGGAAATGTCACGGCCATTGGGCGCTTATGTAACAATAATTGAACCGAGCCAGAACAGTGCTCGCACGTGCAGATAGACACGTGGGACGGCGACTGATACATCCTAATATGCGATCCCTTGTATATAGTCACTACGCGTTACCCTCCTGTCACTCTGGTAGGTAAATTCGTAACTCGTCCAACTACAGTGTGCAGACTCTGTACGCTTTGCTGTGTAACGTTGTATATAACGTGACGCGAAAGTGACGACTCTCGGATTTCCTGTACCCGTAGATAGCCGCTTCGTTGATAAATAATGTGTCAAAATCCTTCGATTTCTAGCGACAATGTAAAACAATGAAATTAATTAGATGATTAGTGGGAGTCGCTGTGCATTCCGGGTCGTTTGCTAGAATCAAGTTTACGTGACAGAAATTCACTCTGACCAACTGAACTTTGCCGTAAGTTCGATTCGTCGCAAGCAGCTGTTTCTGTTCGGGTTACGCTATCCAAAATAGATTCAAAGTTAATTGAATAATTGACACCCGATAGCTATACAAGGAAAGTATAAGAATCCCCGTTTATCGAAAATCCCTGAAACAGGTTTATCGGAAAAAAAAAGAAAAAAAAGCAGTAAAACGTAGATTCACGAAAATCGCAAAAAAATGTCCTCAATATAGTTTCGATGATCGTTATCAAACTTCGCGGAAAGACAGACCGGGCTAAAAGTTCTTTATCGTTGTACTTCGAAACGAATAGAGATCGTCCGTATTTAATTTCGATCCTTTCGCTTTCGATGTCTTGCACGGATACTTTCTCGCCCGACTTCAGAGAACTCGACGTAGCTCGAAGTGTAAAAAAGGTGAAAAGAGTTGAGATTATAAAAAAATACGATACCCGATAACGAGTCGCATTGAATTTCTTTTGAAGCGACCGACTTCCACACGGTCCAGAGTGAAGAGGCATTGATCGATACGTTATGTACACGGTGTACAAATATATATATATATATGGGTAGATTGGCATTACAAATAAAATACTAGTTTCCCGTATTCGTCGATTTATTGCGACTTATTGCAATACACGTGTACACCACCGTGTATACCTATACAGAGACGAAATCGTAGAGCCGCTAGCTGCTGTTATTGAAAGGATCGTATAGGCCCGCGAACAAAGTCCGATGCGCTGACACAGAGATCCCTTTGAAAAGTTCACAAAGAATCCGGCAGGGGAGGAGATACCTTCCATAGGGAGCAAGAAAAGCGGCACCATTATCCCAGGAGAAGCGCGTGTGGTTTCACAAAGGCGAAGGAGGACGAAGGGGTAGCGCCGGGCGCGATGACGTGGAGGACCTTAGAGGAGCCTTTCGAAAATCATAGATGCCTCAACGGGACAACAGCCTATCCGCCTGGAACGCGTCCATTTTTCCTGCTCGATTAACATCCAAGTTGAGCGACGCCGGAACCCATTCATTTCCGTGCGTTTACCGAATGATCGACCTCAGCCTCGAACCGGAACCATTGATCGACCTCAGTCGGTCCTAAAGGATCCGACCGATTCGCTCGTGCGTCAAATTCCGGCCACTTTTGGCACTCTACCTGCAGCCAGTCCTTATATACGGGTATTTGCCTACTTATGCGTACAAAGTGTCCCGGCGGAGCCTGGCGTGGAAATTCGAAGGGGACTGAAAAAGGGGAGAGAACGTCGCAGAAACGTCAGAAGATAGGATCGCGACGTGCCCTTTCACCGGGATAAGGGCCAAAGTCGTGCCCGTAGAGTTCGATTCGCTGGAATAGGCCCTCGCCGGGGGGGTCTGAAAAATTCAATCGGATTGATCCTTAAGCTAAATTAAAAGGGCTTCCGGAGGACCTGGACTGTTCGTGTTCAAGGTCGGTTGAATTGAATGGCTCTACTTAACAGTTGGGGAACGGGTTTCCTCTGGCAGTGGTGTGTATATATCGACGAAGGAGAGCGAAGAGGCTGCAGAGAGTGAAAATTCATACGTTTCCGAGAATTTGATAAATGCCAAAATTGGAGGAAGCTGAATTTACTTTTGTGACGTCATTTCCTTCTCTTCATTTTTTTTCTCGTACACTCCCCTTTCACTCGATATTAGGCCTGGCACGGGTGACGCGTACTCTGGACTTTGAACCAGGATGTTAAGGATAATCGCAGGAGCAAAGTAACTCTGCGATATTGTTAGGAGAAATGGCATTTCCAAGTGGCACAAGTTCAATTGGATCTTTGCGCAAGCACAGAGTAGGTAACAGTCACAAGATATTATGCGGAGCAATCGGACCGCACGATGGTCCCGGCTAATTCGAACTTCCCGCCAGGAAGAGACCCATGAAAATAACTCCCTGGCTCCGTACAAGCCGGACTCAACCAGCTAGAAAAGTTTCGAAGGTTAAGCCCAGAGACACGATATCCAGGGAAAACAAGCTCGACTTCGTTACTGTGAGTCTGACTCAAAGTCTAAGCTCACGATGGAAGAATGCCATCTATACGAAACGGACTGAACTTTAAAAGGAGTCAAGGGTATCGCCACTCCGACCTACAATAATGAACGCGAACAAGATGCTTCAGTGCGACACATACGAGACACGTTCTGAACTCAAAAATAAAATTTAGAAATCTGGCCCTATTCGCCTCCAATGACTGGTGTCGTAATAAGAGTAAAAAAAAAGTAACCCAGAAAAACCGCAAGAGAATGCGACTTCCGGAATGGAGGACGTCGACGGGTCGTCTGCTCTCGTTAATCCCGGTGTTCGGAGAGTGCGACCCCTGCAATAATATCGTGTTAAGGTTATCGGCGTTAACGGGGTCGAGAGTCGCAGCCATCCGTTAAAGCCGGATCCGCACGGCAGCGACGGAGCTCTACCCGCGTTCTACGTGACCACCGTAACCCAGGGATCGTCAGCGAGGCCCAGCCCGGCGCTCGGGTGCACCGCACACCTCAGCCAGAGGTCTGGACTCTGCTCCCTCTGAAGGCGTCGCTTGGAAAGTGCACCTTTGGCATAATGGCCCACTAAATCACATTACATTCTTCCTCGAGAAAGAGGAGACGGGCGTGGCGGCTTCTTCGTGAGGCGCGACGACGTCCTGCGTTTAGGCAAGACCAGCCGAGCGCCTACGAGCTAACTTCGTAATTCGGCGACCCGGAACGAGTGTCGTGCAAGATCAGCGAGCGCTAATGGACTCCGTTTCCTATTCTTAACTCATAGAAAGCCCAACCCCTAAATAACGTTCAGCGTTCGACCCCCTCTTCCACGGACCCGCAACAGCAGCTCCCGTCGCGACGCTCAGTGATAAGGGCAGTATCGAGATATGAGCAAAGCATCAGAACGAAGATTCAAAATGTAATCGGGACGCAACGTCCCGGTCGTTCTAAGGTTGGCACTCTGCAAGATCATATACTCCTATACGGGACTACCATTAAAGTCGTCCAACTCTGACCCCCGCGGCAGCGCTTAATCACGCGCCCGTGCCGTGGCTGAGATGGATCCGCGAGAAAGAAAAATAAAGGAGCAAGAAAAAAAAAGAGAAGGGCAAGAAAAGCAATCGACTCGCAACACCTATTCGTAAACGTTTACTTCCCGGCGACGCTGGGTAGGTACTCGTTATACAGCTTTGTCAACAGCTGCGGTGGGAGTGAGCCGACCTAGCCCGGAGTGGAGGAAAGATTACCAGGGTGAAGAAACGGGCGTTGGGACGGCCTCAGGGGGGGGGGGGGTGAGAATCCTGTAAGGGTGGGCAGGAGCTAGGGAGTGGGTCTCGTCGAGAGAGACTCGAGGATGGGGAGAGTGAGTGAGTAGTTAGCGGGAGAAAGAGAGAGAGGGAGAACCAAGAAAGCTAGAAAGAGAAAGAGATGGAAGAGAAGGTGAGGCAAGAACTGCTGCTACCGTGGATACGGAGAGCCCAGGGTCTGGAGGAGAGCCAAGGTAGAGTGGCTAGAGGGAAAATGTATAGCGTCAAGAGGCAAAGAGTGAGAAGAGCAAGAGGGAAAGATCCAAGAACGAATAGAAGGAAGAGAGAAAAAAGAAAGTAGCGTTTTAGGTCTTCCGGCATCGGTGAGATCTTCAAGGCTCCCTAAGGTGGAGCACGAAGCCTGACTGGTACCTACGGGTGCTGAGGTCTCTCTCGCGGTCTCCTTGGAGACTCTAACGCTTCCACCTGCCGGGACGGCAAACGTCTTCCTCGCTTACCTGTCCGAAAAGCCCGTATTACACCGTCACGTTGCGCCATGTTGTCTTCCGAATGGATACTTGCGCACGATGCGCGAAAAACGAAAAATATCCCCTTTACGTGCAGTCGGCGCGTATACGGCGTTACGTTGCCTGTCACGAGGACGGGAATTTGTTCCTCGGAAAAATTTGCGATATTAATTTATACATCGGCAACCCTGTATACTCAACGCTAACCTACGTCGTGATGGTTCCCGTAAACACGCCACCCGGTATAACCAGTACTCTGCGCACTTAACTCGAAGATCGTGGCTTGGCATGTGTCTGATTAATGCACCGAGCCCACGTAGCGGCTCAATGACGATATTGACCAGGGTTGACTGTGTCCTCTGTTATCAGATACGCGGGCCGTCGGTATAACCGGAGATTCCGAAGTGGCGTCGGAGCGTTCTCTGCTGGCATAATTTATGGGAATAGCTGCGGAGGCGTGTTCGAATGCCTATCATAGTGCGTCGAGCAGTCTGCTCGTAGTCTGGCTTGGGTCTGGGCCACAAAGTGGAACGACCGAACAGTAATGGAGTCGTTATGGGGCCGAGTGCGTGTGCTGTTGTTATTATTGAAGAAACGTCACCGCGTGGACTCGGGATAAGGGCTGGGACTCGTTTCAAGTCATACATCTATCTCACCGCGCTATACAAATGGTAACCCAGAAATTTGGACGTTCTACCAAACTGTTGGACCCAGTCGCGTGCTGTCCATTTGGACACCGTCGGGCACCGATTGTTGACACGTGAATTTTTTTATTAAAATTATCCTGTCGATTCACTCGAGGAAATTAAAAAGTTCAAGCGCTACGAAATTATCCGGAAGTTGTACTGTGACCTGATTTCATTTTCCGAGGCACCGACGTTACCGATATCACTCCAGTACGTATACGCAATCTCATGAACAACACGTGAGATCGATATTGCCTTGGCGTACTTACGTGTGTATACATATATCTATATTATGCATATAGTGTATATACTTGGCTCAGAGAAGCCGAACCTCGCGCTTCTAATTCATCAAGCGTTTCAAAAGCATTCGCCTCGCGAGAGACTTTAATAAGTATTGCGCGACGGAATCCAATAGCTCGAGGTGCGGAAATATCGGTAATTCTCGTACATCGATGACCTCGTATATCATGATTGAATGGAGGAACCGGGGAAAATTTTATCAATGAAAAAATTTTTGAAAAAAAGATAAGTAAAGGTCGTTATCACCCACGCGCCAGAGGAATCAGGAGTTAGAGTACGATTAAAATCGTTACGTATTGCCCAGGTTCGTCTGGGTGCTCTTACAACTTTCCGAGGCGAATCGCGAAAAGACCTCTTACATTCAATTATACGAACACATCGATCTCATCGTCCTACCGACCATCGATCCTACCCGATAGGGTTTCCGATTCAAAAAAAATTTACAAAATTCGTAAAATCATTTTCGATTGTGTAACAATAATTCCCAACTGCAACCCTCCATCCACGATCTATCCGGCAGAGCACGTAGTGTCGCAGTCGGGTCTGGCCCAGATATCGCCTGCGCCATTGACACCCCAGTGTCGTAGACGTTTGCTATTTCCAGCGTTTATACCAAATACATTATTGAGATGCCTCCGTACCGATTCCCATCGATTTCAAGTTATCGACGTTTTTACCCAAAGCGACGCTATTGGACAGTCTGAAAATAATATACGTCACGGAGCTTCACAGATACAGACCTGTAGGAACAACCAGGAGTAACGAGGCCTCTCTCCGCATGGTTTGCCAAAACAAAAGGGTTATATCCGCGGCCAACACTATACGGCCGTGAACGTTATCAGAGGGTTGTTCTCTTACTACGTCGGACCTGTTGAGACGAACAATGGGGCTGTCTGACGACCCGATGTATTTCACTGACCTAGGACAACGCACGTGGCTCTACTCCATGTACCACTGCTATATATTAGCCTACAAAAATACCATAACAAAAATCCAGCCTGGTAAAATCAATTTTTATTCCACGCGCCAAGTACGCGAAATAAAGTAGGCATTACGCCAAAGTCCCACTGTCGAGTGGCACAGCCCACCCCCTATCGATTTTCCCATCGCGATAACAATTCCAATTGCAAAGTAACAGGGCGATCTTAAAAACCATTAAGGATTATGGAATTTGGAGTCGAGCCAATCGATTCCTAAGAAACTACATCACCGTGGGGTATCGGCCATTTTCCACACGTGCCATCCGAACAATGGGTCTGCTGAGATACGTACGTTCGCCCCTATTGCAACAGTCGTAGTCCACCCCCCCCTCCCCCACCCCACCCGAGACGCACAGAATACAAGGGGCTGATCTCAGAGGTCGCACAGGCTCGAAGTTTCGCAATTACGTATAATATCAGCTCGTTACAGCCGTACGATATTCTATTGCGAGCCGGGTGTATTCGTTACATAGTCAAATTATCCCCACGTGCATCCCCCCTGTCCCCCCCCCACCACCCCCCACTGTCGCACACGTGAAGTTCAGACGTTGAGAATTACAGCACGCGTGGTTGTACACGCGGCGCCATTCGTCCAAGGACACTTTACATACACAGTTAACTCCAGTCTAACCTGACCAAACGCCCGATTCCAACCTCTCAACTGTCTCGGCCTGGTGTATCGTTGGAGGTTAGGTCGTTCCACGCGCGACGTAATCAAATTTAATAACTCTTCTGGAGTGTACTCGAGTCGACCTCATCTCGCGTTTTACTCACGTCACTCGCCGTCGGATATATAAACCTTCGGGTCTCGCTCAATCGTTTCGCCAGCGAGTAACCGGAATTTATGTAGGGAACATGTCGATTCATCGAAACGACCCGATCATTGTAGTTATTCCGAGCGGGTAACGGCGGCGGCCGTAGGAAACTTCCTACTGCGCACCGCCGCTACCTCTGGCGACACTTTGCCGAACGACTCGAAGGCTTCGCCCAGTCGCGTTCCCCACGTAACGCTCTAACGTCAATGGGAAATCTCAGTTGCCTGCTTATACCTCGTAAACCCATAGAATTTCTCGACACGACTTTAACCAGACGTTCTCTCGACTACCCGCGAAGAATAGTCAACGTCAAGATGATCGTTTAACCATCAATTTCCCATTCCGAAATCGCATTCGACTACTTTCTCGAGGATTACTGCGTTCATGCCGACTGCAATATCCACGTGGGATACAGGGTCACGTGCTTCTGGCATATTGCGTAAGTATCGCGATCAGGCGTGAGTATAAGATTTTTATGTATATGTTATTGTATCCACGTGTATACGGGAGTACGGGATATTGAAGCGATACGTTTTTGGCCGTGACAGTCTCGCGGTACGAATTCGAAAATAAAAATCCCATATAGGTGGACCTGGATTTTCATGTATCCCCTCAACTTTTTCATTTTTCCCAGTCCACAGGGGATTCCCCCGGGTATATGCTACGGACAATGGTATTAACATCTCAGGCTCAATGGACAGATCCGTATTTCAAACTTGACCGCACACCTATTTCCCAGCATTTAGCAGCGGCCAACGTTGCGAGACCGACTCTGTCATGGATTTACCGATAATGTGGCATACCGTGTATACCGATATCTGTATATGCGTATACGTGTGTCTAAGTACACATATAGAGATTGGGATGCTATCGAGCGACGGTTAGTAGCTACAGATTAGCGTTATCAGAGCGTAACAACGCGAAACCATGGTTTACCTTGACACTGTCGAAATCCAAGGAAAAGCACCGTATTAGAGGAATCCTATTAAAATTCTCATTAACAATTCACTCGCGAAATGGCACTCTACCCAGTTGGTCCCCAGCATCCCCCCTCCCTCCCCCCATCCCCCATTACGTACCCAAGGGACAGTCTACACGATTCTCCAAAAGTTTCGTCATCGTTCCAACGTCTTCGACTAAAGCTAATTTCCCCTTTGCTGCAGCAGCCATGCCTTGCAAAGCAAAGTGCAGGCTAAGTGCATCGAAGTGCAGTATCCCCCCAGCCGACGTCATACAAGCATCCCAGTACAATACCGATCGATACCGGAAACGAGGAGTCACATCGATATTTTTTTTCTAAAGACAAAAAAAAATCTTTTTCCAGCCATTCACGAGAATCACGTTATTCAGAAGTGCAGGTTGCATCTGACTCTATGCGATTAACACGTTAGTGCGTCCCCATTCACTGAAAGTGCATCAGCGTGCATTGCGTCGCGATTGAGGTACGTGAAAAAAAAAGTACGCGTTAAAAATTGTCTCTCGTCGAGAAGAAAAATCTTTACGAAAAATAATGAACCCGGATACCCTTCAGGGATTCGCGATGCAAGTTTTCAAAATTTCTACCGCCCGGAGCTGAGGGGTCTACGGAGTGGTCCAGCCATGGGAATGAATGTCCCGGCGCTAACGATCAAAAACTCTGAGGCACGTAAAATAATAAGGAAGTGAATCCCCTTTTACGAAAAGAAGAGTCTTCGCGGAGTCATTGGCGCGTGACGCACGTCATCCGGAGGCGCAGAATGCAGTCGGACGACGCCCAAGTGCAGTCTGAATGTTGACGGGAGGCAAAATCGTTCGTCGCTGGTACGCTGGACAGTAGAAAGGGAAACTTCAGGGCGGCCAAAGATAACGAGGATGCAGGTGCATGAAATTACAAAGACGCAGCACGAAGCGAAGATAATTTCCAAAGGAAGCGGAGAAAAGATAAAAAAAAAAGGAATATGAAGTTTGCTTAAGAAAATATACGTGCAACCGTGTATCTTCCTTATCGCGCCAATCATCGCCGACACCAACGAACTAGCGCGTATCGAAGAGCCCTCGAGTGTAGTTTCGTGAAAACAAGTAAATTTGGGTAGAAAAAGGAATTTTTACAAAATTATTAAAAACCATCGTTCAGGTACACCTGAATTTTTTTTATTATACTCTTGTCAGATATCGTTAATAAGGTTATCATTCTTATCGTTCCTCATGATGTATCCCCGCGAAACACATGCTCCAGCATACAGGCATCGATATCAGGGCCGTACCTAGCTTGGGTCAACACACAACTGACAAGCGTGAACTAACGAGGGTATCGAGTTAAGGTGTGAAACGATTATCGATCAACGGAGTACATCAGTGGAAACTTGATTCCAGGTATTCGGTAAGTGTATACGGGGATGACGAGTTATCAGGTACAATTGACCAGATCAGTGATTAGAGCTGGTCCGAAAACAAGCCTGTACCGGGTACCCTGGAAGTGGAGGCTATAGAGGTAGGTAAGGGAATCGATTTCGAAAAGGTCAGCGAGTATGTATATAAATTCTTGATAAGACATTAATAATAAATGAATTGGCATACACGCGTATATACACCATTATTGAAAGCAACTGTCATACGTTGGACAGCTGACAAATTAATATTCCAAGATACGAAAAGCATCGATCCGAGTTAATTTTAACACCCTATAACGTGAGTACGTTAATGGTGAAGTCTAATTTGATATTTTTATTAATGATTGGCCCAAGTACCCAAGGGGATGGATAATCAAGAAATTTGCGAACCTCCGATACGACGTTTCCCATTATCAATTTCATCCCTACTTCCGGTTATCCTTTACCTAACTGCATCTGGCTTTGTCTACCCCACGCACAATCCACCCCTGATATTCATCCCCTATCCGGTCTCCTTGGTACAAATGGCATTTATAACGCTTATCCCCGTGCATTGGATAAGGCAGATTCAATACTCCGATTGGTCCAGCAGTGCTACAGTGATGCTGCCCTGGCTGGACCTTAGGCAGTACCAGGTTTGACCAGGGTGAACCGAGCGTAGTGGTCGAATGGGGAGGGCACCGCAGGAATGGACAATTAGAAATGACACGATAATGCACAAGGGATGTACGAATAATGGAGCAGGGTGGTCCAGGCTCAGTTTGAGAAAATCGAAGAAGATCCACAGTGGCGTATACGTCTACGGACGCCCCCCGTACGTACATTATTGGATAATTAATTAATTATTCGATGCCTCGACGCGAGTCGAATTTGGTCCTGGACAGAAACCAGAAACCTCAGAGCATTGGAGCGACTCCAAATTAGCTTATTAAATTAGCACGTCCTCGCGAAACTTGGCAAAGCCTTCTCCTGCCTAGCTAAAGAGAGATACTTCCCACGTATCCAGAGATCCCGAGATGTTGAGCCAATGATATTCATTGCTGATATGTGTATATATATATTGATGCTTTGGTGTGAGCTGTCGCTAATATCTATAATGATATATTATTGGGATATATGGCATATCTGTATACACCAGTACGTAACTAAGGACAGGGGCACCTATAGGGAGCTTCTAGTTACAGTCCTGGCTGATTTGGTAAACTGTCCAAGATCTGCTTGAATTTGCTAAGATCGCCAGAGTAAGAATTATTTAGTATCCAGTGGATCTGCCAAGTGAGTTTATTATTCAAAAAAAATATATATATATACCCAGTGGGACTCTATCGCACTACGGGCAGACATTGAAAAATACACGAGCAGAATCTATGGGGCTGGTACAGCTTAGGTCCGTGCTGTACTTCCGGTACGCCAGGTGTACAGGTGCCTAAGCTACACGGCGTTGCGTAATTGCGAAA
>JARQTI010000698.1:131969-195289 GCA_030142655.1 Trachelus tabidus
TCTCTCTCTCTCTCTCTCTCTCTCTCTCTCTCTCTCTCTCTCTCTCTCTCTCTCTCTCTCTCTCTCTCTCCCCCCCTTTCTCTCTCTCTCTCCCCTCGATCCCGTATAACCCTATCTCTCTCGCTCTCTCGCCAGCCTTCCTTTGGCTCCGCGCTAGGAAGCCCGGGAGCGCTTTGCCCTAGGTAAGTACTACGCCCAGGTAACATTCCTAATGTACATTTAATGTCTTAACTTTGAATGCAGCCCGCTCGAGATAACATCTTAAACATGTTTTTGCATTTATGCGGCCGACTGTACCGTGGCAAATAAAGGAAAAACTTTTATAGCCAGCCCTGACAGTCCTATCCGACTGGCATCTCTTTCCAACCGAAACGGGCTTAAAATACGAAAAAACTACCTATAATACGAAACAATTTTTTTTTCCAAAATCTCAGTCCAACAAGGGCTACGTATGAGTTTCCAAAAAAATCTCAATACGGCGAACCCTTACTGTATACCCAAAACAAAAAACCCCGTCTCAACTGATCTCCCAGCCATCTTCTCGAAATCACAAAGCCGTGAGAACACAGGAAAAATCCAGACTCGAAATCTTCATCTCAATCCCGAACCGACGTTTGCTGGCTGTGCGCTTTTTGGCATCCAAAAAGACGCCCCCTTCCGCCTGCCATTCAATTCGGATAATGGCAGAGTCCGGCGAGCGGCAGGAGATTGAATCCCCGAGAAAATTTCACCGGAGACCAGAGAGACCGAATCGGAGCATTTGCGTAAATTACAAAGGTGCTCCGATCCGTCCGGAAGATCGAGCTTGGTAGGTCGACCGGAAGTGGGACTAGCGATCGACTCAAAATCGATTAGCAACTTGTGACGTAACAGGCAATTTCAGGCCTTATACCTGCTAGAAATTCAAACGAAGGAACGTCTCCGATACCGCGAGGCTACCCGGTATAAAATTATAATTCGAAAATTCATCCTACGAGCCATCCTCTTGCACGGAAACCACATTCCCTCAAGAGTCACTCGTCTCAGTCAATGAGTTATTCAGTCGTTCAGCCTATCCCATACGTGTACAGTCACTCCAATAGGTACCTTTAATAAGCAGACGTTATTGTGCATCCCACATGTACCGCATGGCACGAGGCTGCCCCTTCCCTATCACTCCATCATCTCATAGAAGGCACAGCATCTGATTCGAATTGATTTATATGTAAGGCCTGTACCCGACGGGTTACTTCGTATGCATAGCCAAACGTGTTGATTGGTTACACGTAAAGTCGCAGGGTTCGCACCTGACAAAGTAAGGATACCTACGGCAGCCTGGATATTACTCGTGTTGTATTAATATGTATTTAAATTAGAGCATCAAAGTGAACCGAAATTACTGTGTGTATATATACATATATGTATAAACGTGACATGTCCCACCACGAGACTCTACAGCCTTGCGGTACTGTATTTTATCATATATGTGTTTATATGTAGTGTATATATATGCAAATAAAGTTCCTATTTCACGTAGCCACTGGACATTGAGGAAATAGTTGAAATACTCGTGGTTCCCGGTACCGTGCTGATAGTCCAGTTATAATCGCCTACGAGCAGATACAATTAGGGGTGTCTAATGAGTTTTATAATCAGTCAGGTTGGACTTCGATTAGATCAAAGAGATACGGACTGTGGAGTCCGTCGGATTCGTAAGTCATTTCTTTCCGAAACGATTGCTACGTTTCGTTGAGAAGGAACGGGCTGCCTTTGGCTTGTATCGTGAAGTTTTATGAAATCGTCATTCGTGCGGCCGTAGTTTTATTTTTCGGACTCACTTTGAGCTTCCAGGTTCTCCTTGCGCTTATATTCGTATTGCCGTAGCGCGTCAGACGATGACACGTGTCGTGACGGTAATAGGGACTTTAATGGTTATCGACTGGATTCCTATATTGGACTTCCGAAGAGTGGTATTAAGGGTAATGTGTATTTCGAGGGTAGAGTTAAAGAGAGCGAAATATGGGATATGAGAATTGACGAATGTCCATTGATCAATGGTAACGAGACAGTGGATCGTTGCGTCGCTCTTTAATTTTTGCGAGAGGGTTTTTTGAAATAATTTTCGAAAATGCATGCGGTCGATATACGTTTTGTGAAATCGGCTCGATTAACGTGTAGATTTTTCAGGATTTTCGAAAGTCAGAAATTCTATATGCTTTGCATTCTTCAACTCGGCACTTTCTGTTTGAAGATTTGCTATTTTTGAATTTTTTTTTAAATAATGCACACACAGATTCGTCTGTGTTATCAGGTCTTATCTTCAAGATTGTTTACCTATGGGTACCTGCCTTTATCGACACTTCTTATCTCCGCGAATCCAGCACTCGCTCCTCCCTTGGTAGTTACTGCGCGACGACGTAAAAGGGGTAAAGACTGCCCTTGCTCGACGTTGCTCGAAATCGTTTAAAACTTCTGAAATAGCTAATAAAAAACAAAACAGTAAAGTTTTCTCGACACTGCTAATATCCCCGTAACGCCGAGGACTTTCTTATACAGTGATAATGACAAGTTGCCCTCGCAAAGCCTGCGAGCGATTTAAAGAGGTTATCAGCAGTCGATCGTAGGGCGGTTCGGTGGAGCGGCGGGAAAATTCAAACGACCAATTTCACTGGATCGTCGAGTACCTGACGACCTAATGGAATATTATTAATTTCATGAAATTTCAGTGTACACTGATTAAGTCTGGGTACAATGAAATTATTTAATAATAATAATTTGCAAATTATTATCGTGCATAATTTCGCAGTTTATATTATCCGGATATTCAAAATATTCCCGTTTTCGATACGTACGAATGACATTTGCCAATCTATTCCCTCTGCGACCACGCATTCGGGCACCCTTAAATGCCATACATTTCTCGTGATAATCCGTATTAGCGTGGATTAATCGAATATTGCATTACGCATTGCTATCACTTTGATCCCAGCAATGCGGTATGCCGCTCTACGGACCTTAATAAAATGGTGAAATTCAAATTTCCCGCCGACGATACGCGGGCCCCGCCTTCCCCGTATACGGTGGTGCGCATTTTGAAACTGGCTGGTAACATAATCCGCATATCTACGCTGGGCTAATTAATCTACGTTATGCGCGAATTGAAACCCAGGGAAAGCAACAATTACACTCAAGTATTCTCCACGTGTCCATTAAACGAAATTACGTTGTAATTAACTGGACGCGAACTTCACGCGCGTTCGCTCGTTTACGCGTAACGTTAAGTCATTAACGGGGAGACACTAAAGTTAGGAATTTACATAAGAGAGCATTGGCGTCCAAACTCTTTGGCTATTATGAAAAAATTAATGTAGATACAACGCGAACGTATATTCCAGTTGGATCAGCTCGAACGGATCGCCTGAACGTGGTTTTAAACATGCGAATCGAACGGACTGAATAACTATGTATGCGTTCACTTTGTTTTTATAGGTTATACACAGAAAACGGTATAGAAAATTAATACATAGAAGTTGTGCTGTAGCTTTGGTCGTTTTCTAATATCGTACAGTCAATTTCAATAGAAAGTCCGTAGGTGTATGACGTATACACATATCGATCGTACCTTGACACATTATGGTGATAATGTGCAATATGCTGATTGTCAAATATCGACTCCTTCTCTGTATGTCCGCCATTGTAATCCTAGAACGTAGGACCTGCTGCTCTATTCCATTCCACGATGTCGGCCTGAAACACGGTTATTTTCATTTTTATGGAAGAACAGACATTTTTTTTACTTACGGTAGACAGGGGTAAGGGACGGGGCAGAGTGTATTGACACGTGTAATTATTTTCGTATAGGTAAGAACTAGTGCAAGAAGAGGCAAAAAGTGAAAAAAAAAGGGGAGAGAGCAAGAGAGGAGGATGTAAAACTCCAGTCGCTGCTTTTTATTTGATTTCACCAAACGGAAGAACGTCAATCCTACTTCAGATACAAATTCATTCAATTTCCCGGTAAATGAAATTTATTGTTGTCCCCCGGAAGGACGAAGAAATTCTTCGTGTTCGTGAACGCACAAAATTCGTCTCAGTGAGGATACGGACGACGCCGCAATGTGCTACGTACGGGAAAAGGGTAACAACGTACAGAATTTATATATATATGACAAACAGGAAGAGGTTCCATCCTCGGGTTCAGAAAGTGCGTGAGACGTGTCTAATTTAAATTGAATTTCCAGAAGGACATTTGTGTTACGGTAGACCTGAGGAAATATCAAAATAATTTAGCATGAGAAATTCGACGTTCCTCGTAGATAATTTCTAAAAAAAAGATATTAAAAACTTACATCTCAAAATTCACCAAGTGACGTCAATCAACAATGATTAGACCGGTAGAAAATGTCTGTGTACGAACGTAGATTCGAAATTCGCGCCAATGAAATTCGTCAACGCGAACTCTCCGAAGCCACGAAATCGTTAACTACCCGTCACTATCTGTTAACTATCTGTCCTATCAACTGCGGTACAATTGACATTACCTAACACACATAATACTAATCAGTTTTAACGAACTGTAATGCACGCTCATCAACTGCATTTACCCATTCCAACTTTCCCTCTTTGTGCCACATCCTATCTCTTACTTACGCAAACCTCCCATCGACCTGATAAAATCACGACCGTGTATATACACTGGGTGAATCCGAACTTTCCGAACGAAATGAACCCGCGACCATCGTAATCCCGTGTAACGTCCAGTAAAACGTCGGCAACTCGATTATATGAAAATAACAAGCTTGCAGTTTAAAAACAATTACGAGAAATCAGAAGGTGGGTCAGTTTTATCGCGCAATCAGGTACACATATGTACTTTGAGTATGTATTCCGTACGTCTACGTGACAATTCACAATTAGTCTTCTGGCACTTTAACGGGTCGGAGAAAATTATGAGGAAAACCGAATTTATTTTAAAACACGAGAATGCTGAGATAAAGGAAAGATACGAATACGTTACATAGTTGGACGACCGTACAGATATACTGCATTGGATACGGAGTAAAAAAACGTTGTAGAATCTCAAAATTAATAACACATTTGGCACGCGCCGCACTGCAATTACACGGCGAATGGAATTCGTACAATTCTCTATGGGTACGAGTCTCTACCTGCTCTTGTATATATTCCATACCCACATATTCAATGCTCACGTATCCCGGGTTATCTCTTCGTTTGATTTTCTCCCGTACTAAGCGTCGCGTTATACACGGACGTTAACGACCGTCAACCACTTTAACGGGTAATCAACGTTGAAAACGTGAAAGTCCGTTGAATGAACTGCGGGAACGTTTTGTTCCGATATCGTGGCAGCACTTGGCCGATCGTGGCGCCATCTATCCTATCGCTTGGGCGTCACCTCCGTACTCGATCGCTCTGCACTCGGGCCGCAACACGTCTCTCGGTCGCCGTTATTTTTTTTTCTGTCTAAATTGTTTCAATTGTTTAATCCAATCCGACAAATGGCCCGAAGCGTAACGCGACACGACGCGACACCACTGGACACATTGGCTTTGGGTAACGGCGGCAACCGTTACCAGGGTAGTGTCGGGGTCCACGATTTACGACGCGATTTACAAATTGGCGGTTATTGTACCACTCGGAAATCAAACTGTCCTCTAAATCAAAACGTGTAACGGGCGTTCATTACGTCTGGCGAATTTTAGGAAAATCGCCTCGGGGATCCTATTATACGTCAGGCTCTGTGGTCGGGCTACAGAAAAATTTCGTTGGGTACTTCCAAATATTCAAACACGCTCGCCCGTTTGTGCGTGGTTTCGTAAGATGACTGTAGGTTTTCAAAGTAGAAGGTTCTTTATTTCATCATATTCTTCTCTCTTTCCGTGTACCTTTTTTCGAAGTGCACATTGTGACTAGTGACCAAACCTTATGGGACTCGTACGTCGCTCAGCTGGTGAGTTATGAAAATTTATGATTTCTGAACTGCGACTGTTCGATGCACCGTAATAGGTAAGGATATACGTAAGACGGTTAGAGAGGTGTGGAAAATAGGTGGAATTATTATGGACCTCTCTCTCTCTCTCCTTCTTTCTCTCTCGAGTACTGCATTGCAGCTATTCGGTACAGGAAATAGTTTGCAGAGCTGAGACGATCAGATGTTGCTCCACTGATATGACGTATTGCCATAGCGTGAGAGGCTTGTAATTGATAATGCGTATTTGTCAATAATCATATTATAAGGAGACGTTAACTACGTAATATCACCTCCATCTCTCCCGTAGGCGCAATTTAAAGGGTGCTTCGAGATTGACGATCACGGTAATAAGCACAAATCGTCGCGATCGTAAAACCGCCCCTTGCTCTCTATTCTGCGACTCGTACCCAACGACTAGGCCTTCGAGCAAGATATCGGTCTGTTTCGGCTCTACTTGCCAAGTAATAGAATACAATTAATGAGGTTTCTTATACGTATTATTATTTCACTCGATATCGCACTGCTGTAGATTGAGGGGGTTGGCGTGCTTCGAAAATCAAAGAATTGAAGTGTATTTAAATGTAACAATGAATCCAAGTTTGATCGGTGATATCGATCGAGGTAAACGATAGATCCTAATTTTCTTTACGATCGATCTTCCTCATTTTCATTGACGTTATACTGGGTGGGCTTAAAATTTTTAGTGCTTAAAAAATCAAATGCCGGGGCTTCAACGCCATTAAGCTTATCGATTGCTACCTTATTTGCATTAATAATTGCTTTTCTCTTTCATTTCATCAAATTATCCTATCGAATCGAGGTCGTTCCATTGTCGTTTGCTAAGACAACGAAACGAGAAGCCAAGATAAAGGAGTTGGCAGCGAAAAAGTACAGTACTGAAAATGAATATAACCAAAGCTCCTAAGAAACATCGGTGGCCCAAGTCATTCTCGTTATGACGTATTAAAATAAAAATCGCAATCGGATCGTATGACGAATAAAGAATTTTGGACTTGTATTTCTATAATAAAAGAATCTTGAATAACGGTAATCACTTTTATATCTTAAATCGTAATATTAAACTTTCCGTATACGATATATCTATATTTCTGCCTAAATTAACCTCACGAAGTGTTATTTATACATGTTAATGAAAAAATTACAAATCCAATGCATACGGATGGTCCATGAGAATTTTCGTAATTTTACGGAGACTGCAGGGATTGCAAATTTCATCGTGTCCCAATGGCCGGGTCTCGCCGTGCAGTATATTCACCTTCTGCAATTGCCAACTTAAAACGTCCGTACTGTCAGCAGTTTCGTTGTGCCTCGTAACGTAACTTGGAAATTTCAATACGACATCGGTAACCGCAGTTAACATTGTACGGTCTTGACTGAACTCATTTATCCAACGAAACTTCTATTATGCTCGACTATCAAGCTGTCAGGGAAAGATTGATTGTCATAGAAAAATAACATACAAGGCATATACATACATACACACACACTCCAGATACTCAAGTTATGCACACATAATAAATTGCTCATATGACAAACGTGAATGAAAGGGTAAAAGAAGTGTTTTAAATAAAATTTCTTTTTCAAACCACTAAATAAGCTTATTCTTATCACATTATTAAGCGAAGTCTGAGGCAGCTGTAAAACAATAATCTACGTCAACAACACTGTTCTAATCTGCACAGACGTCAAGTGACACTTTTAGCTTGTCAGTGCTCTAAATTTTCTCCCAAGAAATCCATCTAAATAACATCGATCGTCAACGAATATTATTCGATGTACAATTAACACTAAAAATTATCTAATCGTGACGTTTATCATTTTTTTTCTTTTCATTACGTTTTCACCTAATGACAGTTGCATGGAATGGGTCAGTCGCAGTTCAATTCGTGTCAATAAAATTGATTTTATTAAAAAATGCCATTTTTAAGGTAGCCCGTTACACCGAATCGTACTGAACAGGTGTTTAGGCACTGTCACCCGTGTTAAACCTAATTGCTTTCAGTCTACAGCGTTAAAAGTCTGTCTGAGAATTTTCAGTATCAGAAGCGAGATTTTATTTATTTTTTGTTTAATAAAAACAAAATCCGGTATATACTTATATATACGAAAAATATCCAGGTAAATAGTATCGTACATAATATTAAACCCGTGAGTAAATAATACGTACTATTTCATGGTAAATTTTTGTTGTCTCTTCTCCACGCTCGACTCCACCCTGGATAACGAAGCGGCGAGTTTAACGACGTTATTAAGAAACTCGTCGTTCCGTTAATTAACTATAGAACATCCACGGCACTTCACTACGTCCCTCGTTCGAGTACGAGGTGATTTCGCGCATTTCACTGTGATAGTTGCATCTGTTCCTTGGACAAAAGCATAAGTCACGTAGATACGTAATATTTATGGGAGACGTGAGCACATCGGAGTGGAGCCTAAAAAACGTTGACGTCATGAATCATGGACGCGTCGAATTCGTATAATGCGTCGCGTGACGTGACAGTTTCGAGAATCATGACAGCTGTCACAGTGTTGTCTGTTGTACATGGACTCCTGTACAAAGTGTAGGAAGAAGCGTGTGACGATATTGAATAAATAAAAAATGATATCGAGAATATACGAAAAGTTGGTAAAAGTGAAAAAAAAAAGTGTCGATACCTGGAACATGGGAGAACGAGTGAAACTTAATCGTGGGAATCGGTCCAACGCGAATGCATAGCTCTGCCCGTGGACGTTTACGCCGGTTACGTATACCTTTTTCTTTTTGCCCGTGACAAATTGCGCGGCCACGAAAAACGAGGTGTAAATATTTACGAGCTTCTTCGCGCAGAAACCGGCGGCCGCAAGCGGCTCGCGTGCAATACGTTACGGTCTGGCCAGAAGCTCCGTGAAAAGTGGAGGCTCCCGAGCGCGCCGTTACGTATTTGCGAAATGAACGTAGCGAGTGGGAGCAAAAGGGGAAAGAAGTGTTGGTTGAAAATGTCTTTTTTTTTGGAAAAGTGTAAAATCGAAAATCGCATTCCTCCTGTAACAAAGTGTACTGTACCCTCGAGCATCGCGCTACGAGGAACCGAACGAAATGAATTTCGAATTTACTTTGATGTTGAAAATTAGCAGAGTTCCTACGTGTTCGGGTGCGTTTCGCGAATCCATTGCGCACACGTTGAACGTCACTGGTAATTGTGTTTGCATAACCCCATCGTAAGGGTGGCGAACGAAATATTCTCGGAATAGCAGCTAAAGATAAGCGGGCTCGTGTGTGTGGAGAATTCTTCAAAAGGATATTCAAAGTTAGATAAAAAAAGAAAAAACAAGTTCAAAGGGAATAGCGAAATGAAATTATCGGATGTTACCGTTTTTCGAACTGAGAAAAACATTTGAGCTTAACAAGCGAGACTCTGGGTGACTGTCATTTCTTTTTTTAATACCTTTTTTTTCAAAATTTACGAATGTCTCAAAGATATTACATCGATTTACATACACGTCAAATTTTCCTTTGATCTTGTATCTCTTGGACCTTACTTTTTCATCCCCCTTCTTATATCGCTTACTATGGTACGTATCTTCGGCAGTCAAGTATCGAACTAATAGTCCGTCACAAACTTTCGAAATTTTCCATTATTCCGCTTTCCGTGTGTTCATCGTTCGTAAATATATTCCAACGCGTTAAAAAAAAAGAGACGCTTAACACGTCATCTCAGACGATCCGAGGAGGCGCCGTTCTCATCGGAGCTTTCCAACGTAGTGCAGCGTTACGGCCACTGAGACCGGCTACAATGTTAAGGGCGAGTTCTCGTAACGCGAGCGACGCTATACGGACTCCGCGACTCGCGCCGGCAGACTAGCGCAAGCAGCGCGTAACTTCCAACAGAGAAGCTTGCGCCACTATCGCGAGGAGCACGTTCCTCCTCGCCTGGAGTGAATCCGGACACGCGCGGTAACTTTGCGCATGCGCGGTGACCATCTATATAACTGAAGGAGATACTTTCCTTACCTTTGCTCTCTCTCTCTCACACACAAGACTATATAGGCCCTGTACTCCTCATCCATCCTCCTTCCTCTCGGGACGCGAGGGACTTGATTGATACCAGCGTAAGAAGGGCCGCCGCTATTTTTCTTGGCATTTTTGAACTTTCACCCGTCCGAAGATCCACCGATAGCTGGCAAATTGGACTGTGCTCGATGTATATCTTGAATCTGATTACGAAAGGAGGGAAGTCCCTGATCGATCTGTATAACAGTATAAAGAGAAAGTTTTTTTTAGAGTTTAACTGGTTTTTTTTCTTCTCGTGAACTCTCTCACGCGCCATATTTTTTTTTAATCTTTTTACGTGGGTATTGGCACAGTACGATTTTGGATTTTGGTTCTCTCTCGTAGAACTGATTTTTAGTTTTTGTTGTTTAAGAGTTAATTACACACGTCTAAAGCTACAACGAGTGCACCTGTGTCTGTTGATGTTTCTAAAGCGCTGCACACGTGTTATCAACTGAACCTGAAGTGACTTTGAGCTCGATATCAAAAGACGGTAATTGTGCAATCCGTACTCGAGCTGAAAGTGCTCATCCGTGAAATTGTTGGTTTCGTCGTCAAACGCTGGGACTTGGGCCACATCGCGATTGCAGCGTAGAATTAGAATTAAAGTAAAATAAATAAATAAAGAGACGTAGAAACGACTGTTATTTATTTCCGAAGTGATTACAAGTACCGAACATTTCGAAACGTTAAGATGATCCATGGCAATGTCCGTATATTGAACTTTAATACTTTGACGTTGCCAACTTTTCATTCCTTCTCGCGTTGCCACTTAAGAAAACATCAACGGCAACAGCTGGCTCCTCGAACTTTCAATTGTATTCAAAGTTACGAAAGCATTCCAATTGCCGAATATAAATATACCCAGGATATACTTTCCCACGAGACTCGTCATACTCGCTTGAGTGTTGCCAACCGAATGAAAAAAAAAAATAAAGCTATCGTTCATACATTTATCTCTGACTGACAACCGTACGGAGAAGTTTTTCGAAAAAATTGTGCTCGCAGGTGAATATAATATCTTTCGTAAATAAAACCTCCTACCCTTCATCTCGTGACTGTAGGTGAATAAGGAATAAAAAAATTTACACGACCCACCGAGCTTACCAGGCACACTTAATAAGCGCGATACGTTTACTTAATTAACGTTTTCTTTTATCAAGGCGAAAACTTCGTTACCGACTTTGATGCTCTCGTTAGCTGATAACATTCTTGTCACATAGAAACCGCGGTAGGTACGGCTAGGTCGAGCAGGTAGATAAGTAGGGGTGGGCTGGTACTTATACCGACTGTGACGCATCTCACAGCCCTTCCCTCAAATTCGAAAATTAATTCAATTTAACGAGGCTCCCCCGTTAGAGGACAAATCCTCTCTCCCTCTCACTCACTCCCGTGACGAAGCTTTATCCCGCTATGGCTTACCGTTACGTAACTCCAAAGTCACTAGGCTAGATCGTCATAGCTGGGGTTCGCCAGACCTAGGGCAAACTTGGTACACCGATAGAACCGTTCATAGGGTATTCCTTGGAGCCATGATCAGTCTAGCATACCCAATTTCAATCTCCATCCCATTTTCCTCGATTCTCTCTTGTCCCATAGTCACGAGCCAGGAGGCTTCTGGGCTTCCGGGGCTTCTTCGGTTGGCTTCGTTCCTCAGGAAATGACGTGAGTCCACTTTTGGATTTACACTGGGAGGCTGGTTGGCCATTATTGTTATGCCCACTGTAACCAATGGGCGATTAGGAAAAAGAAAAATTTTTCAAAAATTTTTTGGTCTTTCGTAGTCGCCTTAATATTTGGCTCACGGCACTTTACGTCTAGAGGCGAAATTGGTCCGACTGGACCCAAATAGCCAGGACGAGTCCTGGTCGACTAAGAGCTACGAGGAGCGAGGCATTAAAAGACGAGTAAGATTCGCGAGGAGTAAGAATATTCGCGAAATCTCCGTCCTAAGGAGCAAAAATACGTAGCAGAGGTAAGAACCGTGGGAAAAGGATTCTCGACCTTTTCGCACTGCATCCAGGAGACTCGACTTGGTAAAATTGGTCCGGGTCTCTGCAGGCAGAGAGTGGATGGTCGTGAGGCGAACTGCGGACAATATTTATTCCACGAAATAATTAGCTGATATGATCTAGGTAGATAAGACCGTCTCGACGAGACAAAAGAATGTTAAGCACTCTATTATGCGTCCGGATTCTACTTCCATTTGAGCCAGTATCTCTTGTAACCCCCAGACGTTAAATCGGCGGACGATTGTTAATGGTCTGTGGTAAAATTAAAATTTCCATAAGGACTCGCCCGCACTTACGGTTATTCAAATGTTTTTGAATTTCCCGCCTCTTCCGACCCAAACCCTTGACACCTTGACTGGCTGTCACTGCCCGGTAAAACATTCGCTACCTGTCGCCGTCTGCCAACCTGGCAGTTGAGAGCGTAGCGGATCTTGCCCGTGGGACAAAGGAGGAGAGACAAAAGGGGAAAGAACGAAGGAAGCAAGAGGCAAGATCCGGGTAATATCTTAAAAGCGGCTTTTCCTTCCTCTCTTTCACGGGAGACACTTTGCCAGATGCTTTTCGCAGCTTGTTGGCAGATCTCCGGGCAGTGCACGGCTTTGCGCGATCATCTAACGAGCTTAATTATCTTTTAATTATCTTCTCCCGGGCAACCCTCACGATTGCCCGTATGCTTGTTTTCCTTGCCGAATTTCATAGCGAGGTGCAGGCAACAAGGGTGTCGGGTGAGAAGGTGGTGAGCTGGTAATAGAGAAAAGAAAGGACGGGGTAACTACCCCTGCCCTAGGGGAGGGTAGTGACGCGGATTTTGGATGGGGTGTTACGGCCGGGAAAAAAAAGCTCGAATAATTAATTTCATTACGCATTTCGGTTACGGGAAAATCTCTGGCGAGCGGGAAGGGTCCCGGGCGAAAGGAGATAAAGTAATTTGGAGACAGAATGGGAAGGCAGAGGTAATTCTCTATTCCCGTATAAGCCAAGCCCCAAACAGCAATACCACCCTGTAGAACGTTTGACCATGTAAATTCAAGGAGATCGTTCGAAAAACGTTCGATCGGGTTATCGGGGCGGTATTTGAGGGTGCACCCTAACTGCATGCAGCTAGAACGTTGAGATTTTGAAAATAATTTTCAAAATTAGTGTAACATGGAAACAGAGGGGGTATTTCAGCTTGATCAAGTCTTTTACGCAACGGGCCAATAGTTGTTAGTTTATTCGAGTCGAGGAGCAGGAAAAAGAAATAAAAGGCGGTTTTATTGCTAATTCGTTCATTTGCGGCAAATTAGGGAGGAGTCAGCCGAGCACGCATATCCTCTGCCCAGGAGAATCTTCCTCCCGGATGAATCTTCCCTAACGAAACATCCCTTCTAACGAAAACGTCCTCGAGGAATGCCTTCGCCCAGGGTATCTCCTGGTATAGCCAAGGGTGGTTTCGACCCAAAGTTACGGGATGACTGGGTTGAATGTTTTTTTTTTTTCATCGAAAAACTAAACGCGGTTGCACCCTGGGTAAGTTTAATAGACGCAAATGAAGCCGACAGAAACGAGTTTACTTGGTCGCGATTGAAACGACGTGTGAAAAGACTCGACGCTCGATCGATGAACTCAAAGTACCGAAATTTATCGATGCTCCTCGAGAACGCGCGATAACTAGTTAAACCCAATAAGGCGAATTAGGATTCAAGCTGTGCTCCCCGTAGGCACCCAGAACGCTATGTACCTCGGTGACTGACTGGATAATACGAACTGGGCCGATACCCAGGTAGAACCTGACGAGCCTACCAAGGTCAACGTGGATGCTAAGACCTAATAAATTCTTGCTACCTCACTCCAGTCATTCTTATTTAGTCAAATCGTCTTTCCGGCACAGTGCAACCTCAGTCGTTGCTGCTTCCCTCGATGTCCACGTGAACCAGCTTGGGGCTGTCGGACTTTGAGGTTGAACCATGTCATTTGATACCATTGATAAAAATTCTGTCGTTATCCATATAAACTCCAAGTACCCAGCGACCTCTGAGGTTGCACGGTAGGATGCGTGGTTCAGGATTCAAGCTGTGCTCTACCTAGGCACCCAGAACGCTATGTACCTCGGTGACTGACTGGATAATTCGAACTGGGCCGATACCCAGGTAGAACCTGACGAGCCTACCAAGGTCAACGTGGATGTTAAGACCTAATAAATTCTTGCTACCTGACGCCAGTCATTCTCATTTAGTCAAATCGTCTTTCCGGCACAGTGCAACCTCAGTCGTTGCTGCTTCCCTCGATGTCCACGTGAACCAGGTTGGGGCATTCGGACTTTGAGGTTGAACCATTTCATTCGATACCATTGATCAAAATTCTGTCGTTAATCCTGTAAACTCCAAGTGCCCAGCGACCTCTGAGGTTGCTCGGTAGGATGCGTGCGTTTCCGAATGCATCACGAACCACTGGGAGTGCATCGTTAATGGACTAAAAAAACTAGAACCGTGCAGGGCATCTCGTATAGTTAGGCGTGTAAGTAATGGATGTGTCACATAATTGCGTCACTTAACGAGAAACACGTTCGATCTTCGTAGTTGTCCGGGAAACGGGATCCGGACGTTAACGTTCGTGTCACTCTATAGGGCTCACTGAATTTCGCCATTAGTATACGAACGCGTCCGTTACGGAGACAGATAACGGCGAGATATTGGAAACCGGAAATCGTCGTGAGTGGTCGGTGAGATTGTAAAACTAGAGGGAAAAAAAAAATTAAAGAAAAAGGGTCTGATCCACGAGGAAGAGTAACTACCGCTAGCTGAGGTCGTAGATAGGGAACTCGAAGGGCTGGTCTTGCTCTTAGTCCCCTCCCCAATTCCTTAGGGTGTACTTAGGCTTAAGACCCAGAGATGGCGGTGGGTACGGTTCGAGAAAATAAAAGTTTTCGCCTCGGGAAGTACAGGAACCTCGTAAACATATGTCTCTCAGCGGGCATTCAATTCAGAAGCCAGACGCTCTGTAGACTGGTAGCAGCCCCTCTTCTACGCCCTTTGACCTCTCTCTTTAACCACCCACCCGTCCGCCCATTTTCCGACCTTCTCTACGTCTGACCACCCCACGGGCGACGTATTGGAACCCGCTGGAGTAAGCTTTTTCAAATCGGTCCCAGGCTTTGAAGGTAAGGTCCTATCTTCCCTTGTACAGTCTGTTAAACCTTCACTGATAAGGAGCCCACAGGCTTCTCTTTGACTTGAGATCGTTTCGGAAAAGTCACTCAATTAATTTAATAAAAATCATCAATTGATCAATGCGTCCTGTAGGTTTGTCCTAGAAGCCTTACGATCGGTTAAAAAAGCGTCATGTTATTTTCTAAGGTGGTTACGTAACATTACCGAAAAAAAAAAGATTTTCTCCGGCGCCAACGTTGGAGCTGACGCTGGCTCTGGCACTGACGAGAGAGAACCCCCCCCCTCCCCCTCCTCATTTCTCAATAATGCCAACGGCACAATTACTTGCCCACGTGGGTTTAAACCTCATTAAACGTAAACATACATTGTATTCCAATAACGTTGCTATACCTTTTTCTCCGTAATTAACAACCTCGTAACCCCAGTTGGTTTGCTCGATAGTAGTCAGTATGTAAAACAGATTCAGGCACAGCCAACCTGAACCTGGTGATTTAATTCCGAACGACGTAGCCCTCCAAGGTAAGGTAAATAGTTCATGCCTTTAGCTCAGGTTAGACTCGAGCAATGTTGTCTCAAGCGACCATATTAATCTCGACGCCGTAACCCCAGTCAGTGCTAATTTTCATCCTTAACTCTATCTCCTTCGTCTGCGACAGCAAACTGTCAACGTTCGACCTCAGGAAATGACCACAGGCCATATACTCTCTGACCCACAGGAAGTCGCCGTTCGGAGCGATTCCCAGTCAGACCCAAGTGCCAGTTCATAAATCTATTCATAATTCTAAAGTAAGAGTCATTAATGGTGCCTTGCCGGTACAATCAAAGTCGAATGGAAATTCGCCTTTATATCCTCTCAGTGTAGTCCTAGCCCACTGTCCTAACCGTGAACGGTTACATGACAGTACCTATACGACTACAAACGCTAATCTACCCCGGTACGAAACGTATAGTTCAAAGGTTGCCCCGCAACAAGGCATCTAATTACTTGCTTCCGGCCGGTAGCAGGAGGCGAATTTACATCTTGTTTGCTCTCAAGTACCTCGAGTAAGGCTATCCGTGCTAGATTGGATACCGGCTATAAACAATTGCCTTTGACTCAAGGGCTCGAAAGCCAGCTACGCCCTTGATCCAGAGCAAAGATGAATAGCGTCAAAGGAGGAATGGAAAGCAGCATCCCTGCGGACTGTACCAATTGGAAAAGTTTCAAGCATAGTCCGTTAAGCGTGATATTCATATCGTGGCAGCAAGATCATTCCGTACGAGGATACCTCAAGAAAGAGTACCTAGGTGGGTCATCCTGATCATCCGGAAGCAAAGTGGTCGCAGGTGACAGCCTTTAGGGCTCTGGGTGAAACCAAGTGTTACCTCGTATCCACTAAGACGGATGTCTGCTTTAATACTATTTTCCTTTGTAGCCTCGCCCCATGACGTCACTGATATCTATTTCCGAAAACCAACGATCAAACGACGAACCCCGCCCGAGAACGAACCTAGTTTCAGGAACCACGTCTTCGACTTCCTCCGACGTTCGGAGTACAAACGCCACCCTTGAAGCTCTCCTACCACGCCCAGCCGTCGTCCTAGCCGCCCACCTCAGCTCACACCTTTTCATCCGCCTCTCGAGCCACGGCTCTGACTCTGACTTCGTTATTAATTGTCCTTGCGCGCCCGCACTACTCCGTTTCATTTCGTCAACCAAGATGTCTCAGCCTTGATTCGGTATCCTAGACGACTTGGGTACGTTCGGTTCCTGGGATCTCTATTATCACCGTGTCCTATTCGGTACTCCGTTACTTTTATTATTCTCCAGCCTCCCACTCTACTCCGTTACGTTCTCAAACTCAGAAAGGAAAATCCACTCGGCGCTGGAGCCGGAGTGTAATCAGGGTGAAATGTTTCATTCACGGTAACCCTTTGCATACGTTGGACGGGATCCGCACACCTTGTTGACTGTTTACTTTTTTCTTTTTTTTTTGCTTACAGTGGCGCAGAATCCATACACCTGGTTCTTTGCTTTGGGGGTGAAAAAGTTTTTTTCCAGAGATCACTCTTGATGGGGTTCATTGAAAATATTGTAAAAACCATATTGAAAAATTAATATCTCGCAGGTTAACGGAGGCGTGAAATTTTCTGGGATATTAGGTAAAAGGGTACACTGTGTTCGGTAAGTTTTGATTCAATAATTCGCCCTGCGCTCGAGTGACTTTTATTATCTTGATCGAGAGCGCTTCAATGATTTTATTACACTTACGTGGTCCTCGTAATCGGATGATACTCGCTATGCGCTTCTCTTGCAGTTTTTAACGAAAGATATCCTGCTTTACGCCAATGACCCGGACTCGCCGGTGGTACGTAAAAATTGAAGTACGCAGGGGACCTACGTGGCACTGGGTAGGATGTGTTTCAGTTGGCTCCCTGAGCGGGATGCTGGTCTGCTGAAGATCTGTTTCTCTGAATGGAGCATCAACCGTGTCGCTCAACCCCAGGTGCCTTTTGGTATATTCGAATAGTCAATAATAGGGATGATTGGTACAAATTGGTTACTCGGTATATAAATTGTGATTTTTTTACAATAAACATACACTGCGTTCTTTTGCCACGAAAGATTGACGTATCGGTGTGATAACATAGAAAAAGAAGAATGGACCTGATATCACGTATCGCATTAAACTAATACTTAGCATTGCCATCCCCTATTTTATTTGGACCTGCCTAATCGCATCTCTGGGACAGTCTGCAGAGAGAGTACTTGGGCATCGTTTCGTACACAGCGGTCGACGAATTGGCGATACGTCACAAAGATATTTCCAAAATTGATCTCGGAGGCTAAAGAAATGAGAAAGGATTATAAAAAAAAAAAAAAGAGAGCATAGTCTATCCGTGACACGTTTCACGCTGCCCAGTAGCTGAGAATGTTCTGTCTTCGAATTTTTCGTATTTCTCAAAGCCCATTGTCCATTGCTCCTATTAGGCTGAGGCCTTGAAAAATCTACAGGCTATCAGGTCGGGACAAAGGGTTCTCAGGTAGGTTAAAAAAATATAATTAATAAATTTGTTCAACGTATCTACGTAGCTGCGAAAAATTTAAAGGGATTCAAGTAATGTGTTCTTAAATTGATCGGCTAGCCTTTTAACGTGCTAATCGTCCTTACGGGCAGTCTGTCAAATTACGTGAAATTCTCAAATCGAGAATAATCGATGAAATCGTCCAGTGCTTTCCCTCTGTAACCATACTGGCTTCCTGTACAGATCCTCCCTTATCCCGATAGTCTCTTGGGAATTTCCTGATCCTTTTTTTCGCTACCCTTTGCTTTACTCCCACGAGACTGGAGAACCTCTGCCCGTGTGACCGTTTCATCACTCATCCGCCACGCGTTGAAAGTACGTGCGCTGTCCCTGCTGTAAGGCTGCTTCGCAATATTGTAATGCGAGGCACAATGCCATTGCCTGTCGTTAGGAAAGGGCATGGGTGGATTGAGAGAGTCGAAAAAATGGGAAAAAATGTCAGATAAGGAGAGCTGATAAATATTAGAGGCAAATCTAAAGCGAAAATACGTACTTTATCTGGGTGTGAGAATTATAACATGTCGAGAGTAGCTTCTTCGGGAATATTTCTGTGGGCACTGATATTCCTTATCAGTGACGTAGGTTTCGGCAGCATAGCGTCATAGGAGCTGATGGCAGGATCTGACGTAGGGTCGATGACGGGACCGAAAAATTTTTAAAAATAAAAAATTAATTATTACTTCGTCATAGTAGTTTCAGTCGAATTATCAAGTACAGATGCGTGAAGGAGTCAAGGTGCCAGCTAATACCTTTTGTTCGTTCATGAATTCCTCGATATCAGACGCGTCCAATTATCGGTCCGAGTGAACTCGTAGCTTAAGAATAGGCATTGAAGAAATTCGTGGGACATTCGTTAAAATGACTTTAATAAGGACTCGTACCCCGAAATAAGTTTAATTCTCTTGAATGGCATCGACATTCCGATACTTTCGATACTTGTCTTTTATAAATTTTTTCTTTCTTTCTTCTCTCTCATTCTTTCACTATTTAATTCCGTTTCTCTACTCCCGAAAGATCCCACCCAGATTCGCCCCGATTCAATGAAATATCTCGCAGTCTCGTAACAGGCTTTATTATCACCACAGAATACCGTTACTGTAAAGACTTACAATTTTCCTGCAGTAACTGACGGGAGTTTTTCTTCCGTTAGTTCTGGCTGCATCGATACAAGTTCCTATTGATCGGTAGGACCTAGAAGGGCCCTTTGATTTTATAATTGAACTTTTAATGGGAATACTGAATATTTATTATTTTTAAAAATTACTTTTTCTTTAACCCAATCACTGCTGTATGGTTTTTTCATAATTAGGCGTCACGATACTCGTAAGCTGTGTCGTCGTTTGTCAATCGTGTGCAATCGAACGGACAGTGCAATTACTCTCCGTTTGTGCGAAGCAGCCTGTTTGCTCTCGAAATTACTACAATTATGTACGAGTAGATAATCGACGGATGCCGATATCAACCTGTATCGTAACATAACTGAAGCCTAGTGTAACCCGGCCCGAGAAGAGGAGGACGCCATGATTCTCGTTACGATCCAGCAACAGAGACAAAGCATGGACCAGCCGCGACTACGGAACTGCAACTGCTCACTGACCGGAAATCATCCAGTTGAGTCATGTTCATCTCTGCGATCAGCAAGAAAATCGTCAAAGCACGTAAACGACACAACTTAAATTTTTCTTACATCCACAAAGAATATTTGTGGGCAGTTAGAAATGAAAATAAAG
Source organism: Trachelus tabidus (assembly GCA_030142655.1). Taxonomy (NCBI): domain Eukaryota; kingdom Metazoa; phylum Arthropoda; class Insecta; order Hymenoptera; family Cephidae; genus Trachelus; species Trachelus tabidus. Next base: position 151,946 of record JARQTI010000698.1, read on the forward strand.
TATTAAGTACTAATTAATTTTTTCCCATCATTCGCTCCTATGAGCCGTAAATTTTAAGAATTTACGAAATTTCCCCCGATACTGACATAAGTGATGTATCGATCGCATTCCATATTTATCACCAAACAGAATTCCAAGAGTTTCACGATCGCATGAAATTTTTCATAATAATCAAAATACATTTTTTTTTTTCCTCAATAGAAAATGTATCCCAGATACTAATATCGATTACACCGAATTCCAGGTAAATACCTGATGGTAATACCGCCGGACCACAAGTACCAATTATGAGTTAATACGAAATTGCCGGTATCACAGACATCCCTGTCATTGATTACATTTCCCCGAATCACAGATTCATTACGAAGATCAAATTACCGAATAATTTAGTGTAACTATGAAAAATGCTCTAAAAGTGCATGCCGTTCTACAATCTGGCAGAAGTTACGTATCTGTACCCAATCGGACGTACACTGTACTCGTAGATATTGATAGCCATGCGTAGAAATTTACTTAGCCTTAATGACGTAGGCAAATGCATACCATACATACACACGGAGGACTTGTACGGGCCTGTTACTTTTTTTTCGCAAGAGACGGCTAAATCCCGGAGAAAGGTACAAGAGAGTAAAACAGAACGAGAGAAAAGCCTAGGGTTCTATCGTAAACACAACCTGCGAGGAGGGGGAGGGGAGTGTGTGCTTCGGACGTCGAAATCCAGGGATGGTCTCGGGCCAAAAATTAACGACTAATCCAGTGGGATTTAGCCTCTGCGTTTCACGCTAACAAAAACAATACCCTGTGTAAAGGGTGTAACAGCGGAATCTACGAACGTTGTTCGAGACGAAGAGAGAAAGAGAGAGAGAGAGAGAGGAGAGGGTGGGAGAAAAATAAGGGACGAAATTATAGGAACGGAGAGATAGAGCGACTGGGGATGATGCAAGAGAGTGGGTAAGAGAGGGAGGGGCAGAGACGAAGGTCTCGCAAAACATACACTGCTGAATCTGACACTTCCTGCCAAGGGAGGATGCCCGAGGTAGCTCGTGCAAAGGTGGCTGAGAATGAGGGGGCGGTGGATGGGGGTGGGGTGGATGGATAAGGGGGGTACGCAAGAGAAGGCAAATCTAGACGCTTACTTAGTGACACACAGCATTTTGCTGTCGAGCTGAACTTCTACCCGTCCTGCATTGTATTAAGGCTGCCGTTGTTGCGGTTGACAAAGGCAGACACAACACATCCAGTTGTACGCATTATATATCCCTCCGACTTCTCCACACCCATTTTCGTCCTCCGCCGACGACTCACTGCATTATTCATCGAGCAATTTAAACTAGCCAGGCGCGACATTCCTACCGATCACATTTTCTCCCCTGACGCTGCCCTGTGCGAACGAGCTGCGCTGTCTCTTTTTATACGGTGCAATCTGCGCATGCGCGTACAGTCTGACTCGGCTATTTATGTCCGAGTATACTTTGAGGTTAGGAATCGAACTACATAGTGGGTTGAAAGAAAAATATTACTTTGGGTTCCGAAATGTTTGTGACCTTACCCCAGCAAAGGATTAACCAAGCCTAAGGCAATACGACTGAACGACATAAAAATCTGCTGAGTTAATGGGAAAGAAACGGTCGTTTTTGAATAGCGCTATAAATAGTTGAAGCGAACGTACGCTTCTGTAAAAACGGTACTGATTTATGTATATTCGGTCCCAGTACCTTTTTCGTGTCTCATAATAGCTATTGGATACAATAGTTGTTTGAGTCTGAAATCAAAGTATACCTAGCTCCTGAGAACATCCGATAAGTATACGAACTGAGTGCTCTAGGAACTCTTTGGACTTCTCTTTTATACAGCTCTACAGTTGTCGTCAAACATGCTCTGACAAGTTTCTACGGGCAACTGCAGCCAAGCCACAACCGGTGTCTAGTAGCGCCGGTAGTTACTTCTTGCTGTACCATCAACACCAAGGCCAATCCCATGCCGTGGCAAACCCATAAAGAAGTGCCTAAGCTCGTAGAAGACATTAGGTCACCGCAAAGAGGAGGATTTCCCATCCTGTGAATTAATGTACGTGGCCAACCAGCTACGTACCTAACTACTTATCATCCTTTTGGCTAACCTTTCTCACTTATCCAGCCAGCCAGACTCTGTCGCGACCGAACCAGCCTAGGCAACAAATTACACGCGTACCGACTCGGCTGATACGCTTCTCAGTTATTCTTGTTGCGTATATAGATTTTTATATCTCGCACGAGACACTGTAGCGTGGAGGTGGGGGTCGAAGGTCAGAGGGTTCGTTCTCACGGGACTAAAATCTCTCTGCACCTTATTTAACCCGAGGCGTATTTCTCTTGCGCGCTCGGCTTGTCGATGCTCCGGCATCATCGCGTCGGACGATTTTGTGCTGCATGACCCGAAAAGAAAAAATCACCCAATGACGGACCATTAACTTTGGCATTACGTGGGGGGCGCGAAAAGGTCGTCGCGTCGGGGGTCACACGTAAACACAACGTCAGGCGGGTGAAACACTGGCGAGATAAAGGCAAGAAAAATAGGTACAACATTGAAAAAGAGAGAAAAAAGGGGACGGAGGAAAGAAAGGAAAAATCGGACTAAAAAATGTCATCTCGCAAACTGAAGTTATGCTACGTTAACCTCTGCTCACTTCTTTGCCTCGTCTTTCCCGTCTTCTTACGAAGGTTACATCAGCGGCTGGGCCTTTTGGACCCCCCCGGCTGACGCCCCTGAACACCCGAGGACCAAATGCTCGGATCGTTGTTCTTGCCCGGTGAAAGCGAAAAAGTAAGTTTTTCCACGGGTTATATATACCGGTTTAAACTTGGTACATTACTTAGCGCTATAATAACACTGAAATACGGAAAGGCGCTCGTTAATTCGAGCCGCCGTACGCTTCCACCCCGTTACCTACCTAGGTAGGTATCTACCTTTACCTACAGAGCTAACTGCCAACGAATATTTCAGGATCACCAGCACGTACGGATATCTTACTTCCGAACGACTAATCCGACTTCTCCCCCTTTCGCAATAATATCATCGTGAAAAATATATAAGGCCCTCCCTCATTTTTACCACGTGCGAAATTATTCCGAGAATCGATGCCACGTACGTTCACATATATCTATCTCATATTTATAATGAAATTATCTATTTATTCGCGTTCCTTGTTCGTAGTTGCGCAATCCGCATTCAAATCGGATTTTACTTATTGCTTATTTCTAATATGAGGAGAAACTATTCCGAGGTCGTGACAATAAAGCCCGTATTTACAACCTGCTCTTAAAGTCACTAACAGAGTCGCTTTTAGTTAAAAGAAACTAAAAAAAAATTTGAAAACGCGCTATTAGCACTAAAAGCGAATTTTGAACACGGGCTTAAAGGTTTACGGACGAGGTAAGATCTAGCCTATAGTTCTAACATAATTTTCGAATATTTGCCAAAAATCGAATTTCGGATATTGAAATCCAGGTCGGATAATCGTATACGAATTAGTTTGAAAAAAAATTTCAAATTTACACACTGACTCCTAAGAATCTAATCAACAATCGTTTGAAGCGTTAACGAAGGCCCTCGCAGCAGAAGCTCGATACTTGACGGTAATAATGAGTCCCGCCATTGACAGTATGCGTGCGTACTTGAAAGTTGAAAAAAGAAATTTGAAAAAAAGAAATCTCTAATGAGACATTTCATTGCAGTCTCGATTTTTTTATATTCGGTATATCTATACGCTGGAGTTGACGTATTTCATAGGGAATCTGAATACAAGATGACGCAATGCAGATACGCAACCCAGTTGCCCGGGAAAAAAAAAAGTAAAAAAAAAGGTTATTACACATTTTTCAAAAAAATACTACCCACCCCTACATATGCATATGTAAACTTTGACGTGAGGCAACGAGAGCGAGAGAGAAAGATAGAGGGTAGCTTGTAATTCTTTGGGTGGATTTAAAGCGTGTCCATTCATCCTAAAGAATGGGGAAACTCGATCTTCGAGATAATTATCTTTGGAAAACAAAAAGTTTCTCTCCCACCTCTTGATGCATGGGTCACGCGTCGAGTCACAGGAGAGCCAAGTAAGTTTCGCCGAGCGCAGAGTGGAAGGCATAAGGGGAAGTCTGAAAGAAAATTTTCAGCGTTTACCTCATAGATCAATTTGTCGGCTGGCAAATATTTCCCGCTAACGTTAAGCCTTCGGGATACGTACTTTTCACGTGTTAAATTTATTACGTAAAATCAATGTAAAGAGGCATCTTTATTTTACGACGTTCGTCCACGTAAGACTCCGGGCTCGGTAAAATTCACGATCAGCTTAGAATGTAATTAACCGAACGATTTATCGAAGGACTTCGAGTCGCAATTCAAACTTCGAGTGCTTTAAGGATCGTAAATACAGTCGACTAAAATTTAATACTCAATCTCGATACCAATCAAATATTAATTCGACCCACTGACGTCCCTTCGTTTGCCTTTTATATATATGTTACTCGAATTCCCTACTTGCTTCCCCTTTCGACACTTCGATGCCGAAGACCGTAATGGAAGCGCAGCGAGGCAAGTTCAATCAGTTTCTGAAACTTTAAATAATTTAATAACACTTGAAATAGCTAACGTTGAGATTTAATCGATATTCCAAACAAATCAATTTACCTGTTAATTAATTTTTTTTTTCATTTTTTTTCACCTTGTCGATCATTTCACGTCCCTCTTCTCTCCATAGGGATATCCTCTTACTGTCTTTCTGCCTCTTCTTCTCCTCTCTCTCTCTCTCTTTACAGGTAGAGACTCTCTGTCCTTTTCCTTCTTCCTTGTTTTCCACTCTTAAATCGTAGTCGAAGGCAAACTTAGTCCAATGTCAATTTACTCCCAGCAGGCGTATCTCTCTCCGTAGGTAATGTCAAAATGTCCATCAGCAACGTTACTTTTCCGAAGGGAGCTCAACCCGTCATTGGTTATCGTTAAATCGACCGACTTCATTTATATATCCGGGACGTTAACCTATCAAGGCATCGCGAAACTGAAGGGTTCCTTCCAATAGCTGGGATTAAAAAAAAGCATGACAGTGAATAAATCTATAGAAATTATAGTAAAAGGAAATACCCTGTATCGTTTAATGCCAAACCGAATCGTTAACGGGCTACGTATACAGGGTGAGATTAAATTCCCAACTCGAGACACTTTAAAACCTATGTCTGCTTAACGAATTGTCCGCAGTTACGCGATCTCGAGCCTTACGAATCTTTTAGAGCGAAATCATTTTCTAGAATATTTTTACATTTTTTTTTCGTCTCAGCGACACTCGAGGCTCTTTTAAAAGGGAATATAAAGGTAGCTAACGAGCTGTCCGATAAGCGACATCCAGTTTCCCTATTCAGAGTGTAATGTAACGTATCACGGGACACGCGTGATTACGTGAAACGGTCAATCTGGATGGTAAAAAAAAAAAGGAAACAGTGAAACTTATTTTTTGTCATGCACGTGGAAAAGTATTTTAATTCTGTGAAAAATTATTTTAAATTCTATAGAAACAAAGCTTCGAAGTTCTCGAACGAATCTTTACGTTCGGAATGAACGAGAATCCTAGGGAAAAGTCAAATCAAACACGCTTTTCCATATCTAAATTATTATACACATGCTTGATAAGGGGTTGAAGATTTTAATGAATCGTATCATTAGCCTCTTGTCTACCGACAACAATTTTTCAGAGCATCGCTCGTAATATTTCATTCAACCCCACGCACGTCAAGCGTACGAAATTACGTAGAGAAAATTTCTATTTTACATATTTTCAAATATACTCGCGTGACTGAGGTCGAAGATTAAAAAAATTTCTTGCGATGGAATCTTTAGAAAATTTTTACATTTCGAGCGCCATCACTGTCAATGATAAAAATATCTAAGCACAGTCAGACATTGGCACGAACTATAGTCCACGTAACTAGCAGTGCAGTGAATTGACGCGAGTAAAATTTAAATTATTCAACAACACGTAAGCATCCGGAAAGAGCCGGTGGCGCCTAAGCCGTACATTACGAACTCTGTAATTTACTAATTTTCGTAAAGTCTCTCGGCCACGTTTCTTCGGGCTTTAATCTCACGAGTCGCGAACGCTCTTCGCACTAGGGAAATGTACGTAAATACTTGGCAAAGTAGAAACCGGGGATTGGACTTTTCGACTGTGAAAGAGAGAGACAGAGAATAGGAAGGATCTTCCATTACATAGCACTGCTTTAACTAAGAGCATTCCATCGGGGCAGAATCCGAAGATCGCTTTGGTCTCTCTTGGCTTTCTTTCATTTACATCGCAAGGGGGACAGCAGAGGGGGGACTGGTGAGAATGCGGGGGGAGGAAGAAACATTGATAAACTTCATGCAACAACAGTCCAGCTCATCAAGTAATAGGGGTCCTTCGGTTAACTTTAGCTATTGCTTAAAAACATTTTCGAGTCGGAGGAAGAGAGGTCCTGATGGGCGAGGAAGTAGAAAAAAAGTACAGAAAAAAAAAGAAAGCAAAACTTTCTCCTGAAAGGAGAGTTGTCCACGTCGCGGACGTCGATGAGCAGAAGTCGACTTGTCAGAGAGAGAGAGAGAGAAAGAGAGAAAAAGACAAAAAGTAGATGATAGAAAAAAAATATAGCAGACTTATACCTCGGAATATACCCTGTGGAGTATAAGAGTCGATGAAGATTTCGTTGGTTTATAAAGTTTTTTGAAATCTCAAAAGACAAAGTTAATTTGTCCCATTGACATTTCCTTTGTAGCACATCCCGTGGGTAAAGGTATTATTTGTACGTTTTAAGTTAAATTTCGATTCTACACTGCAAATACGTGCGCCAGATTGGCAATGGTCTACGGGAGGATTTACGGTTGATTAAACGAATTTGAATATGTATAGCTGATAACCGATAAGCCGGAGCGCGTCTCGGAATGACTGTTTGTAAAGTTACTGCCTCGCGCAGAACGAGAATCGGTGTCGAATGGGGCTCACGTGTTGCGCAAACTTGGTAATCGAATTTCGATACTCGTAGAAAGATCCTCTGTCAGGAAATTAAGAAAACTTAAGTTCTCCCGTCCAGACATTAGAATCGGCTTAATAAAGTCTGCCGGTACGAGGACTTGGAGGTAGAGCCATTCTTCCGGTGAAGGTTCATCTAATTTACGAACCCCTACAAGGAAACTTGGATGACGTCATAGCGAATCTTGACACGGAATACCCTTTTATGGATGGAATTATGATGAACGGGAACATCTCGAACACCCTGTATAGGGCGTCGACTTGGTCGTGACGGAGATAACGGGACACCTGACAGCGGAGCAACAGATAACTGACAAATGAGTTACGGATGCGACGTGGTTCTTGATATTCATAACAACTGGAGATCGACCGTCGACGGTAGCTGAAAGCGTATTTTGAGAGGAAGTTATATCAATTAAAGGAAATATATTTTTTTTTAGTTATAACTATCGCTGAATTGGGAATTGGCACACCTTTTATAAATAAAGTTTTCTCCTGGGAATTTAGTCATGTTGATATTAATGGCGGTGTTCGCACATTAATTGCCATCTGGAAGTAATTGCCCGGGTAAATCTTCACGGTTCCTCCTGAATATTTGAACTCGCTGAATATTGGATGCGAAACTCAAACGAGAGGCTATGTAACTTTTCAAGGTAGTACATTCCAACAACATGGGTTATATATTATTTAACAGTCCAAGTGAAACTTTGGGTTTTCTTTACTTTTTATATGACTCGAGATTTTTCTTAATAGGGAATGACGCTCGGTGTTCTTTAACCTTGGATTTGATATCAACGACTGTTAGCTCGAATTTTTGAAGCATCGTCCAATAATTCTGAGCTTGCTCGAGCGCGAGGTACTATGGGAACTTTATGCGAGAGTAGGCATTTCATTGGGACTAAAATGAAATTTTTTAAATGAAGTACCAAACCATCTTGAGCAGTCGGTGGATTGGGAGACATCTGAACTTTTTGAGAAAAAAAACTTTCAATGGGAAATTATGCAATTCTTCAGAGCAGTTTCTCTTGGCATTTTTTGTATGTATTTTCTTGTTTTATCAACACTGTATACGTCAGAGCCAGAACGTTTTATGCAGAATAAACTTGCAAGTATATTCTGAAAGAGTATTAGGGAAACATGTATTCGGATAGTTTAAAGCTCGTTTACATCGGAACGAGATACTCGATGCGTTTGCCTTCAGTGATTTTCATTTTGCGATAGTTTTCATGCCGATGATACTGTAGAGGAGGATAGGATAAAATAGTGAAATGAGCTATTTATATTCGTGAAATGGGAATAAATTATTCGAATTTTCGACAATAATTGATAAGGGAGAATATATTGATACAAGGGATTACGTATCTCAAAAATCATAATACCAAGATTATTTTGCAACCATTTCACAAGGATAGAAAACAGGAGGCACGAGGAGCGAGAATTTTTAAGTTTTTGGTTTGAACAAAAGTAAAAGTGATTCAAAATAGAGTCGTAAAGTCGACGTCCGATTCGATAGAATTAAGAGTGGCTAAGTGGCGTCACATAAATAACAACCTTGTTCTTCCTTTCTTTCGTTGGTCCTCTCCTTAGGACTTTCTCCGCAAAGAGAAGACCTTTTCTTTTCTTCCACTTTCGTTCCTTATTTCAGCCATATGCCAAATATGGACCTTAACTCCCACAAGTTTAATGCCTAAAACTTTTCCACTTTATCACTACGGGAAAAATCTCCAAACTACATACTGTAACTGCATTAACTATTGCAACGCGTGGGGCGTAGATGGCAGCACTTGTAACTTCCTCATACAGATAATATTATTTTGAAACATTTTCATAGTTGTTCAAGAAGTTTCACAAGAGACGTGAAAACAAACATTTAGAATCTTGCATGTACTATAGCAACGAGAACTCGTTTAAGCATAGAAATCAAGAAGAATAAGACGTTATCGACAGAGAGTGTCGCGTCGGTAACTGATTTTTATCTTCTACTGTTTAGCGCTTTGACGAGTTCTCATTTACCATGCGACTAAAATGCAAATGAAAATCAGACATCGGTACGGAGATGCAGGACTCTACGGTTTTAGCAAAGATGAGTAGGGAGATGCACAACTCTACGATTTCAGGCGCTACCAAAAATATGGCGCTAAATTATAGCAGCAAGTCCGCGAGTAGGATTTTGTGATCATCGCCTCCGTCGATAACGCAGATCCCGTCGTAGCCGAGCTGACCGCGATCACGAATGTGTAGCTTGGCGAACACAGGTCCTCCGCTACTTAAAGCTGGTTCCCAAAGCAAGACTTCGAACGACACCGCTCATCAGATATTGCCTAAATATTTTTTTTTACTGCAATCTTAAATTCAAGCGCGATCCTAAAACCTTAGCGTTGTGCATCTCCCTATTCATCTCTGTACTCCGTTCCCTCTCCTCTCCCCGCTTCCAGACAGTATTAAAAAAAAACACGTAAGTGTACAGTATAAGAAGTTCGTCTCCCCTCTTGACTTATTCTCACGACGAAGGATCGGACTTTGTCTGCAGTAAAAGGTTAAAGCAAGCAGTTCCTTGTACTTAAATGGATTCGATCAATCCGATCTATAGTCCATTTCATTGTTCTTGTGTATGAACCTGCATTATCGTATAATTTAACAGTAGCAGACTGTGCACATCCACAATGTACACTCTGCTATAGCATTTAGAACTGCATTGAAGTGGTTGACTATATTGCTTATTTTTTTTAATTTTTACTAAATTATTAATAGTTCAATCAGGGGCAATAAGAAGCACGAATCAATCGCAACCACTGATCGTTGCTAAAGCATATATTATTGGCTTGTCCTCGATTAAAAACAACAGCAAAATATCCAACTTGATCCCGTTTGACTTTGTACTACTATTTCATGCCTGGCTGCATCTGACCGAGTTCATTCGGATTCTCAAAAGAAGTTTATCTTGTATCATATAACTATCCCATAAATAAATACAACAATATTTCAGTTTTTGGAATTTCACTTAAAAATATCTTAACAATTTATTATCCTAACACATATGTAAATTGACATATCAGAAGTGTCATACCCCTAATTATTAAATTCAATAACAGTTGGATCTGACATCTGTCAGCGTGCCGTACACGTGCAAGATACAATATTTATATTTATTCTAGAGTCTTTAGCGCGAGAGCCTCCAATTTCATTTGAGGCAATGAAACATTAAAAATTGTATTTTTTTGAATTCTTTGAAAATTAAAAACTTTTTTCATTTCTCTTAAATTTTCATTATTTCTCCAATTACACAAAATTAACGTAATCGCCTCGATAACTACAAAAACCATACAACCACCTTCTCACGAGGTAATATTATCCTATTAAAACACCACTGTACCAGTAACGTCATAAAATTTCATATCACATACATTTTCACAGGATTAAACATCAACGTTACTTTTCCCAAGCTTATCGTTCAAGTCCACAGACCGAAGGTCGTCCACTTTACCATGTAAAGTCACACGGCATCAAGGAACTTCCCAGTTCTCAAATGATTATTTCTCATACACTTCAGTACGATACCATTGATTATTTCATTGTATACATTTATAATTCCCTATCAGTATTAATCGATCTGATTGAAACCGCATACCTGCAACAGCACGAACCATCCAACACAAGCTAGTCGAACAGCATTCAAAATCAACCCAGAAATTGAGATGGAATCAATTAGCCAATTGCACGTTCTAATGATAGCACTGACGTTCGTTAGGTTGCATCCTAATCAGTCATCCCTGAACCACCGCAGTAAGCATGATAATCAGCCATAACCTATAAAAGTCAATCTATGAAACTGGATCGATTCTCTAGAACAAATTCACGATCAGAGATCGGTCATAAACATTTTCCCCAGACTACGTCGTTATCAAAAAAATCTGTATCTAAAATATATAGTACCCATAACCTTTGATTATGGATATACCTACAGAGAGTATGACTGATATCAATAAAAGTGGACACTGACTGGAAAAAAATGAATTGCAATCACGCAAGAGACACGCCTTTTTTGTTAGTATTTCACTTAAAAATCGCATGCTACATGAACCCAACGTAAGTCGCATTTACACAAGATAAAAGTTAGGGTTAAAAAACCGTAAGTCGAATAACTTATCAGTTCTAATTAGCTGTCTTGTCTACATACGTATTCCCTAAATAAAATACACCGCCAAAATATCACGTCAGAGTTGGCTGAATGAAGTTGATTAAAAATCGGAAGTCACTTGGAGCTTTGCTAACAACCAGTTGTATATTGACAATGTTATCACGTCGTAATCAGGGATATAACTGTTATCTCTAGATTTTCTCTATTGTATTCGTGATCGACTGACATCTTAGCACTGTATATATGTAACTGTTGCTTGTGATTTAGTGGAATGATTTTTAAAAAATTTACTGTTTACTATTAAAATTTCATTCGCTGCTGTGTGTTTTGAATATATGGAGTATTTTTTTTCTAATATCGTTTAATCACACATTTTGCTTTGGTCCTACTGTTTTTACTACGGAAACTTTTGGAACGTCTGACATCCCTCCAGTACTATTCCATTCACGTGCTACTGGCAGTAGGCTAACTGTCCTGTCCTGACCGACCATCTGCAGGGTTTGCCAACTGGCCTGACCTGACGTCTATATATATGTATAATGAATCAGGAAACTAAACTCCTCAGATTGTATCATATTCGAATAGATAATATTTAATCTCAAACGTCGTCTTTCCTTCGCACTTGAACGTCTTTGAATATTAAAGTTCTGATTACGCACGTGAGCTATTATCTAAATGAAGATGGTACTTTTTTGATCAGCCAATCATTTCGATCAGCTGATTGATTACTCGCGGCGTAGAACGTAACTTGACTTTGATATAAAAATATTATGTTATTCAAAGCTGATAAAGATTATACTGCCTATTCGCCGTATCACATAAATCTAATACTCTACAATCCGATTAGATATATACAGAGCGTATCTGCTCGTTTTCTAATTTCCATGCGTATAAATTTTTGCCATTTTAATTCAAAGCTCGTATGACGAATTTGAATTTATAACCTTGCTTTTTTCCCCCATATGCATATTCATACATGACATCGATAGCTGGATGCTATGCATCAAGGTTGATCCGAATAATCCTTAGATACTTTCAGATAACGTTAATGAAAATAAATCGGACTGGTTATGGTAGAATAATTTTGAAAAGTTGAAAATTATTTATTACCTATATAAAACGCCTGGAAATTTTGGTCATAAATCTTCAAAACCTTCCGTAACAAAAGAAGATATTGAGTACAATTGGGTTTAACGAGTCACCGTAAGTGAGGAGCGACCAGTGGCCCCTGCTAGGAATATTTTTGATTATTTAAACGAGCAACGGAAAATTTACAAAATCTAAAATCAAAATCTAAATTTTCGAGTACGCCGAAAAATAATTGTTCGTGGTATGGAAAATTTATTTTCATTTATTCCATCGATATCTTCGAGATTACAGGAAAAAAGCTTTGTTGCGTTTACCACGGGAATAACTATGACAATGATTCTCTTATTAATATCAAGAAACTTTTTGCTTGCTTTGATTATTAATTAGCGTCTACTAATGTCAATCTGAATTAGATAACTCGTCCTATCTCCAAGCTCTTGACTTCTTTGGTTACTTTAATTTTTTTTTAGCCAGCAATCTCAAAATTAATTTTTATCGCTCCACGCATCAATGACCATCCTGACTCTTACTTCATCCCTTCCGACAAACCAATTAAAACCAGCTCAAAATTTTTTTTCATCTTCCAGCTTATCTCACAGATCGGCATCTCAGCATCCATCCGACGCATGCAGTTGACTTGTTTCCTACTACAGGTCTGTGGAAAAGTTTTTCCTAGGACCCTTATGTATAAAAAAAAATACGCCGATGATCAGACTGTACCAGTTTAATTGATCTGATATAAATTTCATAAATTGGAACTGACGATCTTCGAAGTTTCATGCGCTTTTAGGTTTTTAATGAAATATGTATCAAGTCATCGGTTGAATATTTCTATTGAACTTGATCGTAAATTTCAATTTTATTATACATATTGTTTAAGTCTCTCTGCGATACTCCTGTATATTTGATAGAGTTAACTGACGAAATTCAATTTTAGTAATTTACAAAAAAAAAAGACGCTGTTTACATTTTGAATTTCGTGTCTTGGCTGTATTAACTCTATTTGTTTATAACTGTTACCGGATACTGTCGACCGGCATGCGGACATTTCGTGAACACACGCTATAATGCTCTGTGCTTTTGGGATAGAGTTTAAATAATACTACTACGTACGTACAGTACTATGCAAGATCAAAGTCCAAGCATACGAAGAGAAGCAAATGCCGTAGAGCAAAATTTCCACGGTCAACAAAAGCAGCTGTTTGACGAATGAAACAGCAGGAAACGATCCCCACTCTTAATATTTTTGGGGATGGCTTGTGAGCTTTATACATATATATACATGCGGACGAAAGCACGGCTCTCAACAGTGCCCGGTGAGTATCGACCACGCGCGGGTTGGATTTTACTTGGCCGAAAGTGACGTCAGCCTCGCAACGCTATTGGACAATATAAAATCGTAGTTTACTCCTATTGGTCGACGTCCTCATATAAGCAGTACTATCATGCAAACCTGTTTCAGTTGTGTCGTTGCCTACCCACTGTATACTTGGTGAGTAGAATTTACAAAATTTGATACAATAACATTACTAAACGTACGGCACAATGACTTACAACTAATAACAATTATTAAAATATTTATAATGTATAATTTTTAATTTTATACAAGATTTACATGAAATAACTAAATTGTGTCTATCCTCCATCTCAAGTATCTTTTTCGCTTAGACGATTTTTTATTGACAATGCAAATTATATATTTTTATATTACACTGACGGTCTTGCAATTTTTCTGTCACATTAAACAATTGCTGTACTAAAGTTCTATGTTGCATTCTCATCGTATAACTGTCAATCCCTTACAGGAGTAGTGTCCATGCGCAAAAAACTGCAGTAACGATCTTTCGAGCCCATGGCACTTTTGAATTATTGTATTTGCCAAAAACCTTACCTGTCTTCGGTTTTCATTACCGTGAAAATAAGAAATAATGATGCCAATTTGACGAATAGAAATAATTTACAGTAATTTGTACAAAAAAAAAGTATTCGAAATATATGTACATACACCGCATTGTATAAATGCGGACATTGCCCAATGTATGTAGGACAGTCAAACTTTATTTTCAACTGTACAACAATCGTTATACTCTAGTCGCAGTGACCTTGAATAATGAAAAAATGTTAAACAGTAAAGTGACGGTTGGCTGATAACAATACTGTTATTGTAACGAGACTGAAATGTGAAAACCATGCAAATCGGTTTAGTCCAAAGTAATAATAACGGTATGAATAATTTGAATCGAAAGAAATTTCGTGACCTTACAAATAGATTGAAATGTATATTATGAAAAGGTAAATACGCCGATCGCAAAAGGTGTATATAGAATTTCATAATGCTCTCGCGTATGCGCGTTGCTCACGTAACACGAAATGACTACATCGATTTGACAGACCGGAAACTATCGATTCTTTAAATGATAAATGTGAGACAGGCATTATTTATGATCTCTTTGTCAGGATACCATCAGTCACATTGATAATGCAAACCGTATAGGTTATGTGGCGTGCGTGCAAAGTTCAACTTGGATGAATAAAAAATGTGCTTGACCTACCTCCATTTCAGTCTAACTATATACACAGTTGGCAAATCAAGTACACTTGAGAAGTAAACATATCACGTGGTCGTATTTTGAAACGTCAAATTTGACAACTGTCATTTTAAACTGTTAAAATAATTCATTCAAAACAGTTTTTTGGGTCTTATAACATTCCTAGACTGATCTGTCAGTGGAATCAAAATAAATTAGTACTTTACTTAAAGGTTGAAAATTTTGTTTCGACAGTTGAAAATGTGTGTCCCAAATGCATGAGATTTTTTAGTCGCCATAGGAAAGTTGTTTGACCCTGCGTGCGCCGGGTTAATACAGGTTAATCAATATTTCATATATTGTTAAGCAGTTCCTGCTATTCAGCCGGAATGACTATCGTAAACTGTGATTGCAACATTGAAGCTGTTGCCAGCTCCAAGAGAAACTGTACTTTCATCGATAGATAATATCAAGTATAAATATCTCTTAACGGTATTTCTAATTGCTTTGATCTGCAAGTCGCTTAGTTCACGAGTCAAGATTACACTGTGTAAATTGTTCTTTGTTCGCGCTTCTGTATCGAGCAAAAAAAAATACAGTAACTACAGGCGAACTCTGCAGCTTGGTCAAGACTTTCAGTTCTCAAGGCTACTCGTAGAGATTGAAAATAAACCGTGAAATTGAGTCTCAACGTTCTGATGTAAATTCTCTACAAATATGCTAATGCTTGTTGAACCGATAATTTTGGAAGTCTTGAAAATGAAAATGTCGAAAGGCAATGCAAAGTGTGTCACCTTGAAATTGATACGTGCCTGCTATCATAGAAGAAATATGAAAAAAAATGGAGAATGTTTAAGTTCGGACGTACTATGGTTGCAAATTGATTGTTTGGTGACACGTGACATAATAAATTACAAATAGTTACTATCTGTTTCGTGTATTGTGATAATTTAAATGTCCAATGATTACGTTATATGTAATTAAAAATCATCATTGAGTTAATAAGTTCAGTATCAGCAATCAGACTGACCCCTTGTTAAGCTTCGATAAACTTGAATAACTCTAATTAAGTGTCGCGTCGTATGACCTTTTAATTAATCGTCAAGTATCATCCGACATTGATTACACTTATCGACTCATGTTATGAAGACACAAAGTTTTTTATATATATATTTGTGTATTAGAATCTTTATCTGGGATTCAGAGAAATCAATCCGATTCCAGGATAAAAACGTGACTGTCACGTGTCGCGTGATTGCATGAAATTAAGGCGAAAGCGAAATCAACCACGCGCCGGATAAACTGTAGTCAGAATGAGATGAATTATTTATAGTTGTAAAACGTTATCGAAGACTTCGAACCTGGACTTTCGACTTGTTTGATAATTTTGCTATTTTCGTTAGTCACTATCAACGTCACATAATATTCGTATTTGATCGCAGTTAACGCACTTGCAGTTTCCATTGACATTCCGCGTCGTTTCCTTAGTTCTTTGTAACGTTCCAATTTTCTTGAGGACTTTGAAAAACTCTTTGAAATTCGTCATTACTTTGCTGGCTGTTCGCCAACTGTATCTGCAGTTTCTATTTTAGGTCGCGTGCCAAGTCCAACGTATTGCATTCCCTGTACATATGATATATGTAGATAAGAGTTGTTAGTTTGCAAAACGTTCATTCACTATTTATTTACACTGACGTTTTCATAATTCCCGCTCATTCTGCCGTCGTTTGTTACAAATTATACGTGGGAATTATGGTTGATTGCGTGACGCACGTTGGGTGATGGTCGTGTAAAATTTCCGGAATATTTACTGTAATCTTCTTGTACGTTGAACCTGTAAATGTCAGAGAAGAAGTATGATTATTTAAATTCGCGTAGAAAGCTAAGAGTCGAAAATATAGATACTAACCATGATAAAAATTTGTTTTTGTTGCAGAAGAATAGTATGTACAAAGCACTTAACAACAAGGAAATAAAACACGAGTGCTCGCGGTCAGAAGGACTGCACGCATATCCAGATCACTTTAGGGAAAGCGTAGAGTTTTGAGTTACTTACCGCTTAATGGAAACTTGAATATTACGTCCTCTGGCAGGATTTGTATATATATTGTACATATCATTTAATTACAAGCAATAATAACTTATGGAAAATTGAATATTTCCTCCTACGGCAGGACTGTATATAGTGTACATATACTAAATTATTACCAAAGAATTTTGTTCTAACGGATCGACCTTTTGAGAATCTTCTAACGTTGGAACTGACGAACACAGAGACAAATAACAGTTTAATTTGACTTGTACCTCGTGTATCGATATACAATTATTAACTCCGAGTACAATAACCTACGAAACGGTAATAAGGAGACGAGCTAAAGAACTCTGAGACAAAGTGAAAGCGAAAAATAACCTGAAAATGAAGCCCGGCGCAACAGACGACATGCCACTTGCCGCGAAACTTCTCACGGCAGGAACTGCAGCCTGCATTGCCGACGTAGCTACGTTTCCTCTTGACACTGCGAAAGTCCGAATGCAGGTAAATGCTCGTAGGATAATAAAGAACACGTGAAATGTATTAAAATGAATTATTGGATTGTGATTATATTCGTTGGATATTTTTATTAGATTGCTGGAGAAGGCCGTGCGATGCTGCTCGCATCGGCCGAAGGTTCCGTTCTTGCTGTGAGAACGGCTCAGCCAGGATTGCTGCAGACACTTGGAAACATTGTGCGCACTGAGGGAGCAAGGTATGTTGTCCATAATCAGAATGATAATTTAAACAAGCGAAAGGGTAGGAAAAACAAACGGATCTTGAATCGCAGTACATAATACTGCGATAATGTCCGTTGTTTGTAAGGATTGTTCATAATCTTCGATCAATTCGTTAATGCAATAAAACGAATGTCTCTGAGTGTAATAACTGATTACGATGAACTTATCTCCAGATGTATTAGAGGATTTACGCAAAAAACTTCGAGTCTTTATATTATTTTAATTTGTTATTGTTCTTCGCGTCAGTTCCACCGAAATCAGATAAAATTTAACTGAAGATTAAATGTCCAATCCGAAGTCGATTGGCTCACACGTTTAATCCTTGGTTAAATTTTTACCGATATCGGTATGATCGACCTATAATTTTTTATTTCGTACAACCCTTTGTTTCGTTTGTTTAAAGAAAGAACTATATTGGCAAGTACCTGGTCGAGTTTGAAAATCATAACATACAATTGAAAAATGAAATATAGCAATCCAAGCACGTAGCATTCCGTTAGATCCGACTGTGTACTTCCCAACTTTTAATTTTATTCTATTTTTATTTAGCACTTCCTTGGTAGATTTTTTTGCTTTCGATTTTATTTTATGCTCACTTTATTTTATTGCTGAATTCATTATTCTTGCGTTTCTTATAAGTTTCTCCTCTCTTCCTATTTGACGTAGCAGAAACTTGGTACCGCAATTTTCCGTACATTGAAAGTATATAAAAAATATATATATATAAAATGATAAAGGAAAAAATCGGAAGAAAAAGAAAAAAAAGTATGCCCTGGGGAGTGTTAGCGTAAACTGTGAGGGCGTGAGTTTGAGCGAGGGTGGTTACAGGAGCCTGTACGGAGGTCTGTCCGCGGGACTCCAGAGACAGATGTGTTTCGCCAGCGTACGCTTGGGCCTCTACGACAGCGTGAAGTCACTCTACGCTGGACTCATCGACGGTACTTCCATCAAACACTAACTTTGATTAACTATAATTTCGCTGAGACACTTGGATTGACGTTTCTGCGAGGACAGATAACGCTCAGGTTTTATAAATCCCCTTTTTCTCCCATACATGGGTGAGTCGTAAACGGATCGACCGAATCCGCCTAATAAATTATTGCTGATCCTCGTACAGAACCTGACTGTTCGTGGTTCCAATTGTCATAATTCAAATACGGATATGACGCCAAGAAAACATTTTAAATAAACAAGCCCAATGGGATTGGAATTGAGGCCGATACTAAAGCTCAATAATCGATGGGTCAAATTTATAACAAATACACGATACATCGGTATTATAAGTATCAATTAATTCACAAGTATCTTGGGGTAGGAACAAGTAAAATTCGATTGTGCGATTTGTCATCTAACGCCATGAAAGGAAAGCCAAATTGTATAACTATTGAAAATAAATATCACGAGGCACGTTTACTAACGTCCCTCTCCACACCCTGAACCTAAACGATTTCGTTTAAGGCTAGTCCGACCTCCACTTCATGCTACTTCATCATGTGATTTTCTTTGACAGGTAATAATAGAAGTGGCTCGATGAACATTGGCGTTCGCGTCGCAGCTGGTTTCACAACTGGTGCCATGGCAGTGCTCTTTGCTCAGCCAACTGACGTCGTTAAGGTGCGTTTTCAAGCTGGAAACAGTGGCAAGAGTTCTGTTAGGTACACCTCTACTCTGCAGGCCTACAGAAGCATCGCAGCGAATGAAGGAGCTCGTGGATTGTGGAAAGGTCGGTTGATAAATTACTGTAATTAGAATATTAAATTAATTAGTCAATTGGAAAAATGTATTAGTAAAATTGATGAATAATCCCTTCGTATGTCTGCACCAGGTACATTCCCGAACATTTCTCGCAATGCGATTGTAAACGTGGCTGAAATTGTTTGCTACGACATCATCAAGGAAATCATCCTAAATTCTGGATATCTGCGCGATGGCATCCCCTGTCATTTGACAGCTGCCACTGCTGCTGGCCTATGCACAACTTTGGCAGCGAGTCCAGTTGACGTTGTGAAGACCAGGTACATGAATAGCGCACCTGGGGAATACAAGGGCGCTATGGATGCTGCTATTAGGATGTTCGTTCAGGAAGGTCCTCTTGCTTTCTACAAAGGCTTCATTCCCAGTTTCGCCAGACTCGTCTCTTGGAACATCGTTCTATGGGTCACTTATGAACAGATCAAGATCCAAGTGAAAAACTTGCATCGAGATGAAGAAATTAAAACTAAATAATGTGAATGTTTGCAAATTATCATGTGAATCTTATTCTTTCGATGATGCTTTAGATTTCTTATTGACCTTCTTTGGACCGGTTGCTAGCAGCTAGAGCAATCAAAGCAGACACTGAAAAATGTATATAGTTTTTTAAATTACTATGTAAAGTATTTGAAATGACACTCCATAGATTTTCTAGGTCAGTATATCCACTTATTGATGGATTCTCTCAGAGGATATACCGATACAAGATTAAAAATGTGGAATTTTATCTAGCTATACAGATTTACATTTTTGAAAAATCTAAATTCTTTGTCACGAGTACTTTAGCGTTATAACTTGATGTATACATCTTCCTTCTTTGCAATATGTGTAGGTATACGACGGATCGTTGGAAGTTGCTTTAGGCAATAATATACTGCATCCTAATGTTAAACGCTGTAAGCTCATGTACGCATCTGGACAATACATAATATTATTTTTCTTATTTATGTTTTATGTATGTATATATATACGTGTAATAATTAAGTCTTGACCCTCTGAATACAGTGAGGCGCTATGACCAAGGTAGGACGTGTAATAAGACACTGTTCGTATAACGAAGCGTTTCTATTTATAATTTGTATATCTTTTTAGTTGATTACGATATAGAGCACAATTTTTACCAAATGACAGTTTATAAATGAATAATGTTCCAGTTCTTTATGTTACAATGTTTTTCCTTGTTTATTAAATGATAAATGATTACCTTGATAGTTCTTTATGAAATTAATATATCGGTATATTCATAAATAACCATCAATTACATTAAGGATTATAAACATTCATTTTATTGATTCACATTTGAATAGATATAAATGAAAGAAAGGAATACAAAACATCACATAGTAGAGTAAATAAAATTAAAACCAAAGAATTGTCATTAATTAAAAAGTATTGCAAGCCGTAGTATATTATCTTTGTAGCCCAAGCTGTATATCAGTGTTTTGCCTTTGCAGCCCAAGCCGGGCTTTGCGGTGCAGTCAATGGTTTATTTGACTTCAAAATAGCCACTGATTTGTAAACTGGCATAGGTCTTGCCTTTGGCTCAGCCATTTTTCGAAGTAGAGCTTTTTCCGCCTTTTCCCTTGCCAATCGCTCCTCTTTAAGCCGTCGACGCATTTCATCCTCTTGACATTCCTTTTGCTTTAATTTTTTATCAAATTCGCGCCTCTCCTTGGCTCTTCTGTCTGTCTTCAACATAGGCGGCGCAACGTGTAAATTCTTAGGCAACAATTTAGTGTTGGTTGCACCTGTATGAACAATAGGCGCTGCTTTTCGGTTCTCTTTTTCAGCCTGTAGCTTTTCAAGCTTTTCCGCCCTTTTCTTTCGAAGCTCTTTCTCCCGCGCTTCAAAACTGAAGGGAACCGCTGAAGTCGACTTCTTGTGCGTATTTATTGGTCTGACCCCGAAATTAGACATCTCAACATTTTTGAAACTGTAACCAGAAGTTTGTGACTGATTAGATTCTATAATTGGCATTGTTATCTTGTTGAAACGTTTCTTGACTGACGGTTGTGATACATTTGAAGTTTGCAAGACTGGTGGTTTTGATGTACGAAGGTCCACTGGCTTTGCTTTACACTTGTTCTTCTGATTTGCTTCATTCGATGGAATCGCTTTTCCATGAATGTCTTGGTGATTTGTAGCAAATACAGTCGTACGTACTCGAGTCTTTGATAAGAGTACAGGCGAGATGGGCTGTGTAGTCTTCAGACTTTGCTTAGTTTTAGCCAGAGGACCTGGATCCTTATTCTTTGTAGTACCAGTCCTGAAACGCTTTGGAGTTTGATTTTGGAATTTGTTAACTGCTTCGGCAAGACTGACATACTGATTGGACCTCCTTCGATTTTTTGAAAGACTATATCTTCGATATTTACAAGTCAAAAGTGTTGGATTCGCTACCGATTTTCGAAGATTAGCAACTGATCCTTTATTGAAGCTAGAGGTAATTGTTGATTTTACTGGCTTTTTTATGTTTTCAACTTCTGTTTTATCTTGTTTTCCAGATTCATCTACAGCATCACGCACAGTTTCAGTTTCTGCAGGATGAATCATTTGCAATTCTTCCATAATGTTCTTCTTGCAGGAGTAGCTTTCTGAAGATGTTATCCCCATAGATTTCCTAGGCTGTAATTTAATACTACTCGATGGCTTATAGATGCTCACGTTGTGCGATCGTCTGCTTTTTCTTTTAGATGATAATAATTTTAAATTGCTCATAGCATCTGCCAAAATATCTTCATATGTGGTTTTATTTGCTACTGTAGAATTATGATTCTTCTTCATCAATGGCATTGCAGTCACAGGTGTCTTCAAATTTATATTTACATCATCTTCCGTATTCTCTTTCTTAGATGGTATCTTACTTGTAACAATCTTGCTAGGAGACTGTGTGGGAGATGCAACAGGAACACTTCCAGTACATGACTTATCCAAACCACTTACGGCCGATGAAGTTACTTCAATCTCTTCACAGTCGCTTAAATGTGCCTCAAGTTCTTTATGTTCATAGTCAAAGTAATCTTCGCATAAGGGTTGTGGACTTGATGTAAAATCTGTCCACTGTGGGGCATTCCACTGATCCATCTTGTACATAAATGTACAGATATGAAATATTTGAATGGACCACTAATGGACTCTAAAACAATAATAAAGTTTTTCAATTGGTTTAATTTGAACTACTGTATTTGCAGACCAAATCAATTAAAATCCCAAATATAAGAATGGGCAAAAGTTGCCGAATTATTGCCCTAATTATTTCTTAAAACGTCAATTGAAAAGTAACGTATACAACAAAAAGAAATATAGTTAAAAAAAATGAGTTATTCATACATAACATTTCTAACATATATTTTCTAGAAAATTCATGAAATATTTCTTGTAAACATGCAATATCATTCGACTAATTGAAGTCTATTTTTTATCAATCTAATTTGATCGTGGACGCACAGGACGATATCATAATCCTAAAAATTAATACTTACAGAGGCTTAACGCTGGTCTAATCAAATTCTTGTTAGTTTATTTATTAGGTGTCTCACAAACTTTTAATTTCCTTTGCAGGAAAAAGAACCGTTAGGTGCTTTTATGAATTCCGTAAAATAAACACACCGGGCAGTCAACCGCCTGACGATTCATTACAATTGTTTAACGGACATATGCTGTAAGCTGAGAAATTTGAAAATTCAACGTCAGTGATTGGTCCAAGAAAAGGGCCTAAAGAGACCAATGAACATGTAGCATCATATACACGTGATTAAGGCCCATTCTCAACTGCAAGATGTAAGTGCCGATGGTAAGTGCACATTTAAAAAGCAAGAGTAGGGAACAGCAGGTAACCAATGGGTAAGATTATTTGGGTCTGATTTATGACGTTACCAACTGATCTCTATGTCCATTGGTCTTTGCCTGCTGCTCGCTGTCTTTGGTCTGAATGGGCCCTACATTCACCGAAAGTGCTGGCTAAGACGACTCTCGACCAATAATGTAACGCGAATTCGAACGCGAAGGCGATTGGCTGGAATAGAAACACCAACTGGTAGAATGCTTGATAAGTCAAGTGTATATGGACGTCCGTACAACCTAAAAATTTAATGTTGTTCAGCGGTACTTTTAAGACACATAATAGAGATACCTACATGCGGTTTAATGTGATTTAAAGTCTCTACTGTGCGGGATAACGAACTATATCGCAGTTATTCAATTACTTTGACACCTAACAGAAATATTTGTAACTTTAAATTTAATTTTTCAGTGCTCTGTTGCCCTTGTATCTCATCCTAGTAACTTGAGTTATCTAAAATGTTTTGACGAAAGATCTAAATGGATTAGACACATGTTGTTTTCAAGTGTAATATAGGAAAATGAATAATACAAAATGGTCTCCACAGCATTTAGGGATGCATTAGCTACCACAGCTTCGTGTTGCACTATTCTACAGTTCTTAGCTGGCATGTAAGTATTTTATTCATATAGAAATTGAAACTATCTTGAATATAGTGCATTACCGCATTTTATTAACAATTAAGTCTTATGTAATTTAAAAATTTGTTAAAAAAAATATTTGTTTTCAGATTAGTATGTCAAAAAATTGTTAAGAAAGGAACCACAGGAGAAACATCTGGATTAGCTTTTGTGACATGCTTCATGTCGTAAGTATTCATATTTCAAGATATATCTCTTGATAATCTGTATAATTTATAAATTAATAACTCATTTAAAGAGTCTTTACTTATTAAATCATCATAATAACTGATATTCAAAAAAAGATTAAGAAGAATATATTGTTATATTATAGCTTAAAATTATAACTAAATATGTTTATTGTATCATATTTATGTATTTATATCAATAAAATGTAGCTTCATTTTATTGAGACAGGTGTCATTGATATTTTTACATGTACATGTCACTGATAAGTTGATGTATTTTTCACTTGCTATGGTAATTGGAATAAATTACCTGATATCAATTCATGCATGACTTATTCTTGGTATCATACTTTTAGACTCTGATTAACATTATTCTGTTCCATGCTGTTTTTTCCAGACACTTGATCATGCAATAATATTCTAAGTTCTTAAATTCCTTGCTATATCATTTATACCCTGATGAGTGCTATCTCATTAGTATTTGAAATTATGAAAATATCTTACTGTATATTAAAATAATGTTTTTAATTAATTATTAAAACAGTAACTAGTCTTTTTGTTTCAGATGTAGCCTATGGTTACTCTATGGCATTTTGAAAAACGATTCGTTTATTGTTCTTGTAAATGTTTTTGGAACATCCTTACAACTTAGTTACACATTTATTTTCATGCTGTACAGTGTGAAAAAATCTGTTGTCATCAAACAATTCGCAGTGGCTATATGCTTTGTCAGTGCAGTGTATATGTACTCTTTCTCTGAACCAGATAAAGCATTAGCAACAAAATGGACAGGACTTTTAAGCTGTGGTTTGACCATAATGTTTTTTGCGTCACCATTAACCATGCTGGTAATTTATTCATTCCATCGTTAAATTTACAATTGTAATACATAGAAGAATATCAGTTGTCTGTCAATATGCATTGGCTTTGATTATTTATAAATCTTTATCTAAATTTTCTATATTTCAGGCTCATGTAATGAAAGTTAAGAGTGCAGAAGGATTGCCATTTCCAGTGATTACTGCCTCACTGATTGTATCCTGTCTATGGTTTATTTATGGGTGTATTCAAGATGATCCTTTCATCAAGATACCAAACTTTCTTGGTTCAATATTGTCAGCCTTTCAGCTATCTCTTTTTGTAATTTATCCTGGTAAAAAATCTGACCAAATACGACTTGTCTAAAAATAAGCCATATCGAATATATCCTATTTTTATGAAGATTTTATTTAAAATAATATATATATACACTGATATTTATATTGGACTGTTCAAGAAACTAAATGTGATACTTCATAAATCTATTACAAATATTTTAATAATAATGCCTTTTTGGACTCAAAAAGCATTATTACATCTAATGACATAAGCATATCTCACTAAGAATCTATAGAAAAATATAGAGTATATTATTTTATAAGTCTCATAGTCAGTCCAAATTATTACAGTGTAATTAACTTATAATGTAAAATAATACGAATATTGTTATACAAAATCCGTTTCTTGATTCACGCACGTTACCCATTCTAAAAACATTGGTTTCCGTTCAAAGATTTCAGTCGGCTCGTAACTGCAGTCACGTAAAGATGATTAGTGTTAATATTTAATAGCTTCAATAATTTACTGTAGGTACGTATTTTCCTAAAGAATAAAGAAAGCACTACGTAGGGGATTCTTTTTAATCATCAACACCAGCGCTCAGTTAGCGCAATAATAGATGACTTCGAGAGGACGTAACCTCAGCGGACAAGTGCGCGTTAAAGTATTTATGCTGAAAATTCAGCGAAGATTTTATCACGATGCTCGAAGGACTTGTAGCCTGGGTACTGAATAATTATTTGGGAAAATATGTGGAAAATTTGAACACCGATCAACTCAGCATAGCCTTACTCTCAGGTGCGGTTATGTTATGTGTTTGCTTATCTCAGTCTCCATACACTGATTATCATCATTGTTTACTAAATTCATCATTTATCGTTAAGGAACTTTTGGCTGCACTCTTCGTCGTTGTCTATAACAAGACATTAATTAAGAATTGTTAACTGATTTGCGCTTTAGCCTTGACATTCCTTCTAAAAAAAATTATGAATCTCCTTATACTTGGGTACAATTCTGTGTATCAATTTGTCATCCTGTATGTAGTGTTTATGCTTTAATGTCTTCAATATTTATTGCAATCAAATAGCTAATCAAGCATTGTGTAGAGTATTGTCTAAATGTACAGTGTTGTCAAAAATACATGCAAATATAATTTGAATAAGTTCATATTTTCAAATCTCTGTAGATAGATAAGATTATTTTATTAAAAAATATATATTATCTTGTGTTATTAAATTTTTTGCAATATTCTATCCAAATACTGTATTTGTCTATAAGTCATCTTTAAGATGTTAAAAGAAAGTTTTGGGTAAAAAGATATTACATTCTTTTTCAACTTCACAAAAGTATATCCTATTTCTTATAGTATTAATTATCTAAGTTAGGTCATGTTGTAATAATTATTCTTTATAATACATGATTCTAATTCATTAAATAGATTATCTTATCTTGTATTTTGCTTTTGCTATTCAGGAGAGGTTGAACTTGAAAATTTGCCATTGAAACGAGAGGCACTGCGTCATATCGGACTTCCAGTAGAAATTAAAGCTGGCTTTCTTGGAAAAGTCCGCCTACAAATTCCAGTACGTCAGATAAGAACTGCATCATGGGTTATAGTCATCGAGCAACTGTACTTGGTTGCAGGGCCAATACGTTTAGAAGAGGTATTTCCATGTCGATTCAGAAAAAAAAATACTCATCGCTCTATTCGTTATTATTTGAAACGTTAAATTTTCAGTATGACAACGAAGCTGAGGAACAAGCAGCATTAGAATATAAACTTAGTCGACTAGAAGCATTAGAAGCCCGATGGCGTGCCGATACAGAACGGGATCCAGGATACTATGCTGCAAGCTACAGTTCCTGGCTAAATTATGGCACGTCCTTAGTGACAAACATCATAGAAAATCTTCAGCTCAATATAAAAGACGTGCACTTTCGATACGAGGACGACGTCACCCTCGCAGCAGACAATGGTAGGTATCTTATCGTAGTAGAATTTTAATTGAAAATTGTTATCGAAAGATAATTAATTTGATCTAATATTTACTTCAGGCCATGGTATAGCTCTAGGCGTAACTATTGGAGCGTTAACGGCTCAAAGTTGCGACGCAAGCTGGATTCCAGGATCAACATCCTGGAATCTTGGCGACGCGTCATTCAAGCTTATGGAACTGGACGGCCTTTCTGTATATTGGAACCATCTTAAGAAAGATGAATTTTTGAGCAATCTTAATCTGGGGGATTTGGCTGTAAGTTAAAAAACAGTGAATTTTACAATTTTTACTTAGTTCTTTACACTTCAATGAAGTTTTTACTATTTTGTACAGTATATCATACTGGATTGACTTACAGATTGCTATGAGCGAGTCGAAACAAAGTAAATGGAAGCATATTCTATCGCCGGTGAGCGCTCGAGCTCATATAAAACGAGATAGATCAGACAGACCACTACGTTCTGCAAATAGACCACGAGTTGTCTTAGATCTATTGCTGGATCAAGTACCACTTGCTATTACTGATGTAAATACACACGTTAGAGAATTACCAAGCACCTCGTCATGAAGTATTGCAAAAAAAATCGTACTTTCCGTGTGATGCAGGTACAGTACGAAGAAATGGTAAGATGCGTTAGACAATTGGAAGACATCGACCGACAGAGAAGGCTACGACGTTGTAGACCATCGCAATCGGTACGTGAGGCACCAAAGGAATGGTGGAAATACGCAGCGCGATATCATATAGGCCATGATACTCTAAAACCTCGCTGTACCTGGGAAGATATTCTACGACGCGCTAGAGAGAATGTTGCGTACGTTGAAGCTTGCGCGAAATTGCTAGGTAACGTGACCCGTAGTACTTGGATGTAATTTCACGTTCTCTATATCCGCCATTAACAGCCTGGTTAATGCGTGCTGCTTTATTAATTCTCTGACAGTTTGAATTACGCAGTGTATGTTAATGATGCGTACTATAAATACAACCTTAGCATCAGCTACTTTATAATTAATCATTATATTCAATCTTGTTTTATGAAAACAAAATGTATCACAATCATTCGGTAAATTATCTTTCGTGTCCTCAGGAACACCTACGACGATTCTGCCATCGGATACGAAGCAACTCAAAGACATTGTGGAGCAAGACAGAAGTTATGACGAATTACGCGTGTTGCGTGACATAGCGATGACTAAAGTGCGTCCGCCAAAAACGATGGAGACCAATAGCAACAATGTAAGTTCCCCGCAGGCACGGGGTATGCTAGTGCAATGGTTCCCACAATGGTGGGGCTGGTACTCAAAAACGCCAAATAGTAACCAGAGTCAGTCGTCGCCCTTCGACGGAGAATTGCTAGATGCCTTGGCTGATACCATGGACGACGACACACTGCTACGCAGGGACACTGTATTCGGACAATTTAATTTCGCCCTGAGTCGTGGTGCTATTTCCCTATGTTCTGCTGAGAAGACTGTAATGGAATTGCGGTTTGAGAAAGTCAACCTGAGTTACGAGTCCCGACCTCGTTCCGGTTCACATAAATTCTCAGTGAGCCTTGGGGCACTTTACCTTCACGACTTCCTCACACAAAACTCCAGCTTTCCTGTTCTGGTTCAACCGCAAAGTATGTCGAGTTCTACGGGTTCCTCATCGAGACTCCGCGGATCGTCCGACATATTAACTAGTCAACTGTCGACGCTCTTCGAGCTGGTATATGAGAAGAGGCCGTTGCACCTGAGCATGGACCATTCGTTGCGAGTTTACTCGCGATCTCTAGATGTTGTTTATAATCCCGTAGCTATTAGATGGCTTATAGACTTTATATGCGAACCGCACAGACATGCAGCTAATCAGAAGCTTCAGGCTATGAAGAGGAGGACGCGTAGACAGCTAATGAAGAATTGGGAACAAATACTCGAAGGGGATTTCGTATACAGATCATCTTGGGACTTACAGTTTGACATATCTGCACCACAGATCTTGCTAGTAGAGAAGTTCACTGATGCAGGTATTTCAGTGCTGTTGTAGTAATTATTTATAAACTAATTTTGCTCGTATGTTTGCTAGAGAGGAATCAGTAAGAATATTTTTTATTTTAGGGGCAGCTGTTGTCGTTGTAGATTTCGGACGACTGCATCTGTCTAACAATAAGGATGAGGTGGTTCTAAGGGCAGGATCACCCGCGGCAAGTGACGATGACGATGAAAGATACGAAACACCGTGCTCGACGCCACCAGGAAGTCAAGAAAGTGGATCGCTACAAGAAATACAAGCCTTGTCAGAGGCAGCTTTACACCAGAGACTCTACGATCAATACACAATAGATCTAGCAGATCTTCAAGTCTTAGTGGGCAAGGTTCGAGACAATTGGAAGCACGCGCGTACACGAGGGATGTCGAATCTTCACGTTTTGGAAAGATTCAATATCTCTCTTCAGATAGAACGTCGAATCATCACGACGACCGATCCACAGTTTCCGTCGGTAACTGTGTCCGGTAATCTACCAAGATTAGTGGTTCATGTGAACGAACAAAAAGTGGAAGCAATTCGATCCATGTGGAATTTGCTGGCTGGGTCAGTGGGTAGTGTTGAGGTGAATGAACCGGGAAGTCCGAAAAAAGAAGAAAGTATAGAACGTCCGTCTGGCTGTCCAATGATGATACAATTTATTATTGATCAAATGACTTTTGAACTTCAGTCAAGAGGTCGAAGTGTCGCAGAATTACAAGTTTCTGGTGTGCGCGCTTCATTAAGCAAAAGACCGGCAGACTTGAGTGCGTCATTGTCTGTTCACGGACTATTGTTGGTCGATGCATTGCAGGAATTTGGACCGGATTTTGAATTATTAGTTGCAAGTCACAAGCACGTGGGCATGGACAGTGTTTCAGGGAGTTTGCGTGATTCGGAACCGACGTCACCTACATCGCCAAATTCACCAGGATCACCTGACCCTTCGGTTCCTAGGAGATTGACATCCTCTGTTGCTTTATCACGCGCATTATCTACCCTTGCGCATGATTCGAAAAATCCAGTTGCGTCAAAGAACAACTCTCTGATTGGTCTGGATCAACTGGATTCGGAAGCTCTAATAGTGGTTGAACTTATGCTGGTTGATGATCCGTTGGAGAGTCTTCGAGTAGCTAATATACAATTCAATAATTTAGATATCATTGCGAATCAAGAAACCATAGTAGAACTCATGGGCTTTGCCAGAAGACTATTTCCCCAGGAGAATAAAAATAAAAGATACCAGCAGCAAGAATCCCAAGCCAATGTCACATCAGAATATAAGTCGTCAACCAGAACAGAAATTACATTTGATTTTCATCGTCTAAATGTGTTACTTTTGAGAGCAGTTATGCAGGAAAGCCATCTGGTGGGACAGAAAATAGCTACTGCGACTATGTCTGATGCAAGAATTCAAGCCACCCTAGCATCTGATGCATCGGTGTCAGGTTCGCTTGGAGGACTTCAGGTGCTAGATCAAACCCCAACAGGAAAAATGCACCAAAGAATTCTTAGCGTCGGTCGGGATCCTTTGGCAGATCCTCCTCGACATCCTCTGGAACATGTGACGCTTGTCAATCAACCTGAGGCTTTTCGATTCTCTGCTAATCGCAGTACACACTATGTCCCGCCATTAGAAAAGTCAGATATTACAGAAAACCTGACGGAAATCACTGTTAGAATTGGAAGCGTCTGGTATACACATGCTCCACATCTCATCTCTGAATTGAGATCTTGTGCCGATGAATTTAAACAATACTTGAGCAACCTAGCAAGACAAATTGGAGCAGCTGCTACAGACATGGCTATTGGATTGGTTAATGCCGAAGATTGGTCCGTACCACAACGTCGAAGACTACCAAGTTTATCAGCTGATGCTCCTGAGCAATATACTAATCCTATTCTCAGATTAGATGTCCTATTAGATAGTCCAGTTCTCGTTATACCCAGGAGTTCACACAGTACCCAAGTTTTCGTGGCACATTTAGGAACAATGTCCTTACAGCATGAACCACCAATCTCTTCAAGTTCTAGAAACAAAATTACTTTTGAGGTACGCGACATGAACCTCTACTCTCTGGATATTATTACAACATCTACTCATCCTCATGGCGTGTAAGTAGAAGAAAAATTCTTAATTTCAATATTGTATCAGATTTTTGTCATTAAAATAATTTTTATAGTCAGACGCATGGTGCCTTGCCAGTACGCGCGGAAGTAATGTACAATTGCAAAGAATCAGGAAAACCAATTCTTCACGATACTCTATTAAAAAT
This sequence comes from Trachelus tabidus, assembly GCA_030142655.1. Taxonomy (NCBI): domain Eukaryota; kingdom Metazoa; phylum Arthropoda; class Insecta; order Hymenoptera; family Cephidae; genus Trachelus; species Trachelus tabidus. Next base: position 183,283 of record JARQTI010000698.1, read on the forward strand.
CGTCGTGGAACGCGAACCGTATAGACCTATTCAGAGTCCAGGTTTTCCCTCTGAATCAGATGGTCCAATAGTTCAAGTGCATGGGACAGTAGTGACCCCATTGAAAGTTTCCTTATCAAGAGGACAATACGAACAACTCTTGGATACAATCAACAGACTATTCTCCACCGAAGTGATGGACACCACGATACGAAAACCACAAGCATCACAGCCAGTCTCTTATTACTCGGATAAATTTGATTTGTCATTAAAAGTATTGTTCGAACTTCCTATGCTCAGTATAGAACTGAAGCAGGATCATCTGGAACAACCATTGGTGGCTTTATCTATGCGTGATTTTGTAGCTAAATATGAGAAGTTACAGAAATTCGAATCAACAACTCAAGTTGCACTTCGATCTCTGTTGATGGAAGATTTATTATGCGCTGTAGGATCCAGATACAGGTATATGATGCAATCTACTGCACCGACAAGAGCAAGATTACCTGTTGGAGTATCGCGGTCCTGTCCTGACTTGGCATTTGCTCAACAATGGAAAAATAATTTTGTTTGGGGTAGCTTACCTGATCGATTAGAAACAGACACACTCTATGGTGCTGTGCCAGCCCACTGGAGAAGAAAACCAGCCTCTCTGGTGAATACACCGAATACGCCACCACCATCTCCAGGAGTCGTTAGCGAAGAAAATCTCATTTTGATCAGTATTCGCATTACAGAACCAATACAAACTGACATAGATGATGAACCTTTGGAAGAATGTAAATTCGTTTCGGTCGATTTCAACTGTCTGGATTTAGTTGTCAGCGTTGAATCTTGGATGGTGGTTTTAGATTTTCTGGGAATAGGTGCACCCAACTCACTTGGACCCAACGTTACTGTGCACAGAACATATGTGGATACAGATCTAACAAACGGATACGATAGGGTGGATGGAAGTTGTGATACGGTGTCAATGAAATCCGAAACCGAAGTGGAAGTCAGGTCGTTAACTTTAGTCCTGATTCAGTCACAAAGAGAAATCGCTAAAGCCAATATTTCCAATGCCAGTGTTCATGTTCTCAAAGCTGGAGGGAAGACAACAATTTTTGGCTCTTTGGGATCCATGTCTCTCCTTGATCTAACACCTCATGGCAGATTATATCGAGAAAGGTATACTTTAATAGTTTTGTCACTGAGCACAATTACTTTTAGTCTAGTTCACAATTATTCATTTATTTTAAAGGTTCCTATCTTCAGGCCGGGAAGCCCTGAACTTTCAATACTCGAGTTACTCAGATTCTGCTAATCGAGAACACGATGCTCGGTTGAAGCTTAAAATGTCAGCTGTACATTACGTTCACACTCAGCGCTTTGTATCTGAATTGCAAGCCTTCTTCAGCCACTTTTCACAGTTGCGAACCGTCATGGCAACTCTACGGGCTGATGATGGTACAGTTGTCGATATGAACAAACGCAGCATGCGACTGTCATTGGAATTGCACGCTGGTGCACCTGTCATTCTCTTGCCTGTCAGCTCAACATCCGACGAGTTAATTCTTTTGGATCTGGGAGAACTGACTGCCCACAACTCATTCGAATTTTCTGAACAAGCGCCCGAATGTCTTCTTGACGTGATGCTACTCGAGCTAGTAAATATGGATGTCTTTGCCGTGAAGAAATTAAAAACTGAGGACGATCAATCCGATTTAGATTGCTTGACGGTTGGTGGATTTACCGTTAAAAAGCTAGGTCCATCCTTGCTCACTGAAAAGTGCCACTTGAGTTTGAGGGTTGAAAGAAACTTGGACTTTCGCGTCAGTCGAGTCATTCCAGACTTGAGCGTGCGTGGTACTTTATCCACTATGGACTGTGCATTGGATCCAGCCCAGTACATGCTGATACGTGGTTTACTGTCTTACAACATAGGCGAAAATCTTGATGATCTTAGGATATATATGCAGGATCTAGGAACAGTTACAGATTTTTCACCAACTAATGATCAGGTAAGTTTTTTTCTTCAATTATGTCCAAAGGTATTCATATTCTGACTGTACGAATTTAATATTAAATACAGACGGACAAAGTCTGGACGAAATCATGGATTGGTTTGGAATTGGTGAACGTGACCCTGAGACTTCATCCCAATCATGGTTTAGCTGCATTGGCCTGCGTCAACTTCATTAAATCGAGATTAACTTTAGATTCGTTGAGTGATGGCTCGCAGGATATTGACTTGGTGTCGCGTGAGATTTTAGTTACGGATACAAGATTTCAGGATGAACCTATCAATCGACATTCTAACGTTTTCACAAGTATTCTTCAGCCTTTGCGCGATGCAGGTACAATGTTTTTAAGATTTCAGGATCACTTTTTAAAGTTTGAATTAGAAGACTGCGAATTTTTATGGAATGAAAACTAATGGTATTCTTATTATCAAAATAGCAAAGTAGATAATTGCTCTGTCTTTATGATTCTTCTGAAAAGATCGTACAAGTGTCTTTGAATTTCAGGAGCTGAGGATCGGGTACAGGCTGAAGTGCACCACAGAAGAAGAACAAATATTGCAGCAACAACTATTCTATTGCACAGCATGAGACTAACTGCCATCCTTGATTGGTGGGAAGCAGCTAAGGACTTTTTACTACTTAACGCACCTGAGCCAGCTCCTATTCCAGGAATATTAAGAACAGTGCTTTCTCAGGATCCTGAAAAGATTCAGGAGACCATCCCCATAGAATTTAAACTGAATATCACGGATTCCGAATTGGTTCTAGTCGAGGATACGTCGCTATTTGACACCAACACGGTTATTCTGAAATCAACTACAATTCTTGTGTACCGTTCCAATCCTCAACATGGAGAGAAACCCCTATCTTGTAACTTGTCTAGGTGCGAGTTATTTTCTTGCATCCTGGGTATGGAGGATGAAACTGCACTTTCTATAATTGATCCAGTTAGTGCGAGCTTGGAGTTGACTCAAGAACGAACTTTAGAGATACAACTTCAACCAATGAGCGTCCGTTTAAGTTACCATGACGTAGCAATGTTTGCTCGTATGTTGAGTTCTTTGCCAAAACAGACTCTCTGGGCCAAACAAAGATCAACTGCACCACCACCGAATGCCAAAAGTCACGTTGTCAAACTCTCAGCTCTGGGATTTACTGAAGTAGATTGCGAAGCTGCACTCGACAGATGCAATGGACAATTGGACGATGCGGCACTTTGGCTTACACAAAATGCAGTACCTAGTACTGAATCAGTTAGAAGTGGACTTGGATTTTCCCAACTGGAACTTCAAACATCTTGTCTTAGGTCCCTAATGCTCTATTTTGTTAGGATTGCATAGTGATAGTAGATTCTATAATTCGTATTTTTTATTCTAGGATTTGTATCATTGATGACTGCCGGGACGCCGACGTACCTTTACTTGAGTTGACATTATCGGATCTTTTAGCACGTCAAGCTCTTACTGGAGCCGGACTTGTATCGGCAACTTTCACAGTGGACTATTACAATCGTGTACTGAGTGGATGGGAACCGTTTGTAGAACCTTGGAGAGCCACAATCGAGTGGGAACAAACGTTAACGAGTTCGTTAGCTCCAAAGAGATTACAAATGTCTGTCAATTCAAACGATTCCGTCAACGTTAACATCACATCGACTCTCGTGGAGCTAGTGCAACTTGTCAAGCATAATTGGACACAGGATTACTATTTATCAAGCAAGGATGTCGTGAGTAGACCGTTCGGCAGTCCACCAGGATACAGAAGACGGTCTCCCTTTGTGCCGTTTGCTCTGAAAAACGAGACAGGATCTTGGATTTGGTTCAAGACTTTTATTGCTACTGCTGATGGTGTAAAGGAAGTTGGTCAGCATTGTGAGACTAAGGGAATTTTAAATAAGGATGAGACTTGGATAGAAGTTGCGCCAGAAGCAACTGTACCATTCACATTCGAAGGAAGAGGGAAGCTCAGGCATCATTCAACTCATATCGTTCGAAGACATCAAGTTGCTGTTCTAGTTGATGGATGGAGACCAGTTGATCCTGTTACTGTTGACAGAGTCGGAATTTACTTCCGACATGCGTACGCAGAAACGAAGGGACTTCAGGTTGCTTTATCTTTTGGCTAAGTTGAAATATGACATATATTCAAGTCAACTCAAGGAAACTTATTTGTTAAAATTAGTTTCAGGCCACATCAAAAGCCAGGGTTGTTTTTGCTGTTGAATTAGAAGGATCAGCAAGGAAGTTGGTAACAGTACGTTCTGCTCTGCAAGTACTCAACAAGTTGACATACACCGTTGAAGTGAAGCTGGAGAAACCTCTTGGTTGTTAGTAATATTCTACAATTAGTTAAAACTTATTTCGCATATATCAATCGTTAATTCAATTTATTTCTAAAATTTCAGATGTGCAAACGTATCCCAATGTGAGTGGAAGAGTATTGCAAGTGCCTGCACAATCGACTGTATCAATTCCATTAACGCACACTGGAGTACAAATGTGGCTCAGACCTGTTCATCCAACATACTCATTCCAATATTGCATGGAACCTACGGATTGGACAACAGTTAAAAAACCCTCAGAGATTATTGAAATTCATACAACCTGCAAAACCAATCAGAACAACATTTTTCGGTATTAACGATAAAAATCATTATAACAAAATTTTTATATTTAGTATCATATCTAATTATACTTTACTTTTTTTTTTTAAATTAGAATGTGCGTTGCTGTGAAAAGGAACAATTATCCAGCTGATGTTGGTCAAGCGATTCCTGCACATTCGATATCCCTACTCGCACCAGTTACGCTTACCAATTTGTTACCACATGAATTCTTGTACAGTGCAGGATCAGAGAACGGTCGAATTTCACCAGGAGAAAGCGCCGATCTTCATGAACCAAATGTGAATGAACAGCTTGAAATTACAATACGACTCGATGGCTACTCTGGCGCAGGAACAGTAAGGGACTTATTGTATAAACATATGTAGGGCTGCTTAAATTATGTTAAATGATTTATTTACAGTTGTTACTTCCGCCAAATTGTGGTTCATTCACGGGTCGATTACGCTTGTCAGATTCAATGGGCAGAATTTTGTTCCTCTACGCAGCTGTAGTAGTAGAAAAAGGATCAGCACTCCGAGTGAACATAACGGCGCCTTATTGGATAATAAATAAAACTGGTCTGCCATTGGTTTTCCGTCAGGAAGGCGTCGGCACGGAAGCTGCTGGACAATTTGAAGAGCACGAAAGAGCGCGAATGGTCGCACCATTATTATTTTCATTCAGTGACGAAGAAGCCAGTCGAACACTGTCAGTTCGAGTTGGCACCGGAGTTCATCCTCAAGGTGTGCCTCAATGGTGTCAACATTTTCATCTACAGCTGGGAGTGCAGGTGATTTTCACAACAATATACATCGCCTATGCAAATTTTCATGTAACGTCAGACAATCGAATAACCCTGTAGGTACCTCGACTCAGAGTCAGTCTTAGAGATGGTAGGCCGGACATCGTTTACCTCATTGGAGTTGCAACAAGAGCAGCAAGAGGACGCTATTCGGCAACAACAGTTGTTACGCTGTCACCAAGATACCAGCTGCATAACAAATCATCATGCAAGTTGGAATTGGCTCAAAAGTGTTTCACCACGACAGTTGTAAATTGAATTGAAAATTAACATCCAGCATGCAATTCCTGTTATCGTATAAATTTACACGTGTTATTCCATTTTGTGTATCAGAGTCATCCAGGTGCACAGGCAACGTACATAACGGCAATGCCGGATTGTCACATGCCTTTTCATTGGCCAAGATTGGATAAAGATCAACTACTGTGTGTCCGCATGATCGATGTAGATCATTGTGCATGGTCCGGAGGAATTCAACTGGATGGCAATTATTCACTGACTATTAATCTACGCGATAGAACTGGCAAAATGCACTTTCTGCGGGTTGATGTCGTTCTGCAGGAAAGTACCTACTTTATTGTCTTTACAAATGCTGACACGATGCCTCCGCCCATACGTGTGGATAACTTCTCAGAGGTTCCTCTAGTCATCAATCAGGTATATTCTTTTGCATATTACATTACCTGTATGCATTTTTTTTAAACGTATTAATGACTTTTATATAACACTTAAACAGAGTGGTGTTGCTGACAGTTTACAATGGACTGTGAGACCACACTCATCAGTTCCTTATGCACTGGATGAACCAACACGTCCAGCAACCTTGTCAGTAACTGCACCAGGTGGTGTAACAGCATCCTATGACTTGAATATACTTGGAGAGAATAGGGGCTTGACTTATGAAAACTTCATCTACATTGCTTTCACTGGTAAATATTTTTATATTATCATTACTACATAGTAGGCCATTTTCGTGATAACACTGTGTTCAATTTGTTCTTTGAACCCAGGAACTTTTAAAATCGATGGCGATCTTGGAACAGGGGAAACTGGTTTAGATCCACTTGACGTAGAAACTCAACGATTAGTCCTAGAAGCTGGTCCTGGCGGTTGGGTAGGCCTACGACGTAAACAGTATGGTGCACGTAGTCAACTTTGGAGAATGACTGGTGACGGACAACTGCAGCATGAAGGTGAGTTCGGAAAATAAAATATTTCATAATTACAGTCAAGTTAAATTCACTAATTTTATTTCTAGGGTCAAGCCCCCCAAGGGACAAGCATGCCAGGACACCTGACACTGTCTTGGTGTTAGATATTGCTGGCACCGCACCGCAGCCTTTTACATATTGTTCCTTGGCTCTTCGACGACCTGATCCCAGGAGAAGATCTACACAGACTTGGAGATTCACTGACGATGGCAGACTCTGCTGTGCCCATCAGAATATGTGTGTACAGGCCAAAGATGGCTTCATGGGTCTTCACGAAGGTCCGTTTTCAATTATTTACTAATCTTGATATGAAATCCTCATGAACTAATTATAGTATTGAAAAATTCCGTGTTTCGATGAATATTGTATTTGATTCAGGTGAAACTATTCAGTCTGTGTAGTACAGATCCGTATTTACAATTGTGAATACCAGTAGAATTATTAATATCCTAATACGTTGATTTATTTCTTTAAAGCCTCATCATCATTTTTTGTGTTTTTCACACGTTATCAGTTTTATTTTATTCAGCATCTTTGGTGTATGCTTCAACAAAGATAATCTGCAAAGCTTTCTATTGATTCATGGTCTGTAACAATATTTCTCTTGCAACTTGCCGCGATTTCGACTTCTTTCAGTGATTTTTAGTAATTTCCACCGAAAGATCAAATCTCTAAACCTGTATGAATGTTACAGGCGGCGGCGTCGCCCGCTGGCAAATGTGTACGTATAACATTGAACTCAGTTTAAACTGCGTCATTTTTATGATATGCTATATCAGATCGAAAATTTCTGCATTAAAATTTTTAATATTCCATTTTACGCATTTGTTTCGACATTCAGTATCTATTAAATATTAAGCATGCACAGTTATAATCCCTTTGCGCACTTTCTAAATTGATGGAATCGATGTAAAGATTTATTAAGGAATTTTCGTGATCATAATAATGCGCATTGAAATTCACGCACTAATACTTTGCTTAATTTTTTTCATATCATTGCCATAAATTTGTCTCATCGATCTCCAACATATAATAGATCCACATATCTTATATCTCTATGTGTCTTTCTGTTCTCTCTATCTATCTCATAATCCGAATAAAGGTTACACTAAGTTCTACTGTATTCATTTTCCTCAATTTTCTTAATAATGTTCCAATCTTAAAATATCAATTTGACACATAATTTCATTTTATCTTTTTTAGGGAGTGAAGCCGCTTTAGGACCACAGACGCACATCAGTCCTCCACCAATTGAACAGCGTGTTGGTAGACAAAGACTACGACCTGGATCTGGTTTTCTATCTGTTAGAGTCACGACCGACGGACCAACAAGAGTGTTACAGGTTTTGGACATCCTGGAAAGAGTAAGACCTTAAAAAATGTGTGCTCTAGTAAATTGTTTATTAAGCTACGATAAAAACATCATTTCATATTTTTCACAGAAAAAGATGTTTGCTTTGCCAGAAGAACGAGACTGGTCGCACATTGCTATAACCGAACGACCAACTCAGGCGACTGCAGACTCGCAGAGCGTAGATTCTCGTGAACTCCAGTTAAGTGTGCGCTTGAGGGCTGGTTTAGGACTTTCCATAGTATCAAGGAAACCAGCCGAGGAGCTGCTCTTTGCTCGATTGGCAGGAATTGCACTGGAACTGGTACGAATGCCAAGTAGCACTGCACTTGATGTGAGCGTTGAAGATGTTCAGGTATAACAATGATAGAGTCTCGATCAGTAGACTGTGCAATATATTACGCTGTATATTTAACATTTTGATAAATCTAGATCGATAATCAACTATTTGAAGCGCAATGCTCATCGGTGCTGTATACAACCAGAACTGCCAGGCCAGATTCCGAAGCCAAACCTGCTGTACACCTGGTGGCAGAGAAATTGCCATCCAAGAAACGGAATGCTGAGATTTATAAGCACCTAGTGCTCACGGTGAAACCTCTTTGTGTTCATCTAGAGGAACGATTGATTTTGAGACTGGCTGCCTTTGTTGGCGCTGGTAGATCTGAACTAGATGCACCAGTCGATGAAAATGATTTCAAGGCTCAGCGTTTTATTTCAGAAGTATCTGCTGCACATGCTACTAGATATTACTTTGGTGCATTAAAACTTGTTCCTAGTCAGGTAACTTTGTTTGTTTGTATAAACCCGCCGTTCCCTCATTACAGTTCACATTATTGTAGGTGAAATTGAGTGTTCTTACTACAACTAAATTGCCACCACAACTACAAACTATTAAGCGGAAGCTTGGTTTGACGTTAATAAAGTTTGAAGATGCGACGATCGAATTGGAGCCATTCATTAAGAGACATCCTTTTGAGAGCAGCCAGTTTCTGATTCACTCGATTATAAAACATTACAAAGATGTAAGTCGGCACCACAAAATAACATGGATTTAAATATAGTCCAATTATGGATAATATCAAAACATTTCATATTATATTTAGGAGCTGAAATGGCAAGCTGCAGTCATTCTGGGATCTGTTGACTTTTTGGGAAATCCCTTGGGTTTCGTGAACGACGTATCCGAAGGAGTGTCCGGTCTGATTTACGAGGGCAGCGTGAAAACCTTAGTAAAGAATGTGACGCATGGAATTTCGAATTCGGCTGCGAAAGTTACAGAATCCTTATCCGATGGCCTCGGCTGGGTAATAATGGATGAGAGACACGAAGAAGCTAGACAAAGAATTCGTTCGAATACCGCAGGCAGTAGCGATCACCTAGTTGCCGGTCTAAAAGGATTGGGATTTGGACTTCTTGGTGGTGTGACTAGTATATTCAAACAGACATATGATGGCGCCACTAGCGAAGGCTTTCCCGTAATTAATCATACTCAATAGATCTCAGTGAATGCATTTTGATAAAGATTTCTAATGTTTTCCCATTATAAAATTATAGGGGTTTTTCGCTGGCTTTGGGAAAGGTGTCGTTGGAACATTAACGAAACCCGTTGTTGGTGTTCTTGATCTAGCTACTGAAACGGCCACGGCAGTTCGTGAAACAAGCAGAAGGTAATAAAACAAATTGCATACTACATGAATCATTATTTTCTGTGTTCAAAGTTCAATAATGATTAATTATTAAATTCTCGGTGTTATCTCAGCGCTCATCGAGCTATACCAAAAAGAGATCGGTTACCTCGAGTGGCAAGTGGACCTGCAGGACTCTTACCACCATACAACCATCAGCAGGCTGAAGGACAGGAATTCTTATACAGTATAAATAATCGTGACTATTCTGAATTATTCGTAGCATACGAATGTCTACGTAGTGGCACTGACGATCTTAGAGTGTTAGTATCGAATGAACGTGTACGAGTTATATCCGGTGGAACTAAAGGTGTGGTCACTGAGGTCAGCCTCGCTGATCTGTTGCACTGTCAGCCTACGCACAAGCTCGAATCCAATGGCAACATGTTACATTATATTGAATTAACATCAAGAACGGATTCAACATTGACAATTAGCTTTGACGGACCTGAACCATTGCGCCGACCAAAAGTTCGCTGCGACAGCGAGGATGTGGCAAAATGGGTAACAACAATTTGTTTAATCAAATTTCTTTCGACAGCATAATATTTTTAGTCCAATATTCTTATCGTTACTCCTTTCACAGGTTTCACAACAAATTAACTACGCAAAAGGCATGCACGAAGAACGCAGTTTAACACTTACTTCGTCAGACAACATGCTTGACGATATTCAATGTTATAAATAGACATCAACTATGTCCATTTCTACGGTTACGAGACTGATATAAGCTATGAAAATTGGAAGGTTGTAAATTAGAAGATTCGCGAGACGATTAGATTCGTGGAATAAGGTATACCTTTATTGATTACGTTTACACGAAGTTCTCAAAGTGTTTTATCTACGATTGGTACAAGAGATTGAACTCGACGTGTAAACGTGCCGATTGGCACAAATGATTAAATGCTTTCGCATTAAAATTTACCATCCTAATAGTACAGAAAGTACAATGTGTATTATAAGAGTCAAGAGAGATATATATTATTTACGTCAATGAAGACTTAATTTATATTGAAAATCAGAAGGACTATGTCTTAAGATGTTAAATTCATTACCGCTGTATATAACAAATACTCTAGTTTTTACTAACTCACTTCCACTCGTTTCGATCTGGTGTATAGTACCCTCATATGGAGAAAAAAGAACTCATTGAATATTTTATTCTTAATAATCTTATTTCTTAGTGGTCATGTTGAGTGGAACGGAGTTGGAGAGTCATCGAAACTCTCATTCGATGCTATCGCAATACATTGCATTTAGCGTAAGAACATAGCGATTTGATTTTTAAGTTGTTACCTGTAACATAGATATCTTGTAATAATATGTAATATTAAATATCGCGTTGATCGTTGCCTTTGTTAGACACGTAGTAAACATTTGCTCTAATGTTAGATTGTTATTATCTAGTTGTAGTATATTTATTAACCATGTAAAGATTCTTTTTTTCTTACAAGAAATAGAAAAGTTTCCTTGGCGTTTATATTAAGCAAACAAATTTTGATCAGTTTTGTATCAAGACAAACGTTTTATCTTTTTATTTCCTTCTCCTTCCTGTTTCCTTAATTGTGAGATGACGAGTGTCAAATATCTTTTCATATAATTAAAGATGTGGAAGAATTACATACAGTATTTAGAGAAAAATCTTTTTGCTTAATCCTAAAACCTTTAGGCTTACCATTTTAATGTACTCTACGCGTGATTCTGCCAAGTACATACGTGTGGGCGTACGTGAACACCTGGGGACACCTGCGGGACTCCATGTGCGAAAAAGTCTCAGCGAGAGTTTTGGTAATTGGCAAATAAGTCAAGACGAAGAAGAAAAAAATCAGTTTCCCAGAAATGTTGCAAAATTAAAACATTGAACAAAGCTTTCGAAATGTTGCTAAATATTATTGGATTGTGGCTTACTTTCGAAATTTATTCAGAATATAAAACTGAGGCTAAATCAAAATCCCGCAAAATGTACGGAGTAGATAAAAATTAAATTGAAATTGTAAAATGTCGAAAATAAATTGCGCTCAAATTGAAATATTAATAAATCAAGTGTTTGGAATATTAAAATAATTAAATCAATAAAGTTAGTTGTTAACACTTGAAAATCAAAAATCCTGGTGAAGAATATTTAAAAGTAATGAAAGTTGCTATCGCGCAGGACTCGGGAGTGGGAGGAGCCAGGGAGAGGGGTGGAGTGGGGGGAGCGCTCGAGGCAGCGCCCGGACTCGGAGCGCTCATTCTTCCTCGAGCTGGTCTCCTATACTGGTCTCTTGGAATCACTTCGCTTTCCAACGTTCCTCTATTTCTATATTTAATTCTTCTTTACTTCCTGCTTTATTTATCTCTATTTCTTTACATTCTTATTTATTTC